>JASPKZ010008385.1:2017500-2542500 GCA_030220185.1 Diploptera punctata
ATAATAAAAGTTACCAAACTGATCTGGTCATTTAAATGAAGAATATTAACGTCATTAAACTAGTGGTTATGTTAAAATACAAAACATTTTTAAAGGCATATCATAAACCAGCAATAAACCTAATATAATAACAGTTTCGTACAATTTAATCGTGGGGGCACGCCATAGCGTAGTGGTTAAGGCAGTGCGCTACAAAGCGGAAGGTCGAGGGTTCAAGTCCCGGTGGAGTCAGGATTTTTAAACTTACCCAAACCTTCTGGCTGCACCACGGTCCTGGGGTCGACTCACTCGAAAATGAGTACCGGATACTTGTTCTGGAGGTAAAGGCGACATCAAGTGTCGATTGTCTAGAAAAAGTGGGAGCCTTAACCTCCTACTACCTGTAGCCGCGAGAAGGTTTACGGCCAAGTGTGCAATGGAAACCAAAACTTTTCAAGCTCTATACATCGATTTCTGCGAACTGGATAATAATTTATTTTAATAACAAGTGAATCAAACCCTCCATGGTATCTTTACCTTGTCGTGGTGGAGTGGCTTGCGTGCTTAAATGATCCTGAGAGCTATGCCGGTGGTAGCATTGCTGCCGATAGGGTTACCCATGCCGGACTGGTCGAAGGTGATAAGCCAGACGAAAAAAGTACCTTGGGCGAAAGAGTGACGATCTTTCACCGTAAAAATACAACCGTCAAGAAATGCGGACATGGGTTCATCTGGGGTAAAATTTTCCGGAGGTCAAATAGTCCCCCATTCGTGGAAATGCATGCTATTATGCATTGCAGAGACTTTTGATGTCCCAACTCCTTTCAAAAACGTTAAGCTGAAAATATATAAAACTATTATTCTACCAGTTATATTATATGGGTGCGAAACATGGACTCTTACTTTAAAGGAGGAAATGAGATTACGAGTATTTGAGAATAAAGTACTTAGGAAAATTTTTGGACCAAAGAGAGATGAAGAGACAGGTGAATGGAGAAGACTACATAACAATGAACTACATAGTCTTTTATAGGAAGCCAGATATAATAAGAACAGTTAAGTCTCGTAGACTGCGATGGGCTGGACATGTTGCGCGTATGGGGAATGAAAGACGTGCATGAAAACTTCTTGTAGGAAAGCCAGAGGGAAAACGCCCAGTTGGTAGACCAAGAATGAGGTGGGAGAACAACATTAACTATGATTTGAGGGAAGTAGATTATACAGGGAATGATTGGAAAGCATTAGCTCAGGATATGGATGTATGGAGAGCTTATGTCCGCGCGGCCATGAACCTACGGGTTCGATAGTGCCGGTGAGTAAGTAAGTAACAAGTGAATCAAATTATTCCGAATAAATAATATTTTAATTAAACATACTGGCGGCCGAATTTTAATAGACAACTCGGCAAAAATGCATTCAGTAATTCACAATTTTATGAAAACAATTGATTTTGTTCATACACACGATGAACGTAGTAATCTTGCAGCCGGATCTTGGACTGTAAGGATTTAATGACGAAGAATTTTCCAACAACGCAATGTTAGTATTAGGCCTATAATATTATTAAATGTTTAACAATATTGCAGTAAGTGCATATTTTTATTTGATTTTTCTTTGTGTACATTTTAAAATATTGTTTATACATAACCTGTTTAAATTGTTTTGTCCACGTGAACAACGTCGCGTGTTCCGCTAATAGATTATAATTACAATGTATCCATAAAAGTGAATAAAAGTTATCTACTACATAACAATTTTAACGTAAGACACGAACCGTGACACTTTCTATAATTATCAATATCACGAAACATGTTCATAGAGTTTCTAAATGGGTTAAAGAAAGAAAACGCATTATCTCCTATGCTATTCAATTTTATACACCAACATGCACTTAACATTATAAATCAATGGTATTAAACTGCTATTGGTATAGGCTATATGCTGTTTATATAATTGTTATTAGGCAATAGAGAATGAATGTCAGCCTCGGTGGACTAATGGTTATGCCCCTTGCCTCTGGTCCCAAAAGTCGCGGTTCAAACTCGACCGGGGTCGATGTATTTTTTTAGGATGGAAAAATCCAAGGAGCAAGTCCTCTGGGAGAGACTTTAAGCCGTGGGTCCCGAGTATGAAGATTTTCAGGCCCGTGAAAGATCCTTAAGCCTGAATAAAAAGGCCTCTAAGCAAAATTTACCGATCTCAACTTCCTAGTAATACCTTACTCGCCTGCTGGATGTCTCATTGAGTCGATATGTAGGTCGCATGCCATTCATGACATCTATGGACAAATAAGGTAACGTCTAACAAATATAGAGAACTGAAGCTAACAAATAAGAGGCTATGACTCAATGTTGGGCTTCGCCATTATAGATAGAATAGAGAAGAAATACTAAAATCTATCATATACATTATTTGATAGTAGTAATAAAATTGGGACTGGAAGTTAATAAAATTGGATATAGGTCACGGCTATAAATTCACTATTAACTTTTTAAGCAACGATTTATTTTTTACACGCTTTATATTAGCTTGACCTGTATCTATCTATGTAACGGAATCTTTCAACACGATTTTCACCCACTTAAAAACATTGGATCGTCTTGAAACTTTGTATACTTGTAAAGGACCAATGACAATACAATAATTTCATAAATAATATATAATATATAATAGGTTGCGGACTTATCGACTTTTCAGTCTATCGTTGTAAGAAATTAATATTATATCCTCCGGTAGCTCAGTTGGTAGAGTGGTGGACTGTAGTGGTATATAATTTCAGTAATCCATAGTCGCTCGTTCAAATCCGACCCGGAGGATTTTTTTAGAAGAGTGTTACTTTTAGCTCATACTACATAATAGTTTTAAAAAACTTAAACGCGCTTTATTAAAAAACCGGACTAAAAAATGAAAAATAATTTTAATTTCCAACACGCTTGGGATAAAATTAAAGTGGTCAACAAAAAATCAACTCCAACACATCTAGAATAAAACTAGAGTCATCTACAAAGAAAAATAATTTTACCATACAAAACGTGGGGTGATTTTTATGGTTTTTACTTTTTCTTCTTAGAGACTTTACTTTTACCAATATCTGTTTATTATCAAATATAATTAATTGATAAAGAGCACCCCACGCTTTTGATGGTAAAATTATTATTTTTTGTACATAACTCTACTTTTATTCTAGATGTGTTGGAGATGATTTTTGTGAGAAGTATGTATTATTAATACAAGTAGTATTGTAATGACTTTTTTATTTGACTGTTGACCACTTTAATTTTATCCCAAGCGTGTTGGAAATTAAATTATTTTTCATTTTTTAGTTCGGTTTTCTAATAAAGCGTGTTGTTTTAGTTTTTTTAAACTATTAATTATTTATTTCTTATTTGTTGCATTAACTAGATACCATTACCACAACAGCTGGTTAACTGTGGTAGTTCCAAAATCACCGCTTAGCAGCAGCACTGTACAGGAGAGCTCCTTGTGGTATCACACAGACTGCACAAAAACCACCACTCCACACAATAAGTAAAAGAAACAATCTGGAATTCTAGAAAAACCACCTAAAGTTAAACGGTTAAATGGAATGGTCTCTTTTACAATTAATGTGGGTTTTTTAAAGTCCTGGAATTCAGATACCTATGAACAACAATATAAGAATTATATGCAGAAAAAAATTAAACATACGCTCAACTCTATAAAATAAATGTCATTATGCATTAAAGGGACTTTATTCATGCCAACTACTGCAAAAAGAAGTTAAAACAATAGTATATTACGATGCGAGGTTGGGAAGTGGTTCTTACAGAAACGAGGAACCTTGATTCTGTAAAACACTTCACAAACGTGCGTTGTACATTATTTTTTTGCGCGATGGTGTTTTCAAAATAATAAATAATAGTAAAATATTAACATCTTTGTTGAAAACATTTGCGTACATTATACACAACTGACTAACGTTAACAGTGTGGACAATATTTATTAGTTGAGACTACAGCAGGCCGTGACACCAATCAGTAATAAAATTGTGGCAAGTAAGTATTTATTGTTTTATATTGTTTCAAATAAAGATCAATTCATTTAAAATGCAGCCTTTTGTTTCGTATAATGAGGCCCTATATTAACACTACCTTTTGTATATACATTGTATGTAGTATACATAAAGGGCAGTGGTTTTACTTCCCGCACGTGGTTTGTAATATGTAATTTTACAGTATAGTTATTTAGGTTGGTAACTCCGAAATGTAGGAAGTTGAAGTTACAATCATGGTCGCCATTGCTGTAAGTACGACAAAACGTACTATCGTGCATATATATATATATATATATATATATATATATATATATATTCTTCTTCTTCTTCCTTCCAAGTATTAGGCCAAGGCCTGTTACGATCCTATAGAAAATTTTCCCTCCAGCGTTTGAGGGAAATTCTCGTATAAGACGTGAAAGCATAATAATAGTCCCTTCGATTGGTTGCTGGCCAAAGGAAGGCAAGACCAGTGATGGGGCTGCCATCTTATAGCCTCTGGTCAGGCTTTTCTGGAGAAGAAAAGAAAATAAAGGAAAGAAGAAATGGAAGAAAGGAAAGACTCCCTAGCCCTCAGATGCCCTAATAGCGTCAGCGTAAAAAAAAACAAGAGTTAACCAAGAGAGGTTAGATAGTAAAGTTAAAAGAGTGCAAAACACAAGTAAGTGGAAGAAATGTTTTGCACAGCTTGGGCACCTTGTGGTCGCCATCCACATATCCCCTAGATGAGGACCCCTGAGGGTCATATATAAATATATATATGTATAAGTAAAGTAAAGTGATCCCACAACAGGCCCGGAGGCCCTTGGGGTAGTAGGAGGTTAAGGCTCCCAATTTTTCTAGACAATCGGCACTTTATGTCAGCCGGGTTGTCAGCCCTGCGTGACGGCCGCCTTTACCCCCAGAACAAGCGTCTGGTACTCATTTCCGTTAGAGGCTGAGTCGACCCCAGGGCCATAGTGCCGCCAGAGGGTTTGGGTCAGTTTAAAAATCCTGACCCCAACGGGACTTGAACCCTCGACCCTCCGGCTTGTAGCTCAGTGCCTTAACCACTACGCTACGGCGTGCCCCAATATATATATATATATATATATATATATCGGTTAAATTAAATGGATAAGTGGATGCGACACATGACCTCTTATTTTAAGAGAGGAGAAAATATCTGAGTAAATGAGAATAAAGTAGTCCTACTTAAGAAAAAAATTGGAGAAAAGAGATACAAACAGATAAGTGATTGGAAGTGGAGAAAACTACATAACAATGTGTTACAATATATTTACGGGAAATCAGATGTAATGAGAACGAGTAGACTGATCATGTGACGCGAATGGTGAATGGAAGAGGAGCATGGAAATTTCTTGTAGGATAACCAGAGAGAAAATTCATTTAAACTAACTAATTAACTTATTATAAGTTAAATAGCGTGGGGTGCTCTTTATCAATTAATTATATTTGATAATAAACAGATATAAACGCATTATCTCCTATGCTATTCAATTTTATACACCAACATGCACTTAACATTATAAATCAATGGTATTAAAATGCTATTGGTATAGGCTATATGCTGTTTATATAATTGTTATTAGGCAATAGAGAATGAATGTCAGCCTGGTGGACTGATGGTTATGCCCCTTGCCTCTGGTCCCAAAAGTCGCGGTTCAAACTCGGCCGGGGTCGATGTAAAGAAACAAGGATGTGTTTATCACCTACACTTTTTAATTTGTATATTAATGACATCATCCAAAATTGGAAAAGTAATGTAAGTGTAGGTATAAAAATGGGCCGTTTTAAAATATTAAATGATTTGTATGTTGACGATATGGTTATTCCATCCATAGTAATTCTGCCCGAGGGCAGGTCCTTCACTACAAACATAGCATTTCCATGCTATGCTTGCAGCTTTACTAGGGAATTGTAGGTGTGGTAGCTTCCCGTTGCTTTCCACACCGGTGAAGGATGATGATGATGATGATGATAATGATAAGGATGATGATGGTGATGATGACCATAGCCTAATATGGTTATTATTCAAGAAAATAAAAATAATTTGCAGTACTCTTTACATCAATTAAATCAGTTATGCCAATAATACAATTTTAAAATATCAAAAGAAAAAACAAAAATAATGGCATTTTGGGGAAGTGAACATATAAGATCAAAAATCATAATAGACAACAAATCTCTGGAACAAGTAACACATTTTAATTATTTGGGTTGTAATTTTACTATAAACACAAAAACTGAAAAAGACGTAGGGCCTAAATGTGAAACTGACAAGATTTCAAATGATGTGTGGAACTATACATAAAACATTAAAGAACAAAACAAGAATAGATACTAGATTGAAGTTTTATAAAACATTGGCAGTTCCTGCATTACTTTATGGGAGTGAAACTTGGGTATTGACCAAAAAATTACAAAGTAGAATACAAAGCGTAGAAACGAACTTCCTTAGAAAAACAAAAGGCTGCACAAGAATGGATCGGATAAAGAATGAAGATATAAGAATGATCAAATCAAAGAATATAGAGCAAAATGTTTAGACATTTAGAAAGAATGAACGTAACAAGATTACCAAAAGCAGCATTTAACTACAAGCCAAGAGGTTCAAGGAATGTAGGAAGGTCAGTGAAAAGATGGACAACTGTGAGGCGGAACAGGCATTTTGCCTAGCCCGTGAACTAAAGAAGAAGAAGAAGGAGAAGTGTTATCGAACTCATAGGTTCATGGCCGCGCGGACATAAGCTCTTCATACATTCCTATCCTGAGCTAATGTTTTCCAATCATCCCTGTATAATCTACATCCCTCAAATCATGGTTAATGTTATTCTTCCACCTCATTCTTTGTGTACAAACTGGGCGTTTTCCCTCTGAATGTTTGTGATCCATCGTTTTAAAATCCCTCTTCTGACAGGCCATATCACTTTAAAGCCCAGGTGGCGTGGTGCATGTTAACAGTAGCTATAAGGTGAGAGGTTAAACTAAGTTATTGGAAAAAATTATAAGTCTTATTACTCATGATTATACTATGTTGCAATCTTAATATTTAGTACACAAAAATCCGCTCCCTAAATGTTTATTCTAATTGTGAAAGTTGTCATGGTCAGTCATAGACACCTTTTCGTAAGAGTAACAGGTTTATTAATCCATATGCATCAAGTTATAATTAGTATACACTTGACGTAAAATATTTAGTGAACACATTACAGGCAATAATAATAATAATAATAATAATAATAATAATAATAATAATAATAATAATAATAATAATAATAATAATAGATAGATAGATAGATAGATAGATAGATAGATAGATAGATCATCGGTTGATTAATGTCTTTGACATCGTCCGATTCCTAAATGCCAATTTTGTCGGTCCATCCAATGTCCTGGTTGTAGATGTTTCTCCTTCATGTATAAACATATTCCCTGACTCCAGGAGGTTTTAGGTCTTCCTCTGACTCGCCTTCCCTCAGGTTTCCATTCCAAAAAAGATTTTGGTAGCCGATCCTCTTCCATTCGCTGGACCTGTCCGTACCGTCTTAATTGCTGAGTTTTAATATAATCTAAAATAGTGTCTTCGATCTTCATTTTCTCCCTTACAACTGAGTTCCTAATTGTTTCTCTTCTTAAAATTCTTTCTGCCCTTCGTATAAAATCCATTTCCGTTGCCAAGAGATACTTATTTGTTTTTGTTGTTAATGGCCAAAGTTCTTCTCCATAAGTAATTATGCATTTAACAACAACAACAACAACAACAACAACAATAATAATAATAATAATACTAATAATAATAATAATAATAATAATAATATGAGGATTATTTCATAAGTCATGGCAACTATTTTTTATCAGTCAATAAAGCTGCTGGAAACAAAATTCAGCATATACAAGTGAGAGTCGCTGGAATGTCCTTCACAATGGTGGTACAGAACTGGAATTCAAATAGTGTCTTCGATCTTCATTTTCTCCCTTACAACTGAGTTCCTAATTTTTTCTCTTCTTGAAATTCTTTCTGCCCTTCGTATAAAATCCATTTCCGTTGCCGAGAGATACTTATTTGTTTTTGTTGTTAATGGCCAAAGTTCTTCTCCATAAGTAATTATGCTTTTAACAACAACAACAATAATAATAATAATAATAATAATAATAATAATAATAATAATACTAATAATAATATGAGGATCATTTCATAAGTCATGGCAACTATTTTTTATCAGTCAATAAAGCTTCTGGAAACAAAATTCAGCATATACAAGTGAGAGTCGCTGGAATGTCCTTCACAATTGTGGTACAGAACTGGAATTCAGATACAGGAGGATATGGGTAAGGTGCATTGAAAGATGCATGAGTAGAAATCATTGTTTTACTTCTATTACACGTGAAGAAAAAATCATATAATCCACAACTAACACCCTTCAAAATAATCCCGCAAGGCTTACAAACATGTTTGCCAATGATGAGTACCATTAGCTGATTGTAACGTGTCGATGTGCGCCATTCTTCGTTGAAACACTGTTGAGATATCCTTCCTGTTTGTAAACTGCTTCACATGCAGCAGCATCTTCAATTAATATTTTGAAGTGTTAACGCTGTGAGTTATATGAATATTATTATTTTTCTTCACATGTAATAGAAGTAAAACAACGATTTCTATTTTTTTCCCCATCTTCTGCAATGTTTACTCCCAAATATTTGTATTCCTCTATGTGTTTAATTACCCCAATTTCATCTTCCAGTATCAAATCTTGATGAATGTCTCCTTGTTTTTTTTCCATATTCACTTTTAGTCCCCATTTATTATATTCTTGAATCAATTTTCGGGTAATATATTCAATATCTTCATACTCTTGTGCCAAAATAAGTGGATCATCCGCAAATTGAAGGGGATATAATAATATTTAATAATAAGTATAAATATAATAAATAAATAATAATAATATAATTACTACTACTACTACTACTAATAATAATAATAATATTATTATTATTATTATTATTATTATTATTATTATTATTATTATTATCCACTGCTGAGGTCTCGAGGTAGCGTGCCTGGGTTCGATTCCCGGTCGGGACAGGTTCTTGGGTGAGGTTTTTTTTTTGTTTTTTTTTTCTCATCTGTAAGACAAATGTCAGGAAGCGTAGGGTTCAACGGTCCCCGAAAATCAGCCGGCCATCATCTTCCTTATCATTATCTTCATCACCCTTCACCAGTGTGGAAAGTAATGGGAATAGAATAGAATTATTATTATTATTATTATTATTATTATTATTATTATTATTAGTATTATTATTATTAGATTTTTGGAGACGATCGACAAGAATTTCAAGACGGGATACAGTCAGAAACAGAATAATTAGAGAAATTATGCAAGTTAAAAATATTGGAAAAAAAAAAAATAGAAGAAAAAAATTGAAATAGAATGGACACCTCATAAGAATGAAAGAAGTTACAATACCAAAGCAGATCCTAGGTTCGAAAGCCAATGGAAGAAGTGGAAAAGACAGACCTAGAAAACGTTGAATAGATGGGGTGAGGAGAAGTATAGAAGCTAGAGATTTATGGGAAGAAGATGATTTAGACAAATCTGGCATATTCGTAATAAAACTATTATTATAAATTATTATTATTATTATTATTATTATTATTATTATTATTATTATTATTATTATTATTATTATTATTATTATTATTATTAAAGCCAGTTTGCTCTCAAGCGGTAGTGTTTTGGTAACATATTCGGATGGCACACAGCCCTGTGCACACCAGCCTGAGGTTTTTTCCCAGATATTCCCAGTCGTCAAGACAAGTGCCAGATTTCAATCCATTATTAGGACCCATTTCGATAATTCACATATCATTGTAGGATATCGTTTAAAATAAACATACGTGATATAACCTTAGATATTATTCATCATCATCCAGGGATTAAGCCTGTTGGCTCGTTCCGGTTTCATGAAAACTAGAATTGTTAAAATTGTTCAGACCATCTTCTGTGTGGGCGACCAACATTTATCCTTCCGTGCAGTTTATAATTTAGCAATAATTTTGGAAATATTTCTTCTGGCATGCTCTTTCCAGGCATTCCTATATTTAATTATTCGGTCTGTAAGTTTGAAAATATTTAGTCCCTTTCTTATATCTTCATTTATTTTCTTATCCAGCAGAGTATATCCCGCTATATTTCTTAGAAACCACATATTAGCTGCTTCCAATCTTTGTTCTTGTCTTTTAGTGATTGTCCAACATTTTGATCCATACATCAATACAGGAACATCCATTATTTTATAAAATTTCATTTTTGTTTTTTTTTCTTGTGTCTTTTAGGGTTCTTTTAATAGTGCCACACATTAGATTACATTTATTTATTTTGTCATTCCATCCATAGTAATTCTGCCCGAAGGCAGGTCCTTCACTGCAATCATAGCATTTTCATGCTATGTTTGCAGCTTTACTAGGGAATTGTAGGTGTGGTAGCTTCCCGTTGCTTTCCACACCGGTGAAGGATGATAAGGATGATGATGATGATGATGATGGCCATATGATTTCGGGGACCGTTTGGGCCTTAAAGTTTCCCTGACATTTGTCTTACAGGTGAGGAAAAACATTTTGTCATTAATATCTTCAATTTTAATATATGCTCTAAAATTCTATCATCAATTACTATTTTTGCTCATATGGTATCATGTCCTTTAAATGCTAAAATTTTAGTTTTATTCTTTGAAATTTTTAAATTGTAGTTACCACTTATTTTTTTCAAAATTAAAAATTTCTCTTTGTAGATCATCTTCTGAACTGGAATTCATTACTTGATCATCGGCAAATTATATTGTATCCAACAGTTTATTATTTATTTTAAAATGTTTATTTAAATTAATCTACCACTTTAACAATATTTCGTCTAAATATAAATTAAAAAGAGAAGGTGATAAAGGACACCCTTGTCTAACGCCACGGTTTATATTATTTATTGCAATAAATTGGTATTTCTTCGCAGATTCTTGCCAGTATCTCCTGCCATCTTCTGGTTTTGGATCTGTGCATGTCTTATTCTTTTACAACGATAGTCATAGCAGCACTTCTTGACTCGACCGATGATCTTAAACTTGACGCGGATCAGGCTTCATGGCTTGGTGAGTACATATTCCATTTAAAACTATTATAAATAACTAACTAAACTAACCCATTGGTACTAACTATCCCGTAGGTTCATAAGCTCTCCATATGTCCCTATCCTGAGCTAATGTTTTACAATCATCACTGTATAATCCACTTCCTTCAAATCACGGTTAATGTTAATCCCTCACCTCATTCTTGGTCTACCAACTGGTTTTCCTACAAAAAAGCTTTCTTTCCCCTGTTTAATTTCCCATTCATGCCATATATTTTGACCATCGGAGTCTACGAGAGTTAGCTGTTCTTATTATATCAGCTTTCCTATAAATATCACGTGGCTTTTCCATTCGCCAATGATACATTTAAAAAATATGATCGCCTCACTAAGATGGTTTGTCCACCGCTGGTGGTCTCGAGGTAGCGTGTTGCCTTGTCACGCAGCGGGCCCAGGTTCGATCCCCGGTCGGGACAAGCTTCCTGGGCTAGGTTTTTTCGGGTTTTTTTCTCACCTGTAAGTCAAATGTCAGGAAGCGTAGGGCCCAATGGTCCCCGAAAATAATCCAGCCATCATCATCATACTTATCATTATCATCACCATCCTTCACCGGTGTGGAAAGCAACGGGAAGCTACCACACCTATAATTCCCTAGTAAAGCTGCTAAGCATAACATGAAAATGCTATGATTGCAGTGAAAGACCTGCCCTCGGGCAGAATTACTATGGATGGATGGATGGATGGATGATTGTCCAGCAGCTCGCTTTGTTTCCCCGCAGCTTTATATATATATATATATATATAAAATTAAATACAAAGTTGCCGATTACTGCCACCATAATAATTCCGCATGCTAATCGAAACGGTAATTTAAAAAATCTAAAAGTCACATTAAAAAGGGAGGTACATCGTTACCTAGTTGGTAAAACTGAGTTCGAGTCCCGGTGAAGTCAGGATTTTTAAACTGACCTAAACCTTCTGAAGGAAGCATGTCCCTGGAGTCGACCCAGCCTCTAATTGAACCGTACGCCTTTTTTGAAGTCCACGTATAGTTGATGAACAGTACCGTTATATTCCCATTTCTTTCCTAAAATATGTATTAAACTAAAAATCGGATGTGTTGTAGACCTGTTGTAGACACTTATGTTTAATTTCCTTGTGCATCTCATTCCTATTTGTGATTATTGTCGTAGGCAATTGAATTCAGCCACTTCCTCCACTATTGTTATTATTATTATTATTATTATTATTATTATTATTATTATTATTATTACCCCCGAGGAATATCGCATTGACGTGGCGGAGGGGCTTAGTACCTGATGATCCAGACGGCTTACTGAGTGAGTCTTTTGACTACCAGTGGGCAAGAGGTGAAGGGAAGCTAAGAATATTCCACAACGGGCGGATGGGGCTCGATAGTTTTGGTAGACAGCCCATCTAGGAGAAGAGGACTCCAAAATTAAACTCCTGGTCCTCCAAGTTGGGGATTGATGCAACGGTCTAACTCCCCGTTCATCGGGAAAAAAAAAGAAATGTTAAAAAACCTAATGAAGCACATTCTTTATTACCTATGGAGCTGATGTGTGGGCTTTAAATGCACAAATGAAAAACAAAAAAAATACTCGCCACTCAAATGGACTACTGGAGACGTGCTGCAAGAATATCCAGGAAGGATAAAATCAGAAATTCATATATAAAAGAAAAAATGCAGGTACAATATTTAATATTAGATTTTATAAAGAAGAAACAATTAAATTGGTACGGACACATTAGAAGGATGGAAGAAGGAAGACTACCTAAGATAATCATGGATTGGGAACCACAGGGAAGGAAGAAGAAGGGTTGACCAAATATTACGTGGATTCAGGGAATCAATGAAACTAAGAGGGAATGGGAAATAGAAGAAGATATATGGATGAACAGACAAGAATGGAAAAATGTGTTGAAACAAATGTGTAGTTAACTGTGAACATGGGTACCGGAAAAATGTATATTCATTGTAAAAGCCGGAATAATAAAAAATTATTATTATTATTACTATTATTATTATTATTACTATTATTATTATTTTTAATATTATTATTATTATTATTATTAATATTATTGTTATTATTATTATTATTATTATTATTATTATTATTATTATTATTATTATTATTATTATTATTATTATTATATCACAGACCTTGAATATTAGGAAATGTATCTCATTTCCTTCCTCGACCTGGCATTAAACCGGACACAGTAGAGAGATTTTACATTTTATGTGCGGTATTTATAGTATAAAAATCCTTTCTCTAAACTTTCTCCGCTGCTTCACAAAACAGTACTCGTTTGAGGAGATGACGATTATGGTACTGTAGAAGAGGACAGCTATATGCCTTCCTTATTCCTAGAATAGGAATTTCTAGTGTATTTTCCACCCAGACCTATCTTGCGTGATATAAATATGAGTATTTATAATTCAGAGTATAGCAGTTTCATTAATTTAAGATTTATACACTAGATCCAACTTATTTTTATTCATTCATATACACTATCATTAACATAAAAATCCATCCATAGTAATTCGGCCCGAGGGCAGGTCTTTCACGTCTTTCAAGCTATGCTTTGTAGCTTTACTAAGGAATAGTTATAGGTGTGGTAGCTTCCCGTTGCTTTTCACACCGATGAAGGATGATGATGATGGCCGGATGATTTTCGGGGACCGTTGGGCCCTAGGCTTCCTGACATTTGTCTTACAGGTGAGGAAAAACCCCGAAAAAAACTCATCCAGGAGCCTGTCTCGGCCGGAAATCGAACCCGGGCCCGCTGCGTGACAAGGCAACGCGCTACCTCGAGACCATAGCGGTGGACATCAAAATCTTTTCTTGTAAGCCCATGTTTCCCTTGACAGAGATTTAGGCGCTCTCCCCCTACAGGAAATAATTTGAACCACACTAATTTAGTTACACTTGTTTTCGTATAAATGTTATTTGAGTGGTAGGTAGTCAGCGTTCCGCCTCATATTGACATCTAGGAAACCAAGGTAGTACCAGGACGGGAAAATTAGGTAATTTTGCTCAGAGGCCTTTTCATTCAGGCTTAAGGATCTTTTATGAGCCTGAAAATTTTCAGACTCGGGACCCACGGCTTAAAGTCCCTCCCGGAGGACTTGCTCCTTGCATTTTTCCATCCTAAAAAAATCCATCGACCTAGGTCGGGTTTCAATCAGCGACCCTCGGGACCAGAGGCAAGGAGCATAACCACTTGTCCACCGCGGCCGACCAACATCAAAATAATAAACAATAATTTATTATTATTTTTATTCATTTAGCAGGTTTCGCAATCTTTCACAACATCTTCCTGTGTCCAATTAATCTACTGTCATTCTCCTCCACATTTCTCTGTCATTCCAGTCTCCAATCATCCAAATCGTTTTTCCTGAAGCAACTCAAAACACTATCAATCCATGTTATTTTAGGTCATGGGATTATTCTTCTAATATATGACACTCATTCTAGCATTTTTATTGGGAATCTGTCTTCTAATATTATAATGGTATTGTGAAAAGAAAAATTAATGTCTGAACCAGGAATCGAACTGTGGACCTCTCGTATTCCGCACGAGCGTACAAGATCACTACACTAATGTCTCAAATAGTGTAGTGGTCTTGCACGCTCGTACGGAATATGAGAGGTCCATGGTTCGATTCCTAGTTCAGACATTAATTTTTCTTTTCACAATATTATTATAATATTATATGATCCATTATTGGAACTGTGTTAAAATAACAATATTGGAAAATGTTAAATAATCTGTCTTCTGCCATTCTTTTTTTTTACATGACCATATCATTTCAATTGTTTGTTTTTGTATTAAATCCACAATTGAAAATTGAACATTCATATTTTGTTTAATTACACTGTTTCTTGTTTTATATCTTCTATAAATTCCAGCTGAACGCATACAAAAATCCATTTTTGTAGAATTTAATTTGAGTGTTGTTCTTGATTTCAATTCCCATGTTTCTGCACCGTATGTCATTTTACTATTTATTATTGTATTAAAAATATTATTTTTGTTAATAATTTATTAACAGGAAGTATCGCCTTCATCTGCCAACCCCTAGGCAGCATCATGTCTGGCTTCATTGTAGAATTCTTCGGTCGCAAATGGAGCATGATACTAGTTAATATGCCTTTTCTACTGGGATGGATTCTGTACAGCGTCTCCAACTCCGTCGTCATGCTGTATGTGACCAATGTGATCTTAGGAATTGGTATCGGATTCATGGAAGCACCCATCATGACGTACATTGCCGAGACGTGCCAGCCAGAACTGAGAGGAATACTTGCTTCAATGATAGGTAATATCACAGACTATTTAACTCATGCCCCAAATGAGAGTCAATATCCAATCACATTTCAATGAATTTTTTATTTACAACAAATCACAGTCGTGTTTCGCCTAAAATTTACCAACTAAAGTTTATCATAATAAAGAAAGCACCTCCTTTTTAACATTCTGAATAGGTTATAGAATTATTTTGCGGTGACTGACTCTCAAAGAAATACGGCTACCAGATTGTATATATAGTGCGTGAATGTTAACACATAGCCCTTGCAGGAGTTAATATAAAAAACATCTGTAGCAATTGATTATACCACCAAAAAAAGAAACCACTGTTTGCACTTTCTTAAATGTATTTTTTTTTCCCAGGTAATAACATGCCAGAAAAATATAATTGTCATATTTACATCATAGGACATCAAAAATTAATTAATATACAGTTTGATGTGTTTAATTTTTTTCTCCACTAGAGTGCATTCTTACAACATTGCGTTCCTTTGGCAATAAATAATATGATTTGGTTGCAGTGATGAACAAAATAAGCAAATGAAGCGCACCAATCGTATCTCATTTGTTTTCAAACATCGCCGTTTACATTAAATATATACATATTTTAAAATAACTATATTTAAATGTCCACCGCTGTGATCTGAAGGTAGCGTGATGCCTTGTCACGCAGCGGGGCCGGGTTCGATCCCCGGTCGGGGCAGTTTTTCCGCGTGAGGGTTTTATCGGGGTTTTTTTCTCACCTGTAAGACAAATGCCAGGAAAACCTTAAGGCCTAAACGGTCCCCGAAATCATATGGCCATCATCATCATCATCATCATCCTTATCATTATCATCATCATCTTTCACCGGTGTGAAAAGCAACGGGAAGCTACCACACCTACAATTCCCTAGTAAAGCTGCAAGCATAGCATTAAAAATGCTATGATTGCAGTGAAGGACCTGCCCTCGGGCAGAATTACTATGGATGGATATTTAAGTAATGATTTGTGAGTAAACAGCTTAATTTTATTTGTTCAATAGTCCCAATAAGTGCCACTCTTGATTTCCAAATTCTCTAAAATAAATTCACTCCTCACTTCGTGAGTCGTGAATTTATCGATAATTTGGAAATCACTCGTGGCATTACTTATGATAAATACCTTATACTAGCGGACCCGGCAGTCGTTGTCTTGCTCGAACGTCCAATCCTCGTGTCATGGCCGGACGATAAAAATATGTTACCTTTTTACCATAAAATTCACTGAAAAGAAGAAAACTCCTCTCAGCTATCTGTTGTGGCTCAAGAAGTGTGCATTATGACGTCACATTGTTGTAGCGCGGAATATATTGGTAATGCAGATGACTATACATCTGACATAAAAAATTCTATTACTCGATCGTAGCGGCTACCTACCGGGTCCAATTGTGAATCCATACCATCCAGGGACCCACTCATACACACAAAATTTCATCAAAATAGGATCAGTAGTTTAGGCAGTTTTTAATTTCGGATTTCAAGTAAACCTCCACTTCTAATTTCTGATTTTGCTCATTTTTGGATAATATCTACCTCGGTTTATTTTAATAAGATATGCAGACTTTGTCCAGCGCTATGGTCTTGAGGTAGCGTGCTGCCTTGTCACGCACCGGACCCGGGTTCGATTCCCGGTCGGGACAGCCTCCTGAGTGAGGTTTTTATCGGGGTTTTTCCTCACCTGTAAGACAAATGTTAGGAAAACTTTAAGGCCCAAATGGTTCCCGAAATCATGTGGCCATCATTATCATCATCATCATCATCCTTATGATAATCATCATCATCATCCTTCATCGGTGTGGAAAGCAACGGGAAGCTACCACACCTACAATTCCCTAGTAAAGCTGCAAGCATAGCATGAAAATGCTATGATTACAGTGAAGGACCTGCCTTCGGACAGAATTACTGTGGATGGATATATATAGTGGTTATGCTCCTTGCCTCTGGTCCCGAGGGTCGCGGGTTCATACCCGGCCGGGGTCGATGGATTTTTTAGGACCGAAAAATCCAAGGAGCAAGTCCTCCGGGAGGGACTTTAAGCCGTGGGTCCCGAGTCTGAAGCTTTTCAGGCTCGTAAAAAATCCTGAAGCTTGAATGAAAAGGCCTCTAAGCAAAATTTACTGAATTTTCCCGTCCTTGTAGGCCTACTATCTTGGTTTCGTAGATGTCAGTATGAGGCGGAACGCTGACCACGGACCACTCAAAATGACGTCTATACGAAAACAAGTGTAACTAAATTAGTATGGTTCAAATTCTTCACTGTAGGGAAGAGCGCTTAAATCTCTGTAAAGGGAAAACGTGGGCTTACAATACAAATATATATATATATATATATATATATATATATATATATATAATACCTATATAAAGATTACCAAAAAATCATTGAAAACGCATCCCGATAATAAAATGAATATAGGCCTACATCAGGAATTCATTAACTTCAGAGAATGAGAAATATTAAGACGAGTAAAAATACAAATACGAGATGTGGCCTTGATGTTTAAGTATCTATACGATAATAAGTGAACTAATAAAATTAGTAAATATATAAAATAATAAAATTAGGTTAATTAATATTTTAATAAATAATTATCTCGAATTTGTTGGGAGTTAATGATTTAATTAATTTAATATGTTTTAAATGTATACAACATCTTCCTGTGCCCAATATTAAGTTTTGATGATCTTCCTCCATTCATCTCTATCCTTTCAGTCACCATCCTGCAGTCACCTGTCCTTCATCAAATTAATAATTCCTCTATCTATATCTTCTTAGGTCTCTCTCTTCTTTTCTCCCGATTTGGAATCCTCTCTAAACTCCTAACTGGCAATATATCTTCATTCATCCGCTTCACGTGTCCAAACCACTGTAATTGTTTATTTCCCATAAATTGTACAATTGTTTTCATTAAAGTTCATTTTTTCTCGGGTAATACTGTTTCTGATCCTGTCTAATTTAGAGCAACGTGCAGATCTTATTGAAAAATCTTAATTAATTTATCGCTTTAAAAATATTCTGAGATATCGTAGTCCTCAAAAGTCATTAAAAATTTGTAGGCCTTTCAAAAGTACTTGTTCCATCTTTAGCACCTGATTTCCTATTAAAATCGTTATCACTATTATGCAGTCTTCTCCATTTACCTGTATGATCCTCTCTCTTCGGTACAAAATTTTACCTGAGATCTTTATATATATATATATATATATATATATATATATAGTTTTAATATATTTTAAATGTAAATAAAATGTTGATGGTTCGAAACTTCAGGTGTGACGGTGCAGGTCAGCTTCTTCGTAGTGTATTTGTTGGGGAATGTGACAGGCTGGCGAACTGCAGCAGCTATCAGCGCTGCTTTACCAATCATCACAGCACTCTTTGTTACTCAGGTATGTTGTAAGAATTTTAATATTCATTCTCAGGTTTTTAAATATCCTTGTACCCATTATACTATTTTCTTGAGTAAAATCTTCCAATCTATTTCCTGCATTTATCTAATTATTCCTAGCATGGTTGACAATTTTGGCCTTCCTTTCTTCCTTTTAACGAATTCTGAAGGGATTACATATTATACACTGCGTGTTCCATTTATATTGACTCCCCGAAATAACTTTGTACGTAAGTAAAAAAAAAATTCTGATTTCTACTAACATTTACTGATATATATATAATACTATGAGTGCGCTGCCACGCCTAAATAAATTAAATGTGTTGATGTTTAGTTCAATAAATAAAAACATAAATAACTTAATTATAAATTTATATCGTAATTATTTTTAGATACCCTGATGATTAACCGACGGTGCCCGAGATTCTACTTATCCCGATCATCTTGGCTTCAATGACCTGAAAGACAAAAAAAAAATATTTTGAGTTATCCGTAAAAGATAGACATATGCTGCCGTAGACTTTTTTGTAGAATTCCTTTGAGATTTTCAATTCTGTGCACATTAATTTGGTGTATTTGTTATGGTTTAGGCAGCGTAAGGCACTTAAGCGTCCACAAACGAATTTTTATTTGCACTAATACACTATAGTATATACGGTAATATGTTATATAGACCTACATTATTGTCAAAAAAAATCTCTAAATGATGGTAAAACCCCCATTCAAACCGATCAAGTAGTTTTTCAGTGCATAAAGGACAGACAGGCTCAAAGACACTCATCTAATATATAAGAATTTTATTTATTTATTTATTTATTTTTGCAGGTGCCAGAGACTCCAATGTGGTTGTTATCACGTGGACGCACGAAAGACGCCGAACGGGCCTTGTGTTGGCTTCGTGGCTGGGTAACCCCCGATGTGGTGAAGGAGGAATTCAACCAGCTAGTTCAATATAATAGCAACACTAAGACGTCAACAATAATTCAGCTGAAAACAATAAATCCATCACCGGTAACTCATAACATACTTTGCTACATACATATATAAACAGTAAAACTTGTTTAATCCGGAATGTGAATAATGCAGAAATCTGTCCAATGTGAACAAATTTATTGGTACCGGCGAAATATTAGTAATTTTACATGTGTTTATTTTGCATAAAACAGAATCTGTCCAACGTGGAAACGCAAGGATATTTCTACACAATTCATGAAAAAAACATTTTATAAAGCGGAAAGACAGAGAAATAGATTAGTTTCCACTTCATAGAATTCCCGTTAGGGGGGGAAAAAAAAGGAATGATTCCTGCCCCGTGTGAAGTAGAGATTCTACCTGTACCCGATATTTTATTTCGGCCTCACTGCATACCCGTTATGCGAAACACAGATACCTGTCTTACAAATAACCCTTGTACTGTAAAGTCTTAAATTAGTTTAAGTTCTTAGACCAATCTTTAACAGGTAGCATTATGAATTTACGGAATAAAGATGGCTAAAACGTAGTATATATCATTGTCATTAAACGAAAAAGTGGAAGTGATTGAAAATAAATCATCAAATTTCCGGACCGATGCACCAAAGTCAAGCTCTAGCTGTTGCTAAATCCCTAGGGAATAACGATTGCAAGGCATCTTCAGGTTGGCTGGACAGTTTTAAAAGACGACACAATGTAGTGTGGAATGAAATTTGCGGGAAATAAAAGGATGTGAGGAAATTGTAGTTAGTGAGCTGAAACCGAAACTGCATACTTTAATTTTTTTAACGCTGACGAAACGGGACTGTTTTATCGCGCATTACCGTCGAAGTCGCTCTTACATAATATACTTCACTTTTCAAAGGCAGGGGAACTACAGTTAATCCAAGGTACATAAAAAGACATATACGATACTCTATAATGTAAGATTATTAATAAGTTTTAGTTTTTTATAAAGCGGAATTTTGTCTAAAGTGGTAAAAAATTGGTCCCATGCGATTCCGCTTTGAACAAGTCTTACTGTAGTTATTAAAAACTCAATAATTTACAGTATTTAACAATTGATAAACTGCTACATTTATGAAATGGATTTCAAGTTCGAAATATGTGATTTAGCTACCTTATATCATCGATGAATTACAGCACTTTGAACCTATGAGATCCATTTTTAATACAATTAGGAGATCTATGCCACCACCCCACCTACATGAGTTCAAATAAAAAACAGAAAAACACAATTTTTGTTACAGTATGTGAATGAATTCCTGAGGGATATATATATATATATATATATATATTTGTTTTTAAAATAAAATAAGTTAAAATATACCTTCTTAGGTAAGATCCATCGTCCTCAACTTATAAAATATGTATTCTTTATGTCTGTAGGCCTTTCAGAACATCCGTTCCATCTTCAGCAGGTCCTTCTTCGCTACAATATATAATATGGTGGTTAATGCTGCTGGTCCTAATGTGGTGTTGTCGTGACTAAAGCTTCTTCCTGACGATATCGTATAGTGGGTTGTTTAGTCTGGGAGTGCTTTCATTTATTAAAAGCTTGTTGTCTATTTCCTTGATAATTTCCAGGTCTTCCAATATGTTGATTTTTGTTGGATTTCTCTCTTTGTGTAATATTGTAAGTGAGTCTTCTATTGAGTCCATTGTATGACCGGCGTTTATTATGTGCTTAGCGTAATTAGACTTTCCATATGCTAATTACGCTAAGCACATAATAAACGCCGGTAATAGAATGAACTCAATAGAAGACACCCTTACAGTAGTACATAAGAGGTGAATCCAACAAAAATCAAAATATTGGAAGACCTGGAAATTATCAAGGAAATAGACAACAAGCTTTTAATAAATGAAAGCACTCCCAGACTAAACAACGCGCTATATGATATCGTCAGGAAGAAGTTTTAGTCACGATAACACCACATTAGGACCAGCAGCATTAAACATCATATTAGATGTTGTAGCGAAGAAGGACCTGCTGAAGATGGCACGGATGTTCTGAAAGGCCTACAGGCATAAATAATACATATTTTATAAGTTGGGGACGACGGATCTTACCTAAGAAGATATATTTTAACTTATTTTATTTTATGAATTTCCACCTCAACGGTTTTAACAATGAATTTTATTAGTATTGATATTTGTTTTTGCCCAAAAAAGTGAGAAGTGAAGTGAGAAGTTGAGCTCAAAGTAAACTAAAATCGCCATATTTGCAATGTAAAACATGAATTAGTCATTGTTCAGACGGTGTAGCTAACGTATCAAGAAAACCCGCTAATAAACAAGTGAACGCTGAACTAATTTGGTGTACTTACTGACTCATTTTCTGACCTCAACTTTCCCAAACTAACAACTTGTCCTCTAATATTAACTTTCCAATTTTCTCACCCTAACTTGCCAGAACTAACATTAACTTGCCCTCTACCACTACACTGTCTGAGGAATAGCTTGAGCCGGCTACCTGCTTAGTTTGCCTGAAGTTGGGGGTAGGATTTGTCATTTGTCATTGTCTTCTGGACATGGAAGGTTTTATAACAATGTCATCGACCCCGTAAAGTAGGCCCTGTGCGAAAGAGAGGGTGAGTACCTGTTGCTATTTCTTTCTAAAATCCTGTCTCAGGTTGTTCTTAGACTATGTTATAATTTTCCCATTTTCTCACCCTAACTTACCTACTAATGTAGTGGACTAGTGGGATATATATAAATATATACATATTTCAGATTTTCGCGGATATAAGTATGAATATGAAAGTTTTCTTGGGGTTTCCGCGTCTTGGATTAAGGTTCGGCCTCTGACCACTGATTCCGACTTTTCGGCATGATCCCACATGCCATTATCAAGAAATGATAAGTTCGAGTCACAGGTTTTAGGTCTTATATAATAAAATACATAAAGTTTTCGCTGTGGTCCGTTTCCGAAGACGTACAGCCATCCAAGGTTTAGTTCTAAACAGCGAAAACTCTGTGTATTTTATTATATAAGACCTAAACCTGTGACTCGAACTTATCATTCCTTGATAATGGCATATGGGATCATGCCGAAACGTCGGAATCAGTGGCCAGAGGCCGAACTTGAATCCAAGATGCGGAAAACCTAAGAAAACTTTCATATATATATATATATATATATATATATATATATATATAGTCCACAGACGTAGACGAGAAGAATGAAAGCGTGGGACGAAAGGGGGGCACGGGAAATTGCAAGCGATACAATGGCTTACTACTGTACCTGCGAATTTAGGAACAGTCTATTATGTCACTGACACCTGTAGTTTATTTCAGGCGTATTCAATTTTGCTTTATATTTTGTGTTTTACGGTAATTAAATTTGCTCTTCTTATTCAGTTTAGTTACTTTATATTTTAAAGTTTCGTAGTTCACTGTGAGGTAAGGGTGATGATTAAAATTTTGAAGTGTGTCCGTCAGACTCGGCTCAGCGTCTAAATGAAGGTAAGAAGTTATAGTACAATCCTTCATGATACAATGTGCTGAGTATGAAATACCTACTGCTTTCATACACTTCGTCATCGTCGCTGTTAATTCAAAACTCGTAATTGCACCAGGAGTCTTGTGAATTCAAATTCTCGATTCTCAACCGTGTACGAAATCTTAATGAACAATGTGCAATACATGTAAGTAAGTTATGTAAATTAAGTATGACAATTTTAAGTGTATTCCACACTCAACATTTATTATAGTTTTTTTTTGTATTTCATTGTTTTATATTCATACGTCTTGCATTTTTATTCAATACTAACTGATCAACTAGTTTGAGTGAAACTCCTCATATCATCCTATCAGATCTCTCTGATAAAAATTATATGGTGCACCTAATTGTTTACTGCACAGCTCTATTGCAATCCATGACCTTCGTTTATTAAATTTCCTGCATTACTGATTTTTTGTTTGTTTGTATTTTAGTTGAGTAATCTAGAACGCGAAGAGACTAACAACATAAATGAAGATCACAATGAATATCGTAATTCCATTCATAAGTAAGTACTCTCAAAGAGTTATTTCATTACAAGGATTTAAAAAGAGTTTTTATGGATGAATTTCAAAACAAATTAGTATAAACACATTTTAAGTCCTTGTGACGTACTTAATTTTATTTCATACCATGATGCATTTAATGTCTTAATAAATAAACAAAGGAATATTAATATGTAGGCCCTGAGTATGCTTAAAGTACATATGAGCTCGTGTTGCCAAAGAGATATCCTCCAAGTATTCCATTAACACATTTTCAAGGAATCGGTCGTGTTTGGCCACCCAGGTCACCCGATCTTACCACATTATATTACTGTTTGTGGGTTTGGATTAAGAGCGAAGTCTACAAGCACACAGTGAACACAAGAGAGGTGTACTTCTCACTCATGCTTGTGCTCAAGTAAAGGAATGTACGAATGAGCTCAGATCAGCAACACTACAGCTGCCTACAAGAGCAGCAAAATGCATTGAAGTTGGCGATGGAGTGTTTGAACGTATTTTGTGAGGAAACTTACACGATCAAACAAAACTTAAAATAACAGTATCTTGATTTACTGTCGCCTGCACTTTTCCGGTTCCTCGTTGTTTTCATTAAATCTCTGAAACGTTTAAGAAAAGGCCATATGTATATTAGATTTTTTTTGTTCAGAATCATCAGTACTATCACCCCTCAAAATAAGATTTTTTACTTATTTTTTGGAATAAGTTTAATTCCTACTTTATTTTAATTTTAGGATGAGGGTATTGGCCCGTGGGTATATATTCTTTTGTACGTGTGTTTGTCACTGAACTCCTCCTAAACGACCGGATCGATTTTAATGACTTTTTTGTGTGTCTGATTGGGTCCCTCCATAGTTTAGATTCACAATTGGACCCTCTAAGTGGACACCATTCCAATGTTTTTCTGACGTTCTTCTTGCTTAATAATAATAATAATAATAATAATAATAATAATAATAATAATAATAATAATAATAATAATAATAATAATAATAATAATAATAATAATAATAATAATAACAATAATCTCTTTATTAGGAAGTTCTCTACAATACAGTAGTTTTTCTACAACTCAGTGTAAATTTTACTCCTCCATGCATTCCTATTCTCTGCATTACTCTCTCTTAATAATGTCGACACCATACTTCTATGCACTCCTTGAATCCACTGTTCTTTTGATCTCTCCTTTCTTCTGTTGCCCTCCGCTTCAAAATGTATTATCACCTTAGGTATCCTGTTATCTGACATCCTCTTTTCGTGTTAAACCATTTCAGTCTTCTTTCTTCAATAACTTGTAGAACATACGTTTTAACATCGATTATTTCCCTGATTTTAGTATTTCTAATGTTGTATCTTCTTGAATTTCTAGAAGCCCTCCTCCAGAAGTCCATCTCTGTCACCAATCGTTTACGTGCTTGTTCTCTGCTTTATGTCCACGTTTCCGCACCATACAATAGTATACTCTCCACCAATTAACTATAAATACATTTTTACATTTGAGGCGCTTAGAACAATAACGGCAGATCCCAACCAAAGTTCATTTCGAGATAAATGCCATTTTTGCGCTGAGAATGTATTTGTTTTCACTACGGACAAATTTTGAATGTGGAAAATGAGAGCTTTGGCATATTCCAATTCGTTTGATACTTCATCACATGAAAGTTAGATGGCAGCTGTGCACGGTCATGCTTCTATCTCAAAATTCGATGTCGGTTGGGATCATAGAGAACGATCTGCCGTTATTATTCTGAGCGCCTCATTTGTAAGAATGTTTGCACTCTACACGAATTCAACATTCCAATTTTTTCCTTCCTTGACTTATTTTATCTCAGAATTGCTTTCTCCTTTTGACTCTAATATTGATCCCAAACATTTCAATTTGTTAATAGGCCTATATATATAATGTCCACCGCTGTGATCTCGAGGTAGCGTGCTGCCTTGTCACGCAGCGGGCCCGGGTTCGATCCCCGGTCGGAGCAGTTTTTCTGGGTGAGGTTTTTATCGGGGTTTTTCCTCACCTGTAAGACAAATGTCAGGAAAACTTTAAGGCCCAAACGGTCCCCGAAATCATATGGCAAGGATGATTAAAATAATAAATCCATTAAAATTGATCGTATATGAAATTAATATTAATGGAGCGATTTTTTGAACGGTTATGAGAATAAAACAATTATTCCATCTTAATCCTTCTATGCCATCATCATCCTTCACCGGTGTGGAAAGCAACGGGAAGCTACCACACCTATAATTCCCTAGTAAAGCTGCAAGCATAGCATGAAAATGCTATGATTGCAGTGAAGGACCTGCCCTCGGGCAGAATTATTATGGATATATATATATATATATATATATATATATAATTAAAATAATAATATTGTTAGAAACATGGTTGCATATTATACTGTCTAATAATGTGTTCTGTACATTTATAATACTTTATATTTTTTTCAGAGACGATAATGACGAATCTCACTGCAGTCTGGAAATACTGAAGGAGTTGCTGAAGCCACCTACATTACGACCACTTATGCTAGTAATTCCTTACTTCTTCCTATATCAGTTAGGAGGTATGGCGTCCATCAGACCGTACATGGTACATGTATTCCGAGAGTTTGGACTTGATGATGTTGCTGAATGGATAACTGTAGGAAGCGCTGTGATTGGTATAATTGGTGGAATATGTCTTGTAACCACAATAGACTGGCTGGGCAAACGATTTCTGTCATTGGTATCGTTCCTCGGGAATGGTGTAGCCTGCTTACTTCTGGCCGTGTACAGCATCGTAGCTATCCACCCTGGAAGTAAAGATGTCGAGAATTCGGTGACTTGGGTGCCTCTTACACTTATTGTCATATTTTCGTTCTTCAGCAGCGTCATGTTTGAAGTACCCTGGACCATGCTCAGCGAGATATTCCCATTCAGGTTTGTTTTATTATCAAAATGTCCTGTTTTCTATAATTGTTATATACTGTTGTACAATCAAATTTATTTATTTTTAGTTCATAAAGTCTAATATTAGTAGTAGTAGGACTTTATTAGACAAAAAGTAAGATATTTACAATATTATTTACAAATATGGGTCGCACGGGCAGTAAGCCGTACGTGCTGTTGACAGTCCGTTACAATAAAGTAATAATTGGTACTAGTGTAAAGAAAAATAAACAACAAAAACAGCAATAACATTACAATTACATAAAGAAAACACAATAAAAATATTACCATTAAATAATAACACAATGGCATTATACACTAAAAACATTAACATTACAATTACATAAAGAAAACAATAATATTACAATTAAGTAATAACACAATAGCAATAACATTACAATTACATAAAGAAAACACAATAATAATATTACAATTAAATAATATCACAATAGCATTATACACTAAAAACATTAACCTTACAATTACATAAAGAAAACACAATAATATTACAATTAAGTAATAACACAATAGCATTATACACTAAAGAAAAACATTAACATTACAATTACATAAAGAAAACACATTAATATTCCAATTAAATAATAACACAACAGCATTATACACTAATTAATTTATATATAATTGTTAATAATTAATGGTATTGCATTTTGATAACATATATTTATTCATGAATGAGTGTTGTCCTTATTTTTCGCGTTTTGTCCAGAAATTTACCGAGGTTTATCCAATTTTCTGGATTTACCAATAACTCGTAGCATGCCATATTAAAATCCCTGCCATCATAATATCCCGATTTCTTACACATTTATTATACAAAATTAAAATATAAAATTATGGAATATTCACCTAAAAGGTCCGTCTCCTCAACTTAATTAATTATTTAACTGTAGCCCTTTCGGGACTTGTCCCATCATCGGCAGGATTCAAAACTGGTGTTTCACTGAAGATCGTGTATTGGGTTCGTTTTCGTTTATCAGATTGTCGTTGTTGTGAGCTGCTTTCATTATTTCCATCTCTTCGAGTACGTTTATCTTCGCTGGATTATTTTCTCTGTGCATTACTGTTAGGGTGTTTTTAATATTTAACATGCGGTGTCCTTCATGGATAACGTGTTTTGCATAGCTTGATTTCCCTTCTGCGTGAATGAAGTCTCGAAAATGTTCTTTGAATCTGATGTTAAAACTTCTGTTTGTTCTTCCTATATAAAATTTGTTGCAGTCCTTATATGTCAATTTATATAATCCTTTGCTGTTGAAAATGTTATTTTCTTCAATGTTATTGTTTATTATGTTGTTTAATTTGTTATTAGTTCTGTATGCTATTTTTATGTTTTTATCGGCTTTCGGGACTTAATTAAGTTGAGGAGACGGACCTTTCAGGTGAATATTCCATAATTTTATATTTTAATTTTGAATAATACCTCAACGAAACACATCATGAATCTTATAAAAGTTGACATTTATTATGAACCAGATATTTTGTAAATACCTCTTCCGAGCTAAGCATTAAATTTATGTTTGATTCGGTTAATTATTTTAAGGAATTAAGCAAAGGTTTACTCGCCTGTTTATCAAAAACATGTAATATAATGTAAAAAATAAAAGATGTATAACTACGTTTTCATTAGTCGAATAATGGTTTTACCTTCAAACCTGTAAGAAAATGTAATTCGCTCTCTAATACTCGAAATGAAGGAAGTGAAAATAATGAAAATTTATAAATTATCTAGCACATGTCTATATAAGTTATATGGGAGAATCTTAAAATATATAATTACAATTGTAATTGATTAAATACCCTCCATGGCATCTTTGCCTTGTCGTGGTGGAGTGGCTTGTGTGCTTAAATGATCCCGAGAGCTATGCCGGCGGTAGCATTGCTGCCGATAGGGTTACCCATGCCGGACTGGTCGAAGGTGATAAGACAGACGAGAAAAGTACTTTGGTCGAAAGAGTAACGATCTTTCACCGTAAAAATACAACCGTCAAGAAATGCGGACATGGGTTCAACTGGAGTAAAATTTTCCGGAGGTCAAATAGTCCCCCATTCGGTTCTCCGGGCGGGGACTACTTCAGGGAACCCATACCAAAGGCTCAAACATAGGGACATGTTCCTAGGAACATGGAATGTTAGGACTTTATATGATTCGAGGGAAGTAGATTATACAGGGGATGATTGGAAAGCATTGGCACAGGATAGGGATGTATGGAGAGAACCTACGGGTTCGATAGTGCCAGTGAGTTAGTTAGTTAATTGATTAAATAAATAAGCAATTCATTATTTAATTCTTACGCATGTGCAATGCAGAATACATTGTTCCAAATGGCTGCCTCTCCTATACAAATAAAAAAAATGAAAAGCGGAGAGAAACAAATTATTTTGAACGTTTTAAAACAGTTTAATGGAACATATCCTACATTATCCATTGAGGATGTAAAATAATAGCAGAATTTACATGTAAATCGGCATGTAATGAAATTGTAAATAAAGGATATGGGGAGCAGGAATTCATTATTTAAAAAAAAAATCTTATGACTTGTCCCCTTTCTGCAATTAACGGTTAAATTGAATCAACTGTGAAAGAGACCTTGTATATTATTCTGCTAGAATTCGGAATTCCTAAAATGTTAAACTCATTCGAATGTGTCTAAAATGCATATGAAGTAGGGCGTGGGTAGGCAAAAAAGTCTGATAATACTTTTAAAATGTACAAGGGTAAAGCATGGGGATCCTCTGTCTCCTCAATTATTTCGTTTTTTACTAGAACATGCATTCAAATCTTTAGAGGATAAAGAGGCCGCACAACTCAACTCAATGGTATTAAACAGTTGTTGAAAATCCTAATGAAACAATGTTATTAGAAGATGTTGAGAAAATATATTTCAAAAGCTAACAAACACATTCTATTAAATAGACTAACACTAAAACAATTGGAGTTAAAACACAATTTGAAATAAGAATGAACACTAGAAAAACGAGGGACATTTTTAAAAAGTATTGGCATTTAAATATGTAGTTACGGTCTTACAAAGAGGAATGAGGTAGATCAAGAATGAGATAAGAGAATAACATTAATTGATGTTTTAGGAATACACAAATAATCAGGCCATTTGAAAGGTAAAAATAAAGGCCCTTCCCAATCATGACCTGTAAGCTAAAGAACCCATTTTAATTATTATTATTATTATTATTATTATTATTATTATTATTATTATTATTATTATTATTATTACCCTTATTACTATTAATAAACTGAAAATATATGAAACTGTTATTCTACCAGTTATATTATATGGATGCGAAACATGGACTCTTACTTTAAGGGAGGAAATAAGATTACAAGTATTTGAGAATAAAGTTCTTAGGAAAATTTTTGGACCAAAAAGAGATGAACAGACAGGTGAATGGAGAAGACTACATAACAGTGAACTACATGGTCTTAATGGGAAATCAGATATAATAAGTTCAGTTAAATCTCGTAGAGTGCAATGGACAGGACATGTGGCACGAATGGGGAATGAAAGAGGCGCATGGAAGCTTATTATAGGAAAACCAGAGGGAAAACTCCCAGTTGGTAGACCAAGAATGAGCTGTGAGAATAACATTATCCATGATTTGAGGGAAGTAGATTATACAGGGATGATTGGAAAACATTACTCAGGATAGGGATGTATGGCGACCTTATGTCCATGAAGTCATGAACCTACAGGTTCGATAGTGCCAGTGAGTGAGTTAGTTATTATTACTATTGTTTTTAAAACACCCCTAGCACACACACACACACACACACATATATATATATATATATATATATATATATATCTTATATATTATAATTAAATTTTTTACATTGAGCAATGCAAGCTTAATATGACATGATAAGAAAAATAAACGCCTGAACGGGATTTGAACCCGGAACTCTGGGTTCAAATCCGCTCAGGCGTTTATTTTTCTTATCATGTCATATTAAGCTTGCATTGCTCAATGTCAAAAATTTAATTATAATATATATATATATATATATATATATATTAACAAAATTTATACTTATGTGGGCACGCCGTAGCGTAATAGTTAAGGCAATATGCCACAAGCCGGAAGGTCGAGGGCTCGAGTCCCGGTGGGGTCAGGATTTTTAAACTGATCCAAATCTTCTGGCGGCACTATGACCCTGAGGTCGACTAAGCCTCTAACTGAAATGAGCACCAGACGCTTGTTCTAGGATGTAAAGGCAGCCGTCACGCAAGGCTGACAACCGGTTGACATCAAGTGGCGATTGTCCAGAAAAAGCGGTAGCCTTAACCTCCTACTACCCCAAGGGCCTCTAAGGCCTGCAGTGGGATCACTTTACCTTTTTATATAAATTAATGATCTTATTGGCCTATTGATGCTCTTCGCGTATATCTTTTTAAATTTCCATTTTAATTATGATTATGTGAAATACTATATTTTCTACCATTTTAAAAAAAAAGCGAAGACTGTATGTAAGCCACCTTCTTATCTGGTATACCTAGGAGTAGGCCCCCTTCAACCTATCATGAAGTCATTTTTTTTTTCTCTCTCTCTCTCTCTCTCGTTCGTTGTGACTAACCTCTAAACGCCATTTTTTTTGTAACATTTAATACGTTGATTAAATTAAAATTATAATGCATTATTTATCTTTTGCAGAACTCGAGGGATAGCCAGCGGATTTTCAGCTGCCATGTGTTACGTTTTCTTGTTCATCGCTTCAAAGACATACCTAGACTTGGAATTAAATTTGGAACTGTACGGAACATTTCTGCTCTTTGCCGTCATCAACTTCATTGGGTTCGTGTTTGTGTATTACAGAATGCCGCGCATGGAGGGTAAAACACTTGAAGAAATTGAAGAATACTTCAGTGGTCAGAATAAAGGATTTATTGAACATTAATTTCAAGTGCACTGTGATCAATTTTAAAATAATGTAATAATAATAATTATTATAGGCCTAATTATAATACCATTATTATTATTATTATTATTATTATTATTATTATTATTATTATTATTATTATTATTATTATTATTAATTATTATTATTATTATATTATTATTATTATTATTATTATTATTATAAAACCTATTTAACAATGTAGACACAACCTCAAGAGTCCAAAGTTCTAAATTTAAAAAAAATTGTATTTACACATATTTTCCAGCCTTCGTTATTATTGCACTGTCTTTTCTCCAGTGTTCTTTCCCTCGTTGTTGTTTTTATACCTTAAATCCAAGTAGCATTTGGTCTCGGGTGAGAGCCATTCTAACACTTTCTTTGGTATAGTAATTCTCCAGTCATTTTTTTATATGATCATTTCATTTCATGTTACACATGTTGTGAACGTAAATCAAAGAAAGATAAACTTAGAAACGAGTAAATAATAAGGCAGCTGAATATCAGGCTATAGCCGAATGAGTGGGGGGAAAAGAAAGAAGATTTGAATGGGATCAACATATATCCCACATGACACCAGATATACTTGTACGCAGAGCAGGAGATAAGTTACCAGAGGATGGAAGAAAGACACATAGATGACCAAAAAAAAAAAAAAGAGGTGGAAGGACTCTCAATTCTGGATGGAACAGGTCATGGACCTAAAAAAATGCATAAGATCAAATTCTAAGACGCTGAATTCAATTACAAGTGACGTAACAATTGCAACAAAATAATAGTATATTATGATGCGAGGTTTGGAAGTGGTTTTTACAGAAGCGAGGAAAAAGGTTTTTAATTTCCGAGATTCTGTAAAACACTTTACAAACGTGTGTTGTACATTATTTTTTGCACGATGGTGTTTTCAAAATAATAGATAATAGTAAAATAATATCTTTGTTGGAAATATTTGCGTTCACTACAAACAACTGACTAACGTTAACAGTGTGGGCAATGTGTATTAGTTGAAACAAAAGGAGGCCTTGAGAACAATTATTGATAACATGGCCGCAAGTACATATTTACTGTTTTATATTGTTTCAAATAAAGTTCAGTTCATTTAATATGCAGTGATTTGTTTCGTATAATGTATATTAACACTACCTTTTGGATATATTTTTGTAGGATTTTTAAACTGACCCAAACCCTCTGGCGGCACTATGGCCCTGGGGTCGACTCAGCCTCTAACAGAAATGAGTACCAGACGCTTGTTCTGGGGGTAAAGGCGGCCGTCACGCAGGGCTGACAACCCGGCTGACATAAAGTGCCGATTGTCTAGAAAGTGGGAGCCTTAACCTCCTACTACCCCAAGGGCCCCCGGGTCTGTTGTGGGATCACTTTACTTTACTATGTACAATGTACGTAGTATACATAGAGGGCAGTGGTTTTTACTTCCCGCACGTGGGTGTAAATGTAATATTACAGTATAGTTATTTAGGTTGGCAACCCCGAAATGTAGGAAGTTGAACTTTCAATAATGGTCGTCATTTCTGGTAAGTACGCCAAAACGCACTATCGCGCAAAAAATAGCATATAGGAGAGTACTTTTTCTCTTCAAAATATTTATGTGTATAGGTTTAAATAAAGACCGCTTACTTACTTACTCTTACTCACTGGCACTATCGAACCCGTAGGTTCATGGCCGCGCGGACATAAGCTCTCCATACATCCCTATCCTGAGCTAATGCTTTCCAATCATTCCCTGTATAATCTACTTCCCTCAAATCATAGTTAATGTTATTCTCCCACCTCATTCTTGGTCTACCAACTGGGCGTTTTCCCTCTGGCTTTCCTACAAGAAGCTTCCATGCACGTCTTTCATTCCCCATACGTGCAACATGTCCTGCCCATCGCAGTCTACGAGACTTAACTGTTCTTATTATATCTGGCTTCCTATAAAGACCATGTAGTTCATTATTATGTAGTCTTCTCCATTCACCTGTCTGTTCATCTCTCTTTGGTCCAAAAATTTTCCTAAGAACTTTATTCTCAAATACTCGTAATCTCCTTTCCTCCCTTAAAGTAAGAGTCCATGTTTCGCACCCATATAATATAACTGGTAGAATAATAGTTTTATATATTTTCAGCCTAACGTTTTTTGAAAGGAGTTGGGACATCAAAAGTCTCTGCAATGCATAAGAGCATGCATTTCCAGAATTGAGCCTATGTTTAATTTCTTTGTGCATCTCATTCCTATTTGTGATTATTGTTCCTAGGTAATTGAATTCAGCCACTTCCTCAAAATTTCCCTCATTTGTCATTAGCTGTCCATTTCCATTATATACTGAATTTCTACGTGTGGCCATATATTTAGTTTTACTGATATTTACTTCCAGTCCCAATTTCTTAGTGTTATTCAATAGTGTGTGCGTGTTGGCCTTTAGTATCTTCTCGCTATCGGCCAGTAGTACTACATCATCAGCATAAACTAACAGCTTATTAATACCATTCAGTTGTAAGCATTCCTCATTCTCTAAAGATTTAATGGCATGCTCTAGTACAAAATTAAATAGTAGAGGAGATAGTGCATCTCCTTGCTTCAACCCATTCTGGATTTCAAAAGTGTCTGAAAACTGTTTGCCTACACGCACCCTACTCTTTGAGCCATTTAGATACATTCGTATAAGTCTAAGTAACTTTTTAGGAATTCCGAACTCCAGCAGGATGCTATATAACTTCTCCCTCTTAATTGAATCATATGCTTTTTTGAAGTCTACATACAGTTGATGTACTGTACCATTATATTCCCATTTCTTTTCTAAAATCTGTCTTATACTGAAAATCTGATCTGTTGTAGACCTGTTTCTTCTAAATGCACATTGATGATCTCCTAGAATGTCATCAATATAGGGAGTAAGTCTGCTTACTAATATATTTGTTAGAAATAAAGACCGCTAGATGGCGTTAACGGCACAAACGTTTACTGCTACCTGGCGCACGGAAATCGCATTAGTATAAGAGAAAGATCTATGTTTAAATCGTTAGAGCAATGGTGTACAGAACCAGAGATATTGGGTTCAAAACCCGATTTAGGCATATATTTTTTTCTTCAAAATTTAATTTGTGATTAAGTGAGAAGTGATAAATTTAATTTTAAATATCTGTAAGAGAAAATATGTAATTTTTATATTTAATAATAATATGTTGGACTTAAAATAATTACACGATAACTGCAGAATGACATGATGAAATCATGTTTTACAGAGTAAGAGTAAAATAATTACCATAAGTAATGCCACAAGTGATTTCCAAATTATCGATAAATTCACGACTCACGAAGTGAGGAGTGAATTTATCTAGAGAATTTGGAAATCAAGAGTGGCATTTGTTAGGACTATTTAACGAATAAAATTAAGCTGTTTACTCACAAATCATTATTTAACTATAGTTATTTTAAAATATTTATATATTTAATGTAAACGGCGATGTTTGAAAACAAATGAGAAACGATAGGTACGCTTCATCTGCTTCTTTTGTTCACTGCAACCAGATCATACTATTTATTGCCAAAGGAACGCAATATTGTAAGAATGCTCTCTAGTGGAGAAAAAATGAAACACATCAAACTGCATATTAATTCATTTCTGATGTCGTATGATGTAAATATGACAATTATATTTTTCTGGATTATTACCTGGGAAAAAATACATTTAAGAAAGTGCAAACAGTGGTTTCTTTTTTTTTTGGTGGTATAATAAATTGCTACAAATGTTTTTATATTAACTCCTGCAAGCGCTATGTGCACTATATATACAATCTGGTAGCCGTATTTCTTATAGGCTCAGTTACTGTAAAATAATGGTCAGACCTGTTCAGAATATTAAAAAGGAGGAGCTTTCTTTAATATGGTAAATTTAACACTGATAAATATTTCGTGAAACACGACTCTGATTGGTTGTAAAACAGAAATCATTGAAACGTGATTGGTCATTGACTCCCATTTGGGGCATGAGTTAAATAGTCTCTGTGAAGAATTCAATTTTATTTTTACCAAACAATTATGAATGTAGTATATATAAAAGGAGTTAAAAATACATGTTTTGAGTTTTATGATATTGTTAAGAGACAAGAATAAGTTACCAAGAATATTAAACATCGTTCACTGGGTAGTTCAAATGAATTGAACAGAATCTTACATCGTTCATACATAGTTCCTTCGTAATTACCAAAAAAATGATATTGTCATCCAGGACATGTAACATGAAGATCTTATTTAGGAATATGTGTGATGTGGCGCGTACTTTTTCATCAAACAATTCTGATAAGACAGGCGTTATAGTTTACTGTCAGAAAAAAAAATATATCCACCTCTGTGGTGGGAGCGTGCTGCCTTGTCACGCAGCGGGCCCGGGTTCGATTCCCGGTCAGACCATATTTCTTAAAGGGAATTATTCCTGCGGTTGTCTGGAATTTAGGTTAAGTTTAGGTTAAGAACTCTCCTGGCGCTTCATTATCTTTATCACCCATCATATATTTGTGGTAACGTAACTTCGCCTTCTAGGTGCCCAAATCTAAGAAATGGATTACAATTCCGCCAATGCCAAGGGAGAAAATCAGAAATGTCATAAAAGACAACCTGGTGGCATTAGACAAATATATATATATATATATATATATATATATAATGGATATCACACTGAGGTACAGACTCAGAGATCCGGGTTCGAATCCCGTCCAGGCATTTATTTTTCTTATAATACCATATATATATATATATACTAAAACTGAAATTATTTCATATTAATAGTCACCCTATTATCAGTCCGAAAATTAATACAATTAATTGATAAATACAAAACTTACCTGGCATAAATCACTTAGCTTCCTTACAAGAAAAGCACATGAAACACAAAACGTTCACCAGACTGCAGAGTTCCTGCTCAACTAGCATCGACATTATACACTACGCTTAAAACACTTTGCATAAGATGCCAGCAATATGCAGAACGCGGCCGTAATAGTTGTTTCTGAATAAAACCGTGATCGGAATTTCCTCCCCCACTTTACCCTATTGTTAACATTTTGCGAGATTAGAACAATACGATTCTCACTCACTCACTGGCACTATCGAACCCGTAGGTGCATGGCCGCGCGGACATAATTTCTCCATACATCCCTATCCTGAGCTAATGCTTTCTAATCATTCCCTGTATAATCTACTTCCCTCAAATCAAAGTTAATGTTATTCTCCCACCTCATTATTGGTCTACCAACTGGGTGTTTTCCCTCTGACTTTCCTACAAGAAGCTTCCATGTACGTCTATCATTGCTCATTTGTGCCACATGTCCTGCCCAACGCAGTCTACGAGAATTAACTGTTCTTATTATATCTGGCTGGGGGCACGCCGTAGCGTAGTGGTTAAGCCACTGAGCTACAAGCCGGAGGGCCGAGGATTCAAGTCCCGTTGGGGTCAGGATTTTTAAACTGACCCAAACTCTCTAGCGGCACTATGGCCCTGGGGTCGACTCAGCCTCTAACTGAAATGAGTACCAGACGCTTGTTCTAGGGGTAAAGGCGGCCGTCACGCAGGGCTGACAACCCGGCTGGCATAAAGTGCCGATTGTCTAGAAAAAAGTGGGAGCCTTAACCTCCTACTCTCCCAAGGGCCTCCTGAGGCCTGTAGTGGGACTAGAATAATAGAAGAATAATATTATATCTGGCTTCCTTTAAAGACCATGTAGTTCACAGTTAAGTAGTCTTCTCCATTCACCTGTCTGTTCATCTCTCTATGGTACAAACATTTTCCTAAGAACTTTATTCTCAAACACTCGTTATCTCCTTTCCTCCCTTAAAGTAAGAGTCCATGTTTCGCAGCCATATAACTGGTAGAATAATACTTACTTACTCACTGGCACTATCGAACCCGTAGGTTCATGGCCGCGCTGACATAAGCTCTCCATACATCCCTATCCTGAGCTAATGCTTTCCAATCATTGCCTGTATAATCTACTTCCCTCAAATCATAGTTAATGTTGTTCTCCCACCTCATTCTTGGTCTACCAACTGGGCGTTTTCCTTCTGGTTTTCCTACAAGAAGTTTCCATGCACGACTGGTAGAATAATAGTTTTATATATTTTCAGTTTAACGTTTTTTGTAAGGAATTGAGACATCAAGAGTCGCTGTAATACATAATAGCACGCATTTCCAGAAATGATCCTATGTTTAATTTCTTTGTGCATCTCATTCCTATTTGTGATTATTATTCCTAGGTATTTGAATTCAGCCACTTCCTCAAAAACGATAAGGTTCTATCCACATTTTTATATTTCATTTTTTTCATATTAAATTGTTATTAAGATACATTTATATCTCATTCATTCTTCATTACATGTAGTCTGTCCAGCTGTAGTCGATGATACAAAACCATTGCATACATACTGATACTCATTTCACTTAAGAATCCATACTGTTTATGTCGCAAGGGCTACACTGATGTACCTGCAGCTTTTGTGGGTATTTTTTTTAATTCCTTGTTTAACTAATATGTAAATAACAGGGTTAACCCTTCTCACCCATCAAGGTGAGTGCCCACGAGGTTGTAAGAATTAGATAGGCCAATAGAGAGAAATGAAAGTAGGAAAAGAACTCCTAGGCCTCGAATTCTCTAATACCATCAGAGTCTAAAAAACAAGAATAGCCAAGAGAGGCTATATAGGAAAGATAAAAGTAAGGAGCAAAACACAAGTAAGTGGAAGCAATGTTTTTCTCAGCTTGGGCACCTTGTGGTCGCCATCCACATATCCCCTAGATGGGGACCCCTGAGGAGACATTTACATTTATATAACTAATATTCATGGTTTGTCTAATTTTCTTTTTCTTCTTCTGCACTTCCTGCATTAGACATTAGTTGCCTGTTCCGACTTCACTAATAGATCTAAGATCATCTCTTCCGAGGACGTCCGACATCTCTTCTTTCTCTCAGAAAATAATGTAAGATTTTATTTAGTAATCTACTTTCTTCCATTCTTTCTACATGTTCTTTCCACTGAATCCTGTTGTTAAATATATTTACTTTTAAGGAGTAGATCTACAGTTCTTCACGGATATCCTCGTTTCTTATCTGGTTCATTCTAGTGCATCCTTTTACTCTTCTTAAAAATTTAATCTCTGCTGCTTGGATTTTACTTTCTGTTTGTCTAATTTTAGATGTTCTGGTCTATTTTAAAAAAAGAAGGGGCCCTTATAAAAAAACAAAGAAACGATAATATGAACATTGTATTCTACAACAAAAATTCCATGTTTGTATTGCATAAATTGATTCATGTGTAGAACAAATTTTGAAATTAGTCTTTACTACTAACTACATCAAGAACAGCTGAAATGTGGTTATTTAAGTTTGTCACATAGGCCTAAGCTACGCTGTCTAAAAAAATTGTATAATAATCGGAGGTTGACAGTAAATCTGGCTCGAATCTTAAGCCCTCTCTGAAGGTAAGTTATAAAAATATACTTAAGTGGAGTTCTGGAGTAGTGTAAAAATGAAGAGGTGGATGTAGTAGTATAGAGAAATATGGAAATGAAAAATTGCAGAGGAGTTGAGAAGGCAGAAACATATTGTAATAGCAAAAAAAAAAAACACATTTTGTAAAAGTTCATTAAACCTGAAGGCTAAGAGCCGACGAGAAGGCGGGCGTAAGGAATAACATAATACTAGAGTCATAACATCTCTATCGCATGCATCTTGGTACTACGTGTCCTGAAAATATTAGTCGTCGCGTTTCTAATTTAATTTAATGGAGATGAAACAATTTTAGTAACCGCAACACATGGACAAATAAAACATAATATTTATAAACACTGTAATGAAAATGAAAGAATATTGGTAACCGTAACACATGGTTTCATAACACGACTGTGAAAGGAAAACAGCACAAGGGTTTGTGAATGATTAATACAGTTCAATGAGTAGAACCACATGCACCGAGAATTCACAGCGATAACAGCCTCCCTCTCTTCATGTCGCACTCTCCTTCTTGTCAACTCCTAGCTGTAAAAAAATCTGGGAGTAATATACTAGGGCATTCGATAAGTAATGGCAACACCGCTATAACATAACAAAACATTATTTAGGATACTTTTGATATTATGAACTTCATTTATAGTCTCTCGTCAAATCAACTATATATTGCCAAAATCCTTGGGATATGGCGAACTCCATCTGCAGCACCATTTCTAAATATCTCTCTTACTGATCGATCTAGAGCTCTCTGGATATCAATTATTGACTGAAATTGAATGCTTCATGTAAGTTCTATGACATTTGTGAATAAGTTATAGTCACAAGGGCTCATGTCTGAAGAATTAGGTGGATGTTAGAATATTTTTCAATTCCACCTTCTAACAAATTCTACTGAACATCTTTTTAGGGAGGTATTACTTACTAAATGTGAAAAACAGCTAATGTATTCACAAAATATTGCTATTTCGAGACCCTAAATATTACAAATTTATACAACAAAGACTACTCAACAATATACTAAAATATAACAATACTTTTAATAAACATTTTGTACTATTGAAGTTTTTGTTAAATATTTAAAACAATAAAATTTGGTATCTGTTGTAGCAGTCGTCCTCAACTAATTATATTTGTATAAAATATTAATCTAGGTGTTTCGGAATAGGTTCCATTTTCAAAGCTGTTTCAAAGTTTTATACACAGATATAATTTTTTGAGGACGACTGCTACAACAGATACCAAATTTTATTGTTTTAAATATTTAAGATTACAATGGTCACCACTAGGATAGCTGATTTTCAACAGTGTTGCAATTACTTATCGAATGCCCTAATAATAATAAGTGAATATTTCAACAATACTTTGAGTCAGTTTATTGAAGTTTTTTGTGTGTTATATTAGGTAAGATATCTCCTACATTTGCGCAGGTACCTTGACACGCAGTTAAGCAGTCGGTGTCATTATTGCAAGATAGAATATTTTTATCGATGTACTGCGCAGCTACTGTCACGTTGAAAGGTTCCACGAATGCGCAAATCATGTTGCACGTAGAATCTGGCGCGCACTTACAAAATTCCGTGAATACTGAACAGTGCGCAGGTCTTATTGCTCTGCCAACCAGGATCACCGTAAATATTAACCACACATTCCTGAAAATGTCAAAAACATATAACCTTTTTTTAAACATGGATGATTCATATTTCGGGTGAGTTAACTTTTCCCCCCTTTATTATACTAGTTTTATTCCCTTTTTATGCTTTGACTTGCTTAATTTATTTTCCAATCTAGGGTTCGAAAAATATTTCAAGAGGTTCGCCAATTCCCCCCCCCATAATGGTGGGTTTCAAGAATAGGCCTACTGTTGTTTCCTTCATTTCTGCGGCATTGCCATAATAATAATAATAATAATAATAATAATAATAATAATAATAATAATAATAATAATAAGTATTATTATATAAGTAGGATAACGGCGGCAGAAATGAAATTTTTGAGAACTGTTAAAGGGTGCACTAAGGAAGACAGAATCAAGAACACAGAAATAAGACAGGAACTTGAAATATTTGCAATAACTGATAAAATAGATACATGTAGACAAAAATGGAAGCAACACATAGACAGAATGAATGAAGATAGATATCCAAAAGAAATAACAAATTACAAACCTAAAGGCACCCGAGATGTGGGCAGACCTAGAAAGAGATGGGCTGAAGTCGGATCGGGTCAACAGACTTAATCCATGAATGCAGATGATGATTATTATTATTATATTATTATTATTTTAAAAATAAATTAACCCCATAATGCCCCTTGTTACATATGTGTAAGATAGGGAATTTATCACATTATTTCCACAATAAATTAATATTTAGCCCGAATGCCTGATTTACAGTTACGATGTAACAACGTTAGGAATGCATTTGATTTCGCTACAACTAGGCCTACACATTGTGTAACTTTTAAGCCGTAACTAGAGTAACTTTAGGTTTTAACCGTTAAGGGTTAAGTTAATTTAAGGTTATTAAACCTTTTGTTTGAAAATAAATTGTATGCATTGTCTGCTGTATGTATATTTAAAAATTAGTGGTTCACTCAACTCAGATCATTGTGGAACGGCTTCGCGAGTCGAAGAAAGTTGGGAACCGCTGGTCTAGAGGTTAAATTCCTTGTCTTTGTTCCCAAGGATAGTGGGTTTAAACACGGCAAGGGTCGATGGATTTTTAGGATGCTAAAATCGGGGGTTCTATGTCACCATGCCAACAACATAAATTCAAATAAGAATGGAAAACACACAATTTATTGTTGCAGAATGTGAAATTACTCGAGAGAAATATTTATATATTGATCTTTCCCAAAATAAATGTGGAAAATGCCTTAAAATAAAGTGAGAAGTTGAGCTCAAAGTAACCTAAAATCACCATATTTGCAATATAAAATGTGTATTAGTCATTGCTCAGACAGTGTAGCCAACTTAACATAAAAACCCACTGACAAACAAGTGAACATTAAACTAATCTAGTGTACTAACTTGACCATTTTCTCACCCTAATTTGCCCACGGATGTAGGTGGACTCTCGGAGTATAATCCTATTATGTGAGAAAACATGTTAGAAATTGGCTCTAGCAGGGAAATATGTTATCACATTGGTCAACACGAGGCTAAAAGTCACTTGTTCTCCAATCGAATATTCACTGATGGCATAGAATAGCCCAAAAATCCACGGAATAAGTCCTCCGAGAGGGATTTTAATCTGGAGTACAGAGTCTGAAATTCTTCGATTCTCAATTGCGGGAATTACTTATATAGAGATCGTAAGTACTTCTGCCTAATTATGTTTTACAATTATAGCATGGTGGTTAAACCCGAATGGTACCACCACTATTAAGAATATATCGTATCATGATAAACTACCCCGTCAAATTCTATAATATCCAACGGGGGAAAAAAAGGCATCAAGGTCGGCCTCGAGGGAGATGGAGAGAACAAACTCTAATTTGATCTTAAAGTTGGAACAGGCCACAAAATAGTCTAAACTGTTCATCCATTAATCTGAACTGTAAGGCTAATTTTTCTCTATCTTACAAATTACCTTCTGATATTTCAATACTTACATTATGCGTGTGTTTGTGAAAGTCCTGATGCAACAGTTTTGCATCGACATACTGTGATGTTTATATAAAGAGCAAATGGGCCAATTAATTTGTATTTTTAAATTTACGGCTTCTAACTGTAATGGTTTTTAAGTTTATGAGATGCAGATTGATAAATTATAATAAATTATAATTAAAGTAATAGCCAATTAAATACATATGGCAGCTGATAAATAAGTTTCATTATCCAGAAAAAATCTTTATTGCTATTAATATTATTATTATCATTATTATTATTATTATTATTATTATTATTATTATTATTATTATTATTATTATTTCAAGAGGAATTTCAATTCAAGCCTTGCAATGAAGAATTGAGTATATAGGCATTGCGTATGCATGTAAAAAATAATGATTAAGATGTTGTATGTTAAGAGAGAAGAAAATATTACGAGTATTTGAGAATAAAGTTCTTAGGAACATTTTTTGGACCAAAGAGAGATGAACAGACAGGTGAATGGAGATGACTACATAACAGTGAGCTGCATGATCTTAACAGGAAACCATATATAGTAAGAATAGTTAAGTCTCATATACTGTGATGGGTAAGACATGTAGCACGAATGGGAAATGATACAGAGAGAAATGGAGATTTCTTGCAGGAAAACCAGAGGGAAAACGCCCAGTTGGTAGACTAAGAATGAGATGGGAGAATAATATTAAGCATGATTTGAGGGAAGTGCCGTAGATTATAGAGAGAATATGGATGCGTGGACATCTCATATCCGCGTGGTCATGAATCTATGGGTTAGATAGTGCAATGTTTCTGAAAAGCCTAAATGAATTTAATTACTTGACAAAGGTTTTTAAACAGAAATTAATTTAGTTGAGGACGACTGATCTATCAGATACTTATATTAATATTTAAACATTTTATTTTAACATTTTGTAGATTATATAGTATTAATTTTTGACGGAGAGGTCAGGCTACAAAAAGCAGTCTATCAATTAAATAATATATGTAAGAAATACTAAGAGACTGGAGGAAAAAAATGTCGAAAAATGGGCATACCTATCCAAAATACACATGTACGTTCAGTACATTTTGCAGATGACCAGGTATTAATAGCACAAGACCACGATGACATAGAAGATATGGCTAAAAAACTAAAAGAAGGATATGAAAAATGGGGACTTTATATAAACATTGAGAAAACTAAATATCTGTGTATAGGAGAAGAAATGGAAAATATAAATTTCAACAATGGAGAAGAACTAAAACCTAGTATTGAATGCACTTATTTAGGAACAAAATTAGACCATTCAGGCGATAACACAGTGCAAATTAAAAATAGAATCGCACAAAGAAAACAAGCAATAAATGCTTTAAACGCGGTTTGGTGGAGAAAAAATATTACAAAAAGATTGGAAATTACAAATATATCAAACCATAATTCAGAGCATTTTAACATATGGTGCTAAAGACTGGCAAATTCCTACCAGGGAAATGAAAATAATTTTAAGTACAGAAACGGATGTTTTAAGAAGATCAGCTGGAAAATCTAGAATGGATAGAATATGAAATAAAATAAATAAGGGAAATTATGGGTGTACAAGAGGAGCCAGACATCATAGACATTATGGAACAGAAAAGATTACAGTGGTATGGCCATGCCAAAAGAATGCCAGAGCAAAGATTGCCTAAAATTATTATGGAATGGATCCCAATATAAAGGAGGAAGAGAGGAAGACCGAAGAAAACTTGGATAGAAGGGGTACAAGCAGCTATGAATATCAGAGGATTGGAGGAAGATCAATGGATGGACAGGGAGGAATGGCGTTTGGTTTCCGGAAGACGACGGCAGCTGCCATGATACCGGATGATGATGATGATGATGAAGAAATATAACCCTCCATTGTATCTTTACCTTGTCATGGTGGAGTGGCTTGCGTGCTTAAATGATCCTGAGGGCTATGCCGGCGGCAGCATTGTTGCCGATATGGTTTCCCATGCCGGACTGGTCGAAAGTGATAAGCTAGATTGAATAAGTACCTTGGTCGAAAGAGTGACGATCTTTCATCGAAAATACAACCGACAAGAAATACGAACATGGGTTCCACTGGGGCATTGACTACTTCAGGGAACCCATGCCTAAGGCTCAAACACAGGGACATGTTCCTGGAGAGATTATGTCCGCTCGGCCATGATTCCAGTGAGTTAGAGTTAGTTATGTAAGAAATATATTATAATAATTTCAAAATTAAAAACTAAAGTAATGGCGTTCCATGGATGGTATCCAGTAAGAACAAAAATAGTAATAGAAGATGAAATATTGGAACAGGTTTCACACTTCTAGTATTTGGGTTGCGATATAACTTATGAAGAAGAATGAGATATTTATCAAAGAATAAGATATAAATAAGAAAATGCCGAAATTTCAACATATTTGTGGACAATCAGACGAACACTGAGGAACAAAGTACGAAAGGATACGCAGCTAAGGTTTTACTCAACGATGGCACTACCAGTGGCGACGTATGGAATTGAGGCCTGGGTTCTGAAGGAAAAAAGAAAAAAACAAGTAAAATCGAAGCAGCGGAAATGAGATTCCTACGGGCTGTGAAAGATTGTACAAGAGAAGAAATAATATATGAAATGAGAATATTAGAGAGGAACTAAAAGTACAACCACTTCTTCAACAAATAGAAGAACACAGGAACAATTGGATATAACATATGCAAAGAATGAGCGGATAGGATTATCAAAGATGGTACTGATGTATAATCCTGGAGGACGAAGATCAGTGGAAAGACCAAGAAAGCGCTGGGCTGAACAGATGTGAGTTCAGAACAGGCAAACACCTAATCCGTGAAGTTTGATGATGATGATGATAAACATTTTATTACATAACCTCAATTGCGATTTACATTGAATTTTAGAAATATTGATTAGTTAGTATCTCATCATCGTGATCATAGTACATTCACGAATTTAGGCCATTTGTTGACCTGTTTCGGCCTCAAGAGAAACACCATCCAGAAGTCTTTTGAGTGGACGTCCTGGTCTTCTTCTTCCTGCAGGTTGATATCTTAACATTTGTTTGGGTATCCTGCGATCTTCCATTCGGTGAACATGTTGCATCCATCTTCACTTATAATAAGAAATTTTGTTTTCTAAAGGTTCCATGTGTAATTCTTCTAAGATGTCTTCATTAGTTAGTACCTTTTGGCTCTAAATCCTGGATTTTTGGTTGCAAAGTTGAATAATTTATATGGTGCTTGTTCACTTGGGTTATAGATACTTATCGACAAATTTTAAGGGGGTGAATGGGTGAAATTTATATTTACTTCATTTGTTGAGCTAGAGACTTGATTTTTTGTACAAACATTCACATGCATGATACATAATGATGTGTTTAAGTTTCATTCTTGTGAGACATTTATTTTATGAGTTATTAAATATTATATTTTTAATATTTGCATATAACACTGGAGTAAGGCAGGGATGTGGACTTTCACCGGTGATTTTCATTATATATATATATATATATATATATATAAATAGATTAATAAACGAATGGAGGAAAGCACAACGAGGATATACACCCATCAATAGGAACCTCAAACTCGATGCTATTTCTTTTGCAGACGATTTAGCTCTACTGGCACTTTCCGAAAATGATTTGCAACGATCAATTTATAATTTACAAAAAAATGCTGTCAAATTTAATATGGAAATATCAATTAACAAAATTAAAATTATGGCATTTAATGGGAAGGACCCCATACAAAGTAAAATCTGTCTCCAGAATAAAATTTTAGAGAGATCTAATCAATTTAAATATCTTGGATATTATCTCTCTATCTGGGATGAAAAGGATATCCCTGAAAAAAAATACTAGTTATAAAAAAGTATGGGAATTATTAATCAAGTTATGAAACCATCCCTTGTACAAAAAAAAAAACACCAGATTGCGTTTATATAATACTTTGGCTAGACCAGTGTTGACCTATGGTAGTGAAGCATGGACACTAAAAAGACAACATGAAAGCAGAATAACGGCTTGTGAAATGAGATTCATGCGCAGAACAGCGAGTTACACTAGAATTGAAGACTACGCCAATTTTGGAATATAATAAACATTACCAACTAAATTGGAAACACCATCTTGAAAGAATGAGTTCAAATCGGATCCCCAAAGCTGTTTATATTTATATATATATCAAGATGACGAAGATCTCTGGGCCGTCCTATGAAACGCTGGAGGGAAAATTTTCTATAGGATCTTAACAGGCCTTGGCCTAATACTTGGAAGGAAGGAAGGAAGAAGAAGAAGAAGAAGAAGAAAATTTGCATATATTATAATTAAATGGGTTCCACAATTTTTTTTAGTAAAATGTCTGATTTTTTTACAAGACCCCTAAAATATTTAGAAAAACATCATGCATTAGAATTCTTATAATGTGAACACAAAGGGAGAAAAAAAAATGCCGTGGAATTACAAAAAAAAAATAATTGCATACATTTTATTTTTTATTTCTTAAAATACTACTTCAAACATGAAACCCATGCACTGCTTTGTTACCCATTTTTTTAGGACATGCAGTAAAAATTTGAACCTTCTAGGACAACGTTTCTGAATTCCATTTAATTTTGAATGTACAAAAACGCAGTGAAAATAAAAGTGTGGAAAAACAAGTTTAAAGATTTGCATGCAGGTAGTATTTAACTGGCGCAGGCTTTTAACTATGACGTAATTTGGGGCACTTAGAAGCTCCATAGACCTCTGAAACTTTGCCAACATATACTTTAGAGTACAGACTATTTTTAGTACAAAAAAACAAAAAAATGCCAATTTTGATCTCAAATGGTCAATTTTTTATCCATCACCACCCTTAAGAACGATAAATCGTATAGAGAGGATCGCATTATCAGAAACCTATAATTTATGAGTTCTGCACATTGACCATGGTTCACTCTTAAAACTCGGACAAGTATAAAAACAATCGCATGAAAACAATAACTCACTGACACTATCGAACGCTTAGGTTTTAACAACTGGGCGTTTTCCGTTTGATTTTCCAATAGCAAGCTTCCATGACCATATTTCATTCCCCATTTGTGCCACATGTTTTGTCCATCGCAGTCTACGAGACTTAACTATTCTAATTATATCAGGTTTATTATAAAAATCACGTAGCTTACTGTTATGTAGTCTTCTCCATTCGCCTGCCTGTTTATCACTTTTTGGTCCAAAAATGTTCCTAAGAACTTTATTCTCAAATAATCGTAATCTTCTTTCCTCCTTTAAAGTAAGAGTCAATGTTTCGCATCCATATAATATAACTGGGAGAATAGCTATTTTACATATTTTCATGTTAACGTTTTTTTTAGAGAAGTTGGGACAATAACAGACCCTGTAATGCATAATAACATTCATTTCCAGAAATTCGCTTATGTTTTATTTCTTTGTTCATCTCATTCCTATTTGTAATTATTATTCATAGGTATTTGAATTCAGCCACTTCTTCCAAATTTCCCTAATTTTTTATCAACTGACCATATATGTGTGAAAATATATTTAGCTTTAATGATGTTTATTTCCAGTCCCAATTTCTTAGTGTTACTCAAATGTCAAGTACGTGGACATGGGTTTCACTGAAGTAAAATTTCCCATTCGGTTCTCATTCGGAGGGAAAACGCCCAACTGGCAGACCAAGTATGATATGGGAGAATAACATTAACCTTGATTTAAAGGAAGTAGATTATACAGGGGATGATTGTAAAACATTAGCTCAGGTAGGGATGTGTGGAGAGCTTATGTAGGGCGCGGCCATGAACTTACGTTCGATAGTGCCAGTGAGTGAGTTAGTTAAAGGCTATCCACTCTTAAAGTGATCCTCATCAAAACAAAACCATGTGACCTGCTCGCTTTCCATTGATTATGGACACCTACGTACGATGTAAAAGCAGTAAATACGAGAAAAAGTAGTTCCCTTCTTTAAATTAAAAATATCTCTGAATATGCTTGATCCACCGTTGTGGTCTCGAGGTAGCGTGCTGCCTTGTCACGCAGCGGGCCCGGGTTCGATTCCCGGTCGGGGTAGATTCCTGGATGAGGTATTTTTCGGGGTTTTTCCTCACCTGTAAGACAAATGTCAGGAAGCTTAGGGCCCAACGGTCCCCGAAAATCGTATGACCATCATCATCATTCTTCACCGGTGTGGACAGCAGCGGGAAGCTTACCACATCTAAAATTCCCTGGTACAGCTGCAAAGCATAGTATGAAAATGCTATGATTGCAGTGAAAGACATGCCCTCGGGCAGAATTGCTGTGATGGTGGTGAATATGCTTGTTATTCTTCGTGAATTAAAATAATAATATTCAAGACTTACAAACTATTCTAAAATACACCTAATCAATAATTATAACTTAAAATAGTTTATTACGTAGGTGGATGATGCGTTTGAGTCGTGCTTCAGTTGATTCCGATGCTACAAATTGACTGAAGATGTCGAGTCTTATTTTGCTGTTGTCGCCATCTAAATTTTTAAAACACAAGTCTGGCAAACTTTTGTCTAGTGGTCAAAAAACAGTTATTTTAAACGTATTTCACAAGTTTAGTGAAAAATCTCACCAGCTTTCTTGTAATCTACCCCATTCAACGATCACAAGTCTTATATATTTCACACGTGCTCCCTGTCAATGTGACAGTAATTGTTGCGCGAATGGCGGAAGGATACAATTTGCATTTGTTTATGTTAGGATCACTCTAATAGCGGATAAGGTATAGTTAATAACTAGCATTATTTCGCGCCATTCTCTTTTTACAGTTGACATACCAGGAGAATGACATTTTAGCAACAATAGTAGACTTGCAGTGTGATGACACATTTTAGCGAAGGCGAACTGGAGGGCATGAAAGTGGCGGGAGTAGCCATGCGAATGTTAGCAGCTAGTTATCAGTCTGAACGCGGTCACAACACTCCACTCACGACATTATGCCGTAAGTACCGAAACGACAAATGAAAAATCCCAAATGTTCCTTGTCACATATCATTATTTACATTTATTGTTATTACTCAAATCTCTTTTACGAATTTTCCTTTAACCCTTAAATTGGCAAAACACAAATTTCTTCTGTTAGTTATTTGAATGTGGCGAACCGCAGTGAAAACGGAATATTGTGTAACTGTTATTATTATGTATATTGTATTATTAGATACACATTTAAGTGGTTTCTTTTGATATATTAAAAATATTAAATTAATTAATCCAACTGATGTATCCAAAAGGATATATTACGAATTTAAGGGTTAAATCCGAATTAATAACACCATGCTATATTTTTATTCCTCCCCACCCCATTATTTTGTTATGATGGGTTTTAGGGGGTTTTCAAACTTTTTTTCTGATATAATTTAATGGTTTAATTATTTTACTTGATAGGGTTAAGACCGTAAGGTCATCTCTTCCATTTCACGAGGGTTAAATTATACTTAATTATGATAACAATTATTAATTATCTACACCTTCTCTTAGCATTTAAGGGGATCAAATGGTGAATTTCAAATTTGTTTTAGTTTTCATCTGATTGTTTTGAAATTTTTATCACATTGATTATGTGCTTATAGAAGTGTTTCTGTGAAGTTTGGTGTTTATAAGTAGAATAGTTTCAGAATTATGATTTTTTAAAACTATTTTTTAATACTTCCTAAAAAATGTACCTTACGATGCATTTTTAAATATTTTGTGTTGAAATTTGAGATTCAGAATCTGCATGATTCCACTAAACTCATTTCCTATAAAAATATTCATAAAGGGACGATACTGCTTATTTTTCATTTTTTGAAAAAAAAAAATATCATTCTTATTATTTTTCCATCTCAATTTAAAAGAACACACGTGTCTTAGATTAGTAACTGCATAGCAAGTTTGAATTAGCATTTATTGGAGAGTCTAACCACAAAATTTCACTTTGATAGCAAAAAAAATTGCATCGTAAGGAGCATTTTAAGTTTTGGAAAATGTCAAAAAAGTGGAAACCGAAAAAAAAACTCATTTTAAATTTTAAGTAATAATGCTAACCGTGCGTGCAAGGGTATTTAAACTCTTACGTCACGGCGTCAATTTTGCTCCTACAATAAAAATGTTTACATGGAAATGATCCTAAAGAATCAGAGTCATTAAAAAAGCAAATAAACAAAAAAATGCATTTTTTACCGTCTTTTTCAACATTTTCACCATTCGGTTCCCTTAAAGGAAGGTTTATTTTCGTTAAAGATTTAACGACTCACCTCATATTTGTAGATGTATTACCTACAACTTCATTAATAAAACATAATAGTCATAAGCTGCACAATATACAGATGACAAGGAAAGAACAGTAATTTATTACGATGCGAGCTTGGGAAGTGATTTTTTCAGAAGCGAGGATTCTGTAAAACACTTCACAAACGTACATTGTACAATAATTTTTGCGCGATGGTGTTTTCAAAATTATGAATTATATTAGAATAATAACATCTTTGTTGGAAATATTTGCGTTCATTGCAAACAACTGACTAACGTTAACAGTGTGGGAAATGTTTATTAGTTAAAACTACAGGAGGCCGTGAGATCAATTAGTGATAAAATGGCGGCTAGTACGTATTTATAGTTTTATATTGTTTCAAATAAAGGTCAGTTCATTTAAAATGCAGTGATTTGTTTCGTATGATGTATATTAATACTACCTTTTGGATATTTTTTATATACATTGTAAGTAGTATACATTGAAGGCAGTGGTTTTACTTCCCCACGCGTTTTGTAATATCTTATATTACAGTATAGTTATTTTATTACAGTACAGTTATTTAGGCTGGCAACCCCGAAATGTAGGAAGTTGAACTTTCAATCATGGTCGCCATTGCTCTAAGTAAAAAAAAAAAAAACGCTCTATCGCACAAAAAATATTCAAACAATACTACTACTACTACTACTACTACTACTACGACTACTACTGCTACTACTACTACTACTACTACTACTACTAATAATAATAATAATAATAATAATAATAGTAATAATAACTTATAATTCGATTAAATAATTGGTTTGATAAGGAAACTGCAAAATTTGAAAGAATGGTAAAAATATATATATATACCTAGAACATGGTATTGCAACATTGCAACATTTAATATGTTTTACTTAATAATAATAATAATAATAATAATAATAATAATGTTTTATTTATTCTGGCAAAGTTAAGACCATAAGACCTTCTCCTCCACTCAACCAGCACAAATTACAAATACATATTTGACGATAGCATGCATATATATATATATATATATATATAATACTAGAAGTCCCGGCCACGCGTTGCTGTGGCTAAGGTATACGTTAAATATTTAAATTAAGTTGCTGTCTTTCAGCCAGATTACTTAAAACTAATATTTACACACGAAATTAATAATATTGAAAATAAAATAAACACTGGACACACTTAAATTATGAAATAATCAATATTTGTAATTCAATTGAAATTCGCGGTTGCAACAAAAAGCACAGCCATCTGGATCTCTCTTTATTAAATAATAAGCCAATTACCTCACCAAATTACCTTACACGGCCATCTGTTAGAATCGTATGGAACTCACAGATAATTACACCGCCATCTGTTAGAATCGTATGGAACTCACAGATAATTATAACTCTTTGTTAAATAATAAACAAATAATTTGCAACAAGAAAATAATGCGACTATAAATTTAGTTATAAACTACCCTAAGTCTCAAGTTGGATCAAACTGCACACATTGTGGAAAATTTTATTAAAATCGGTTCAGTAGTTTAAGATTTCATCGCGGACAAACAACGTGACACGAAATTTTTATATATTAAGATATATGTATATATATATATATATTATATCCTAATTATAAACAGTTAAACATATCTTTAACATTTTTAAATTTACGTTTCAGGTGAACTCCAACTTTTAATGATTTTATAGTATAACAGATAGCGGCTAAACACTCGCGTAACCTGAAAACCTTTATCTTGTGTAAAGTATACACTGCAACGAACCATACTTGGCGGTTGCTTAAGTCAATTTTAATTTCGAATTTCAGGTAAACCCCCATTTTTAACGGTCGGATTTCGCTTATATGTTTGATAATACATACCTCGGTTTATTTCAATGCGATGTACTGGGTTCGATTGTGAAACATCGAAAATTGCGACCGCTAGAGCGATTTTTAAATTTTCGTTTCAGGTGAACTCTTACACCTGATGGTTTCAGAACATGATAGGTAGCATGAAACCTCTCTCCATGAAAAAAATACATATATATGTGCCAACTTTCAAAGCAATAGGTGATGAACTTTCGGAGACTTCAGATTTTCTAAAAACGAACATTTATATTTTTATTTGCGTTATTGATGAACGTTCCCTCAAATTTGACGCAAAATGCAACACTTCAAAGACTGTTTTATAGGTACACAAGACATAAATAATATTAATAATGCACTTGCTAGAAAAATAATGCACTATAAAAAGCCTTTTATTACATCCATTCTCGATGACAAATATTTTAAAATGGAGCACAGATTCACAAAAGAATTTGTTATATAAGAGTTATTGTGAGGTAAGATTAAACCTGAATGTGGTTTAAATACTTCTTGATATTATTTTAACAAAGAACGTTCTTATATCATTCATACATAATATTACATATATACTGATGCATAAATAATGCTATTTATTATAAATGTAATACTGTTGCAGAAGATTTCTCGTTGCTCTCATGGTCAGAACTTCCGACTACAATCCGTCAGGTGCTGAGTTTGATCCCCGATCAGACTACGGATTTTTTAAAGGGTTATTCTGTTGTCGTCCATGGTCTGGAATTTACGATAAATTTAGGTTTTAAAGGCCCTCCTGGCGCTTTATTTTTATTTTATATTTCGTTCTTTCGTTGCCCATTAGGTTATTTAAATATTTCTTGTATCATTTTATTATTACAGTTTTGTTTTTGCTAACATTTCCCAGTATTTTGAACGTTTTCTAACGCTTCTTAAAACAATGTATATACTTCATAAGTAATGAAAAATAAATTATTAGTTCCCAAGAATTTTTCGAAGTTCTTGCCGTTAGATGGCAGCATTCTTACAATTTTGTATTCTTTTATTTATTTCTTCCTGGATATTATTACGTTTATATAGTCTCTTTAAACAGGAGCCCATAAATTAATCAGTTATTGAAGTAATGTCAATTTTACTGTTTGGGACTTTCTGATAGTAAGTGTCAATTCTAATAAAACCATCACTGTCTTATTCAAAGTGTTTTTGGTGCACCTACAGTACGAATAATCATAATCTTAAATTAGCAAGGCAATCATTTCTCCTGACGATTATTTAAATGTTCCGGATCGCGAGGAAAACAAAATCATATAAAACAGTATCAATATCGTCAAATATGTATTTGTAATTTGTGCTGGTTCAGTAGAAGAGAAGGCCTTATGGCCTTAACTCTGCCAGAATAAATAAAACACTATTATTATTATTATTATTATTATTATTATTATTATTATTAATTATCATCATCATCATCATCATCATCATCATCATTATTATTATTATTATTATTATTATTATTATTTATTATTAAAGTAAAAAATTTGGCAGTTTCTTACAAAATGTATTGAACTGGTGGAAGATTGTTTCAGATAAAACCATTAATCAAAATAATGGCAGTATAATCTCGGAACTCCACGGTCGTACGAGCAGTAGTTGATTTACGTTGATTAAGTTGAATGTCTGTATATCATGTTCATCCGGCACATCACGATGCACTTGCAGTGGTTTTGTAATTGCGGAAATTAATACTTATTCAAATCCGTCTGTAACTACTCTTACTTATTTTATTCAAATAATACATACATACAAAATGCGCAGGTAGTTAAGTTAGCGCGGCGTAAACTTATAGCTGGGTAAACAAACCCGATCCTACTTTTTTATACTGTTTTCCTTTTTGTTTTACCTTTTTTTAAACACTGTTTTACCTTTTTTGTTAACTTTCTGTTATTCTCGCATAGAGACACATGGACAAGACACACACCCAGACCCAAGGTGGAGATTAAAAGTCCCCTATCCCGCCGGGAATCGAACCCGGGTCGCTGGAGTGGAAGGTAGGGACTCCACCGACTACGCCACGGCGACGGACTACCAAACCTAAACCTCAACCTTCACAACCTAATACTCTTACTTCGAGTGAAAGTCAATCCTAATGTTTCCTTTACAGAGACATTACACAATATCTATGACTAGAGCATGGAACTCACTTCCCAGTCATGTCAGGGACTGTCAATCACTATCATTATTTAAATCTAAATTAACTGATATCTTAAGTTCGACACAATGAAAACATTAACTGCATAACAACTATATAGAGCATTCCATTAATAATCATCTAGGAAGCTACTTACTTTATTTTATATCATTTTAATTTTATTATATTATATGTTTTTGTTAGTATTAGCTAGTATTAGATTACATCATCATTGTATTTTGTTTAGTCTGTATTTTAATAATATCTTAAAATTGTAATATGTACGTAATTTTTGTATAATTTTACTATTCGCTGGTTGTGTGGAAGAGAAGGCCTTATGGCCTTAACTCTGCCAGCTAAAATAAATTATTATTATTATTATTATTATTATTATTATTATTATTATTATTATTATTATTATTATTATTATTATTATTATCTGGTTCCTATTCTTACTTTTTTACTTTTGAGGGTCTCTCCACTTTTCAGCGGTTACCCTGGTTCCTATTCCAGAACCAATAAAGCGAACAACAATATTCAAGATCAGGGCCGGCAATTGCCAGCAATTTTTTTTCTAATACCACCAGGTTGTCTTTTATGACATTTATGGTTTTCTTCCCTAGCATTGGCAGAATTGTAACCCATTTTTTAGGTTGGGACACCTGGAAGGCGGAGTAACTTTACTCCGATGGTATGATGAGTGATAAATGAAGATGAAGCGCCAGGAGAGTTCTTAACTTAAACTTAACCTACATTCTAGACCATGGTCAATCACAGGAATAATTCCCTTTAAGGACAAATTCATATGGTTTGACCGAGAATCGAACCCGGGACCTCATGAACAGTAGTCAGGAACGCTGATCACTAGCCCATGAGGCTGGTCATTGCCAGCAATCTATATACTAATGCATGAAGAAAAAACTTTGTGCACCCCTTTTTCTCCTCTGTATGTCTTCTTTTTTTTAGTAACTGTTGAAATTTAGTGTTATCAATAAAAAATTGGAAACAGTTCTACCGTTTATGGAAAATATCCATGGAGCAAGAGTTACATTTCCTCTAAAGAAGCATGTGATGTATAAAGGCCATGTCCAAAAAGATCTGCCATTTTTAACTGCAAGACACTAAAATCCTGCGCCAAAGCTCCAATAAATTACAGGGAAGTAATGCATTTACATGTGTTAATCCCAGAGGTAATGATGCCAGTGTAGGGGTGGCATGTGGTCAGCATGTTGGGTCCCCCAGCTGTTATAGCTGGTTTTCTCAACCTGGAGCCGCTACTTATTGTAGCTACCCAAACTTCGCATAATGCTGGTCGCTAATTTAATATACTATCGCCCCCATCATCAGTTACTCTCCAACATAAATATATATACCCTGTATTTTTACGATTATGATCTAATACAATTTAAAACTAACATTGTCCGATATAAAGTGACGTGTTAGTTATGGTCGAATTTCGATCACTTGGCGAAGACTATAGTTAAATAGGCGTGCACAGGAATTTTTCCGGGATATTCAGCCCGTATTGGCTGAATTATCAACTCCCATGGAGAAATTCCTTTTCGTGCATAAACTTGTTAACGTATCTGCCATGCATAGGTTAATTAGCCTGATGTGGACCACCAAATAAATTGTGCGAGGTACCCTCGAATGGAATATTGAGGCCCGTTCGGTACTGTTCGGCTTTCGGACTATCTGCTTGCCGGTGGTGCAGTTTTTGTCACCCTATTCTTATGTGATTACGTCCACAATTTATCCAAACATAGACTTGTCAGGCAAATCCATCTTGCCGTCTTATGGCTAGGGTTATATCAGGGACGTCCAAACTATGGCGCGCGGGCCGGATACGGCCCTTCATCACTTTCTATCCGGCCCCTCTAAGCCTGTTGCATTTTAATAATTCAAAATATGCTAAGGGTAGGGATAAGAATATGTGAAATATGTTATAACGACATAACAAGAAAATATAATGATATTATAATATGATCCATTATTGGAACTGTGTTTAAATAACAGTATTGGAAAATGTTAAATAACAAGAAAAGTAGCAAAACAACATATTTATAATAATAATAATAATAATAATAATAATAATAATAATAATAATAATAATAATAGTTAAATATATATCCATTGAATGATACAATCAAAGAATATAGAGAAAAATAGTTTAGACAAGTAGAAAGAATGAATGTAACAAGATTACCAAAAGCATCATTTAACTACAAGCCAAGAGGTTCAAGCAATGTAGGAAGGCCAGTGAAAAGATTGACAGAACAAATGTGAGGCGGAACAGGCAATTTGCCTAGCCCGTGAAGTGAAGAAGAAGAAGAAGATCTTCTTCTTCTTCTTCTAAACTTCCTGGTTTAGGCAAGAGTTGCCTATTCCGTCTTCACTAATAGATCTAAGACCATCTCTTCCGAGGACGTCCGACATCTCTTCTTTTTCTTGGTAAATAATGGAAGATTTTATTTGGTAATCTTCTTTCTTCCATTCTTTATACATGTTCTTTCCACTGTATCTTGTTGTTAAATATATTTTCTTTTATGGAGTAGATGTGCAGTTCTTCACGGATATCCTCGTTTCTTATCTGGTCCATTCTAGTGCAGCCTTTTACTCTTCTTAAAAATTTCATCTCGGCTGCTTGGATTTTACTTTCTTGTTTGATAATGGTAATCCAAGATTCACTCCCATACAAAAGGACAGGGACAGCTATTGTTTTATAAAATTTTAATTTTGTTTGTTTATGGAAGAAGAAGATAATAATAATTATTATTATTTATTTTAGCAAGTTTCACAATATTTCACATTTTCCTGCGCCAAATTAAACTACTGTCATTCTCCACAACATATCTCTGTCATATCAATCTCAAATTATGTTTCACTCATGGTGCTCAAAACACCATCAATTAACAATTGGACGTCCTCTTCTTCTTCTTCTTCTTCTACCAACTGCCACCCATTCCAGTACTTTTCTTGGGGATGTCTTTTGTTATTCGTTTTACATGACAATGCCATTTTAATTGTTTGTTTTTCATGAAATTCACAATTTAAGTTTGAACGTTCATCTTTTGTTTAATTATAACGTTTATTATTGTATCTCTTCTAATAATAATAATAATAATAATAATAATAATAATAATAATAATAATAATAATAATAATAATAATAATAATAATAATAATAATAATAATCCAAAACAGCTATAATATGGCATATGGCCCGCTCCACCTTGGTGTTTCTTCCATTAGGCCCGCGATACAAATAAGTTTGGGCGGCTCTGGGTTATATGAACCACATCCCATTCTTGTCAACCACAAAGGAATTAGCTGCCAGGATAGACCCCGTGGGTTTCAGTATGCAGCACACCGGACGGTGCCAGTCACCATCACTTCTTAGTAGTATAGCGTCTTATTACAGCCAGTAGTGTAGTACAGTCCATCCATAGTAATTCTGCCCGAAGGAAAGTCCTTCACTGCAATCATAGCATTTTCATGTTATGCTTTGCAGCTTTACTAGGGAATTGTAGGTGTGGTAGCTTCCCGTTGCTTTCCACACCGGTGAAGGATGATAATGATAATGATAATGGTAAGGATGATGATAATGATGGCCATATGATTTCGGGGACCGTTTGGGCCTTAGTGTTTTCCTGAGATTTGTCTTACAGGTGATCCCACAACAGACCCGGAGGCCCTTGGGATAGTAGGAGGTTAGGGCTCCCACTTTTTCTAGACAATCGGCACTTTATGTCAGCCGGGTTGTCAGCCCTGCGTGACGGCCGCCTTTACCCCCAGAACAAGCGTCTGGCACTCATTTACGTTAGAGGCTCAGTCGACCCCAGGGCCATAGTGCCGCCAGAGGGTTTGGGTCAGTTCAAAAATCCTGACCCCAACGGGACTTGAACCCTCGACCCTCTGGCTTGTAGCTCAGTGCCTTAACCACTACGCTACGGTAATAAATTAAATTATTTACGAAAATAATATTAAGAATAACAAATATTTTCATTTGTTTAAATATTGTATTACCGTAAATTTAGTCTTCTTTATTTCATTATTTTCCTTTTTTCTTACACACATTAGACAGTGATAGTATACCAACAATTTAATTTCTCTTGCTTGAATACATTTTATTATTAGTTTTAGTCTTAATCTTAACTATCATTAACATGGCTGTATTATAGATCATAATATAATAAATATAATCTTATTGATCAAATCTTCATTTAGTAATTAATATTAGAGTTAATTGTGATTGTTATATTCTGGCATAAATAAGAATGAAATTAAAAAGTAGCTATATTAGTTGATCTTAATTTAATAATCGTTTCCAACTTGTCCTTCGGGAATTTCTATGAAACCTAAATATACACGGTTTTATTGCAACGAGTCTTAAAACAACCATAATTACACGTGCGATATATGACTTAAGATTAGCAGAGTTCTATTTACGAAGAAAGTGAACTCAGGGTTTTCCCATTTTGCATCCCTAACCCTTCAATCAGTGTCGTCTTTGTTATTTCAGTAAAACAAAAGGGAAATCCCCCCACACGCCACGAAGGAATCATTCTGACGTAATAGGTAGGTATTCTACTTTTTCCACTCCCACTTGTAGGAACGTTATTATATTAACCTGTGGACTAGTGGTTACCAGCTATCTTCTCATTCCGAATTTCTTCTTCTTCTTCTTCTTCATCGCGGTTTAGGCTTATTTACTAGCCTGTTCCAGCTATCTTCTCATTCTGAATTTCTTCTTCTTCATCATCACAGTTTAGGCTTATTTACTAGCCTGTTCTGGCTCCAAATTGCTGCTCTTTCCATCTTTTCCTTGATGTAAATAGCTGTATACTGCTCTTGGTATTCTATTCTCAATCATCCTTGCAAGCGTTCTTTCCAGTTTGTTCTGTATTTCACTATTGTTGTGTTTAATTCCTCTACTTTTAGTTGTTGTCTTATTTCTGTGTTATTTTTTTGTCAGTTCTTTGATATCCTGCTTTTGGTCAGGAATTTCATTTCAGCAGCTTGTATTCTGGCAGATTGTTGTGTTGTCACTGTCCATGTTTAGGACCATAAGTAATAATAGGCACTGCCACTGTCTTGTATAATTTCGTTATAGAGTCTTTCCTGGCTTTATTTTTCAAAGTTCTTTTTAGCATTCCTGTTATATAATTAAACTTATTTAGTTTGTTATTTATATCTGTTTCCGCTGTGTATGATATTTCGCAACCTAGGAAGTTATATCTTACCACTTGTTCTATTGGTTTATTTTCTAATATTATCTTTGTCCGAACTGGATGAGCGCCCTTGAAGGCCATTGTTTTTTATTTTTGTGAGGATGTTTCCATGTTGTATTTTTTTGATATTTCATTTAGTTTATATAGCATTCTTTGTAGTTCGTCCTCTGTTTTTGCTATTAAAATCTGGTCATCTGCAAAGGCTACTGAATTTCACGAGTGAAAATCCGACCATCATAAATTAATTTTTCAGGGCATAAAATCCAGAGTATAGCTTCTTTCGAAAAGAAAGTAAAGCCGTTGGTCCCGTATCGTACATTTAGGCACTCAAGTCTAAAGAAGAAGATTCTGAGCAAAATATTTGATCCTTTCACGCCCACGTCTGAATTCCGTTGTTAATGGCCTGAACGTTTAATCCATTAACTGTCATGGCCATCAACTGAGAACCACGTCATTTTTCTATGTTAGTATTGAAGAAAATAATGTATGTTAGTTGAAGATTCTTTTCTATTCTATAGTGTTCTGCCGTGGGACAGATCTTTCACTGCAATCTTAGCATTTTCATGCTTTGCTTTGCAGCTCTACTAGGGAATTATAGGTGTGGTAGCTTCCCATTGCTTTCCACACCAGTGAAATGATAAGGATGATGATGATGATGATAATAATAATAATTATTATTATTATTATTATTATTATTATTATTATTATTATTATTATTATTATTATTATTATTATTATTATTATTATGGCCGATGATTTTCGGGGACCGTTGGACCTAGGCTTCCTGACATTTGTCTTACAGGTGAGAAAAAACTCCGAAAAAACCTCAGCCCAGGAGCCTGTCCCGACCGGAAATCGAACCCAGGCCCGCTGCGTGACAAGGCAGCACACTATCTCGAGACCACAGCGGTGGACATAATTGAAGATATACCTCAAAAATAGATTTAAGTAACTGACTGACTCACTGACAATATCGAAAGAGGCATTTCAGCAACATTTGTTGGACCTTTCATGCCCAAATTTGAATTGCGATGATAATGAATGTACGGTAATGATCTTAGCTGTTAAAGAAACGTCATTAAATAAAATAATAACTTAGAATTTTGCAGCCATCCATCCGTAGAAATTCTGCTCGAAGGCAGGTATTTCACTGCAATCATAGCATTTTCATGCTATACTTTGCTGCTTTACTAGGGAATTAGCCTATAGGTATGGTAGCTTCCCGTTTCTTTCCACACCGGTGAAGGATGATGATGATGGCCGGATGATTTTCGGGGACCGTTGGGCCCTAAGCATCCTGACATTTGTCTTATAGGCGAGGAAAAACCCCAAACAAATTTTGCAACACGAGTTCTTAAGGACATTTGAGACTCACTCTCTTCGTACAGCTGGGATAATTGCTGTGACCATCGCTCGCCACTATATACAGAATGTAACTAAATTCCGATTACAGATTTTGAGGACATGTAGTGGGGACCAAGACGGTTACATTTAAGTATAGGAACTCATGTCCGGAAACGTACCGTTTTCCTGCTACACGCAACATTTCACAACACACGTTCAACTCTCCCGCATTTTCGGCGCCAAATACCCTGCACGTTCTCCGACTTGACCCCGCTAGACTGCTACCTGTGAGATCACATGAAATCCCTGATTTACGAGATCCCTCTAGCATCCTAAGATGACTTACCTGCGCGAGTTATGGCTGCGACGAATGTTGCAGACCAAGGATTGGTACCAGAACACGGTACTGAGGTACCGTCCCCTCAGTACCGTGTCTATGTTGACGTTGGTGATAGTCACATCGAACCCGTTCTTATGGCCCTAGCCGGTCTCACAACGGCTGCAGGATGCGTCCCTGGAGGTAGAACAGGGGAATGGTCGGCGGATCTGTGACAGCAGTCCTCCCGGCTAGGCTCGAGAAGCCAGTGTACCAACTGTGGGGTCGTCAGGAGCGAGCGACCTGGCGTAGTATGTAGATCAGCAATTTCCCTGAAGTTGCGACTCCAACACCTTCTCCCTGAGGTGTTGGTTTTATTGCCGATAACTTGAACGTGGACGCGATGTAGATAAGGGAGGACAAGAATCTGGGACTTGGGAATATGGTCTTTGACCAAGGTATCCCAAGGGGTGGAGGCATGGGTCCAGATGTCCTTCTTATTGCCACAGACGACAAGCAGCAGGCGTCAGAGAAAACTACGTGTGTTGTGGTATTTTGCGTGTAGCGCGAAAACGGTACGTTTCCGAACATGAGTTCCTATGCTAAACGTAACCATCTTGGTCGCCACTACATGTCCTCAAAGTCTGTAATGGGAATTTTGTTGCACTCTGTGTAATAAAACAAAATAATATTGAAGCATGATCTCACAAGTTATAAATCTAAATTAAAGTTAATTTTCTTGTCGGTGTATTTTTTTTAGCGTAGAATATGCAAGTGGAAAGAATTTTATAAGTAACTTGTTGCATAAGGAATCTTGCCAGACTACACTTTATTGGTTTTCCTCACGGATGATCCGGTTCAAAAAAATGATCGACTGGTAAGTCCGCATTCTTATAAAATCATATAATCATCATTAGTGCAAAAGTCCAATTTGAATCTCAGCTTCCCTCTCTCCAGACTTCTAAAAAAACTACACACACCATTGCCTAATTATTTATCACGCCGCTTCATTAGACTCTCCGACACCCATAATTTAGACATTCGATCCCATCATCACAATATATTTTATATCCCTTCTCATCACACTGTGTATTATTCACTATCTTTCTACACGTCTATGTAACGGAGCTGTATCTATGTAATTGAATATTTGAACACGATTTTCACCCACTTAGAAACATTGGATCGATTTGAAACTTTGTATACTCGTAAAGGAACCATGGCAATACAATACTTTCAATTTTTTTTAAATACCTGGCCAGAATCATCAAAAAATAAAAATAAAAATAAAAACCGGTATAATGGGTTGCGGACTAATCGACTTTTTAGTCAATCGTTGTAATAACTCAGTTGGTAGAGCGGTGAACTGTAGTGGTATATAATTTCAGTAATCCATAGGTCGCTGGTTCAAATCCGGCCCGGAGGATTTTTTTAGAATAGTATTAAGCAATTAAATTTTCACGGGATTCCGGTTTATGACAATCAATTAAACTAAAAAATAAAAAATAAATAATAGTTTAAAAAACTAAAACAACACGTTTTATTAGAGAACCGAACTAAAAAATGAAAAATATTTTTAATTTCCAACACGCTTGGGATAAAATTAAAGTGGTCAACAAAAAAATCATCTCCAACACATCTAGAATAAAACTTGAGTTATGTACAAAAAAAATAATTTTACCATCAAAAGCGCGGGGTGCTTTCTATGATTTTTATGTTTTCCTCTTAGAGACTTTACTTTTACCAATAACTGTTTATTATCAAATATATTAATTGATAAAGAGCACCCCACGCTTTTGATGGTAAAATTATTTTTTAAAGATAACTCTAGTTTTATTGTAGATGTGTTGAGGATGATTTTTTTGTTGGCCACTTTAATTTTATCCCAAGCGTGTTGGAAATTAAAATTATTTATATTTTTTTTAGTTCGGTTTTCTAATAACGTATGTTGTTTTTTGTTTTTTAAACTATTATTTATTTTTTATTTTTTAGTTTAGTTTTCTAATAAAGCGTGTTGTTTTAGTTTTTAAACTATTATTTATACAGTTTCACTTGCCAGAACATGGAATTCCTTTCCGCCCTATGTCAGAGATTATCAAACTATAACATGTTGAGAGCAATAGCAGGATACCAAAGGACCGATAAAAAGAAAAAACGAAGATATAAGAACAGAACTTAATATATTTAATCTCTGTGAAAGAATAAAATATTATCAAAATGCTTATCTTCAGCACGTATTACGAATGAATGAACAGCGCATACCAAGAAGAACGTATAATTATAAACCAAAAGGGAGAAGAATGTTGAGAAGACCATTGAAGAGATGGGCTTAATCCTTGTTGTTGATGATGATGAAATTGAAATAGTAATACATATTTGCATTTTCTCCCGGTGCCTAAAATTCTTGCACACTAGTACACAGGGTGATTCACAAAAAGTATTACAGGCTTATAGGGGTTGTAGAGGGGACTTTGTAAATAAAGTTGCGATAAGGAACCCATGTCCGGAAATGTACCATTTTCATATTAAATAAGTTTGAAGATCGGATCACAATGGGCTGATATCGCGTGTCTTGTGTTTCAGAATAATTATTACAGACTTTTAGGGTTTACAAGTGTGGTTCCGTGTGGCGACCCTGTTGTTCGTTGCACAAAGTGTACCTGCGACACATGTTTTCATACAACGTCCTACAAGTGGTGTGTGCTCAATAATTTCTGTTGCCGCCAGAATTCGTGCAAGATCTTCCTCCGACCCGATAGGTGAAGTAGAACTCCTAGAAGTCTGTAATACTTATTCCGAAACACAAGAGACACGAAATCAGCCCATTGTGTTTCGATCTTCAAACTTATTTGACATAAAAATGGTACTTTTCCGGACATGGGTTCCTTATCAAAACTTTATCTTCTAAGTCCCTCTACAACCCCTAGAAGTCTATAATACTTATTGTGAATCACTCTGTATAATGTCTAATCTGCATACAATCAAAACTATATTCAACAAAAACGAGTTTTTTATTACCACTTTCAGTAAATAAACTTCACGGATATTTCAGTCACATATCATCATATGATAAAATACCGGTACTGTATTTCATAACTACACTGTGACCTTAAATTCAAGATAAGCCTAAACAAACAAATAAATTCTAGTTTCGAAAAAATACGAATTCAATTATGCCCATTCGTTTTACTATAAATGCTATTTATTTAATTACTATACTGGTCAACATGATGTTTGTCTCATGAGTACCAAAAGTTGTACATAATGCAGTTTTTATCGTGTTTTCAAATATGTATTCGCAATTTTTTCAAATATGTATTCGGAATTTCTCCATCACCCACAGTTTTTTTTATTTCAGTTTCAATTAATGGATTTAAATAATTATTTTTTTAATAAACGTTTTTTCGTCCATTTGTCCATTGTAAAATAAAACCAAATGAGCTAACTCAAATGATTTCAGCTATGGAAAAGAGATATCAAGGCAAATGGAATCCCAATCTGCAGGCCGATTATTGTTGGACCATCAAGCGGGATGCCCCACAGGCGAAATATAGCAGAAAATTGTCATTTCTTACTTTCTAGGGGAGTCCGAATGTTCGAATATTGTGTAGTTACGAATGTAGAAAACATTAAAGTGTTTGAAATTATAAATTTCTGTCTCTCGGAAACCTTGTGTGATGGAAAAAAACCGGTAACATATTTGAATTCAGGAGAAAAAATACTATCAGAATCACATATTTTCCTTTCTGAGACAAAAAATAACTTTATTTTTTGTTGCTCAGTGTTATTATTATTCAATCGTTTCATTTCTGGTACAGTACTTTGAAGTGATGCGCCCAATATTGACTTGTGCCTCTGAAACAAGAGTAGATACTGTTAAAACAAAACAAACTTTAGAAACAAATGAAATGAATATTCTGAGGAAGATTGCACGTAAATCAAGGAAAGATAAGATTATAAATGAAAAAAGAAGAAGAAGAAGGCAGCTGAATATTCAGGCAACAGGTGAATGGGTGGAAAAAAAAATAAGATTTGAATGGTACCAACATATATCCTGCATGACAACAGGTGGAATTGTACGCTAGCAAGAGATAAGTTACCAGAGGATGGGAGAAGGACACCTGGAAGATCAGAAAAGATATGGAGGGACTCTTAATCCTGGATGGAACAGATCATGGACCTAAAACAAAGAGAAGAAGAAGAAGAAGAATTCAATGTATATATTAATAAAATAATTTAAGAATGGAAAGAAACACAACCAAATGGAGTATCTCTCAATGAGAGAATTAAAATTTCAACACTACTGTATGCTGATGACCAAGTGATTCTGAAAAAGAACTATATCGAAGAGCTTATTATTTTCTTTAAATATGTACTAAGTACGGTATGACAATAACAAAAATGGGCATGAAAGGGAAGGCGGGTTAAAATGGTGGTTGACTGATCAGGTCATAGAACAGGTTAAAATAATAAATTATTAGGGAAATATATCAGATAATGGTATGAAGGATTTTGTTAATAAAATTTCCAAATATAATAAAATTAATGGTAGGCCTATAATCAGGAGAGATTTTGAAAAAAAAAATGTGAGAAGAAACATTCAGATGAGACTCCATAAAATAACAGCTAAACCTGCATTGATGTTTGGATTAGAAATCTACCTTAAGAAACAAGGGTGAAAGGAGATTGGAAAAACAACAGATGAGATTCCTCAGATCATTACACGGGATTACGAGATCACATCCCAAATGAAACAATAAGAGAAGATCTACAAGTTAACAATATAGTACAAGTACCCATTCGCGTCAGAAGACGAGGTAGACTCGCCGGCAGTTAATAGGCCTTCAACTCAGAAGACGAGGTACACTCGCTTAACTCTGCTGTTATATATGTTGCAATATTTTGTATATCTTTTGGCTGGTTATCTTTTATTAACAAACTAGCGTGCGCTGCTACGCCTAAGTAAATGAAAATTAATGTGCTTTTATGTTTAGTTGAATAAGTGAAAGGAAAAATAATTATAAATTTATATTTTTACATACCCCGTGCTAATTACCCGGCGTTGCCCGGGAATCTACTTATCCCGATCTTATTGACATACATGAGCTTAAATACAAAAATTAATGTACTTCTTATGATTAGTTGAATAAGTGAAATAAAAAATAATTATAAATGTATATCGTAATTATTTTTAAATTCCCCATGCTGATTATCCCGGGAATCTACTTATCTCGATCTTCTTGGTATAAATGAGCTCAAAGACAAAATTAGTTATTGTGAGTTATCCGTAAAACAATCTAGGCACGTGTCTCGATCTTCTTGGCATCAATGAAAGACAAAAATGGTTATTGTGAGTTATCCGTAAGAGATAAAACATATGCTGTCGCCGACTTTTTTGTAGAGCTTTTCGAGATATTCAATTCTGTCATTAATTTTGTGTATTTGTTATGGTTTAGGCAGCGTAAGCCATTTAAGCGTCCAAAGAGCTACTTTTTTCACGTTTTCCACTAAAATGGGCGATTTTTAAGGGTATAGGAGTTGAGTATCACAACTTTCTTATAGCCTGTGTTCATCCCGGGAATCTCCTGAAGTTTTTGCAAAAAGCACCATCACAATCGGATCAACGGTATGGCCGCGTATAAAGTACGAACAAACAAACAAACATTCATTTTTATATATTATGTATGAATAGTAGAGGAATATGTTTTGGCCTTAACCCTTATTGTGATCTCAAGTACTGTTATAGGTCGCGCAAGGGAATTTGAAGAATGTCCTTGACCGTAAATCCAATGGTAGAGCCTATCAATATTGCTGAGCTGTGAATTCCCTGTCAGCCACGTGTACAAACAAAACAGTTCCTCTGCAAAACATCTACAGTCCATAGAGAATTATAGTGAGACGCGGATGTGTTGATTTTAGATTTTAAACCATAGACTTTAATTATAATATTTTGTACACTTGCTGTCTGAAGTCTTAAAATTATAGTGCAATGTGAATGTCGGGTCCCTCAGCCATTATAACTGGTCCTCTCAACCTGGACCCGCTACTTATTGTAGCTACCCAAATGCCTCACGATGCTGGGTGGGCATCGGTCCCATACTGGCAGAAATTCCTTGAGAACATTTCTTCCCCCGTGGATACTCGAACCAGCGCAGGTCCCGTAGCTCTGCGCCAAGGCATCTCGCCTTAATCACATGGCTACGGCGCGGGGAAGACTATAAATTGTTTAAATTAAAGTGACATTTAGTGGTTATTTAAAACATTAAAAGTGTGATATAAACCAAATACAGTGTGTGTGTGTGTGTGGTGTGTATATATATATATATATATATATATATATATAATATATATATATATATATATAGTGAATATACTTCCTCAACGGATAAAGATGTCCTAACTCACTGGCACTATTGAACCCGTAGGTTCATGGCCGCGCGGACATAAGCTCTCTCTGTACATCCCTATCCTGAGCTAATGTTTTCCAATCATTCCCCGTATAATCTACTTCCCTCAAATCATAGTTAATGTTATTCTCCCACCTCATTCTTGGTCTACCAACTGGGCGTTTTCCCTCTGGTTTTCCTACACAGAAGCTTCCATGCACGTCTTTTATTCCCCATTCGTGCCACATGTCCTGCCTATCGCAGTCTACGATAAAGATTACCTATATTATTTAATTTTTGTAGTGAGATTTTAAAAATGTTTGGCAGTGACTGTATTTGAGGGAGTTAGCAATGACGTGTGGTCTACTTCCTATTGGCTGAGACCTACATCTGGTTAGTACAGGACTCGCATCTAAGCTCTCATTACAAATTTCATTCGTCAGGAATCATTGCTAGGGTTATACACACTTTGTTCGTTTTGAACGATTGGAAATAGACAATATAATTGACGGTAACTTAAATCCGGTTTTTGAGGAAATGCATTGAGCATTTAAACCTGAAGTGAATGGGTTAATAATCAATTCCGGTGTCAGATTCGAGATAGCAACAGTTGTATAGTAATCAGCAGTATCTTCTCTCTTATTCAGATCATTAGCGCCGCAATTCAAATATTTACATAATAACAATACTCGCTTTTTTAATGAAGGCATAACTAATACAAACAACTGAAGCCACACGCATTAAATTCTAACATGGTATTGTAACAGACCTTAAGGTCGAATCCTTGATGCTGACGATCAAAATAAATTTATTCCTTCAAAAAAAGAATAGATATTAACCCTTAAATTGGCAAAACACAAATTTCTTCTGTTAGTTATTTGAATGTTGCGGACCGCAGTGAAAACGGGATATTGTATAATTGTTATTATTAGGTATATTGCATAATTACACACACATTTAAGTGGTTTCTTTTTGTTCGTTTTCTTCTGATTTATTTAAAATATTAAATTAATTAAATCAACTGATGTATCCAAAAGGATACATTACGAATTTAAGGGTTAAACCTAAAATCGAGGTCAGCTAAAACATACTCATCTCAGAGGAACGTAAGTTGCAAGTTCTGCCCTACGTAAATTACCAGTATTTTTTCAGACAATGGAAATTGAAACCAAATACAAAAAAGAAATTTGACACAAGATTTAAAAATATAATAATTAGAGACCGGATTATATGAAACATAACAAGCTCGGAATATGTACGAAAAATGCTTAAAATATGCATGAAAAATATCAATATATGCAATACCAAATATAAAACATAATAATTATTATTTCTTTATTAGACATGTTATTTGTCAATTAACACAAAAATTAGTATTTTTATCTATTCATTAATATTATTATTTATCATTGATAAATGATAAATTGCACTGAGCAACAAAAAATAAACTTTTTTTTTTGTCTCAGAAAGAAAAATATGTGATTGTGATAGTATTTTTCTCCTGTATTCAAATATGATATAGGTTTTAATCCATCACGCAAGGTTTCCGAGAGACAGGCATTTATTATAATTTCAAACACTTTAATATTTTCTACATTCGTAACTACACAATATTCGAACATTCAGACTCACCTAGAAAATAAGAAATGACGATTTTCTGCTATATTTAGCCTGTGGAGCATCCCTCTTGATGGTCCAACAATAATCGGCCAGCATGTTAGGATTCTATTTGCCTTGATATCTCTTTTCCATAGCTGAAATCTCCTGATCGAAGTGTTCCTCGTGCTCATCGCTCACTGCGCCAAGATCCGGGAAAAATCTAGGTTTATTAAAACAATAATTATTTAAATCCATTAATTGAAATTGAAATAAAAAAACTGTGGGTGATGGAGAAATTCTGAATACATATTTGAAAACACGATAAAAAACTTCATTAAGTACAACTATTGGTACTCATGAGACAAAAATCATGTTGACCAGTTGTTATCAATCAGTATCAGGCAAAAATATTGTTCAAAAATTAAAATATTCTAGATTTTGCTACTATTGTAAACAGAAACGATCAGGTACTGTTCCAATTTTCGGCAGTAAGGTTGTGTCTTCGATCACTCAAAACATGTCTATAAACAGAAAAGGACCGTTCTACGTCAACTGAAGTAACTGGGCAGTATTTGAATTTGGGTGCTATTTTGGCACTACTATTTCTGGCAAAAGCTCGCCCATCCCATTTATAAACTATTAATTTGACACAAAGGTTCAAAGCCTGGCTACTGTTCAAAATGTTTTCAAATTTTTCTATACGTTTGCTCGGGAATACCTCCGGCAATGAGGAGTTGAGTTGCCGGATTTTGTCCATTAACTGAATAGATTCAATCAACGCTAAACCTTGAGTTTCAAGCTTTTTAATAGTTGCAGGTGTATGGAAAAATGAGTGCTAATCACAGCTATGTTTTTTTTTTTTAATACTGCAATCGTTAAATGCTTCCTTGCACTGACGAACTGCCAAAGCCTCTACACTATCGAAATTGTTTACTACACTTTTGATGGCCTCGAAATGTGCATTGTAAAAAAAAAACAGATTTTTAAAATGTAAGTATAGCGCAAAAGTATGCGTTATCACTTATCACTAGTTTTTAGTTAAAATATGCAATAACAGGTGAAATAGGTCTAAATATGCAAATGCATATGCAACATGAAAATACATATAATCCGGCCTCTAATAATAATGTTACAAATATCCCATTTGACGGTAATCATGAATTATGAAATTATTGTGGACAAATAAAAATTCAGCCTGCGTATGTTTGTGACTTACTGACTTGTAAACCCCTCAACCGATATTCAATTTGTACATACATGTTTTAAAGTACGCCAAGTGTTTAGCCACTATCTATTATTCTCTAAAACTATTAAGTGTAGGATTTCATCTGAAACGAAAATTAAAAAATTCCTCTAGCGGTCGAAATTTTCGATATTTCACTATGAAACTCAGTACACGCTATCAAAATAAACGGAAGCATTTTTTTATTTTTTTATTAAGAGCCCCCACCACCATCCCCCTGGGTTTCCTCGGGCTTAATGCCCATATCCCCAGGTCTGCTCTTGTCCCTAATTACTCTCTGCTGTTTTTATTAGGTTCATTTTCAGGATACAAGTTTCGGGTGTTTGTTCTTAATACTACTTATATACAGTGATTTTTACATATTAATCCTTAGCCTAAGTCTTAAATCTACCACCTAATCTAGTGATATTTACATGGTGTTGTGTTAAAACTAATACTTAATTTACTAACTTACAACTAACTTATTGCTAGATTACATATAATCCCTTCTTCTATGTCTGCGGATGTCCTCCTCTTGGCGTTGAGTAAGGACCCATCCGACGAACTTTCTCACTGCTTGATATGGCTGTTTTTTTCTGTCCAAAACCGTAGAGGGAGGCGGCCAGTTCATATCACCATTTAGTGCAGCCTCATGTAAGTCCCTTCGTCTGGCCTCATATTTGATGCATTCGTACAGGACATGTTGTACAGTGTCCAGCTCTGTTCCGAAGCAATCGCAATGAGGCGTTCTTGAGAGGCCTCTTTCATGGAGTTTGACTTTGAAAGAGCCGTGGCCGCTCAGGAGTTGCGTGATATGGTGACTTGGTTGGATCCAAGTTTTCTTTAGCCTTTCCTTGATGTTAGGCAGAAATTCATATGTTATGCGTCCATGTTCTGCCGCTTCCCATCGTTCTTGCCATTCCTCGGAAATACTTTCCTGGATAATCCGTCTGATGGTGTCTCGTTCATCTGGTGTCTGGTATAAGTCTGGCGTGATAACAGTGTCGCCGACTAGTATCGTCTGGTCTCTTCTGACTTTAAAGTTTTGTATTCTTTGAGCGATATACAGATCGATAGGTAGGACTCCTGCAATCACAGGCAGGCAAACCCCAGACACCGTGTTGTACTCTTTTGTAACTCTTATGAGGACTTGGCGTTGGGCAGAAAGTAGCTTCTTCTTTTGAAGTGTGGTTAACTTGCGGGCCCAGCCATGTGCTGCGTATCCGCAAATTTGTTGGAATAATACCTTGTAGAGCGTTAGGTAATTTATTGCTCCATATCCTCAGTTTTGACCTCCAAGCCGTGCCATCCCGTGGAATAGGTTTTTTGCCGTGTTGGTGACATTGTTGATGTGCTGGTCGACTCGCAATCTGCTCTGGAGAGTTACTCCCAGGTACTTGTGTTCTTGGGTGAAGCGGAGATTGCGATTTCCAATTCTCACGGTTGGCGGGCGTTGTTCATTCAGATGTCCTTTGAGAATCATTCCCATGGTTTTATCGGGAGATATGGTTAACTTGTGTAAGCTAGCCCATTGTTGGAGCTGATGTAAGACTATTTGGGAGCGTTCTTCCAGTTGTCTTCTGGATTGTCCAGAAATGATCATCACTAAGTCGTCTGCGTATGCTATTGGTAATGCATTTTGGGTTGCTTCTATATTGTTGAGCAGATCGTCCAGAAATAAACGGAAGCAGATGTTTTCCAAAAATCAGTAAAATCTGATCATTAGAAGTGGGGGTTTACCTGAAATCTGAAATTAAAAATTCATTCTAGCGACCGCCATGTTTGGTTCGTCGCAATTTATGCTATACAATTTAATGAATCCACAATTCTATTTTAAGGACACCCGCTACTAATTTCCTTGCAAGTTGCTTTAAAAATATGCAACATACAAAAATCATTTTCTCAGCCTATTCTAAAGTTATGCGCATGAAAATTATGTCACTAATTAAACAAGTCTTCCTGAACTTAATCGCACTCTGGTTGACGTTTTATACATATTTCTTCATGAATAATTAAAAAACAATAACAAATGAAAATAAAAAATCCAACTTCTTATAATTTTCTCAAAAACTACTTATCCAATTGTTTCCAAAATTTAGTATGTTATTGCCCATAGCTTATTTGACAATAATAATGTTTGCTTGTGTTCAGATATGTATTGTGATTTATTTTTAAAAAATTCAAAGACCAAAAAAATTTTTGTTAAACGTTTTGCATACTTTTTTAAAAAAATTCAAACACTATCAATAGCACAAAGATACATTTGCCTTGTTATTACAGAACTCTTTAAACTGCATATCCATGCCAAAAATTATTATCCTATCTTTCATAGCTTTAGAGAAAAGTGTACCAAAATAGGAAACAATAAAAGTTACGGGAAAATGCAAAAACAAAAAATACGCACATTAGCAGAACACAGAGACGCCGTTTTTAAAAATTAATTTTATGGGTTTAAATGTCCAAAGACGACAAAATAATATTACATATCGATAAAATAGACCTTCCTGGATTTTTAAAACAAAACATATTTTTTAATCCAAATAAGCAGCTACTGGGTGTCCTTAACTTATTAAATTAAAAATAAAAACATACATTTCATTTATTCAGGCGTAGCAGCGAACCCCGGGTATAGCCTAGTAAATCATAATATTTAAATTGCAGTTGGGGAAAATATAATGGATGTCGGTCACTTGAATGAGAGTTCGTGACTGAAAGCGACCTTGTAGATATGAATCTGCTTATGTTTTCAGAATGATAAAAATAATTATTATTCTCATGGATATTATGGCATGATTTCCCACGTGCGCACATCACGTGCACTGAAAAAAAACCCGTTTGATGTTTGAATGCCAAGGTCAATGTAATATCCCATATCAAATTGTCAGTATCAATGATTACAATTATTACAGTACACAGACAGATATTACAGAAAAATTTGTTTAATACGGAACGTGAATAATGTGGAAATCTGTCCAATGCGAACAAATTTATTGGTCCCGGCGAAATAATGGTAATTTTACGTGTATTTATTTTGCATAAAACGGAATCTGTCCAACGCGGAAACGGAAGGATATTTCTATACAATTCATTAAATGTTTTTTTTTTTTATTTTCAGGCTCGTAGAAGATCCTTAAGCCTGAATTAAAAGCATCTAAGCAAAATTTACCGAATTTTCCCGTCCTAGTACTACCTTGGTTTCCTAGATGTCAATATGAGGCGGAAGGCTGACCACGGACCACTCTAGTGACATCTATAAGAAAACAAGGGTAACTAAATTAGTATGGTTCAAACTCTTCCCTGTAGGGGGAGAGCGCCTAAATCTCTGTTAAGGGAAACATGGGCTTACAAGAATAAATCGGAAAGACAGATAAATAGATTAGTTTCCACTTCATTTAATTCCCGTTTGGCCAAAAAAATCAATAAGGAATGATTCCTGCCACCGGTGAAGTAGAGATTCTTCCTGTACCTGAAATTTTATCTCGGCCGCACTGCACACCTGTTATGCGAAATACAGTTACCTGTCTTGCAAATAACCATTGCACTGCAAAATCTTAAATTTACGTTCTGGACCGATCTTTCACAGGTAGCGTTCTGAATTAACGGAATAAAGATGGCTAAAACGTAGTATGTATCATTCTCATTAAACGAAAAAGTGAAAGTGATTGAAGATAAATCTCCAAATTACCGGACAGATGATTCAAAGTCAAGCTCTAGTTGCTGTTAAATCCCTAAGGGAATAAAGATTTCAAGTCATCTTCAGGTTGGCTGGACAGTTTTAAAAGACGACACAATATAGTGTGGAATGAAATTTGCGGGGAATCAAAGGATGTGGACAAAAGTGAAGTTAATGAGCAGAAACCGAAACTGCATACTTTAATTTCAGGATACACGTCAAAAAGACATTCATACAAGTTCGAATAACTCTGTAATGATCAATTTCCGGACCCATATTGTAATACACTTTTTTATTCTCTCCATTTGAGGAACTTATTCCTGAAATTTTGCTGTTGAGTTATGTTACACCTGTATATTATACTCTCTTAAGAAAATAGCAAGTCGCCATCACAATATGTGTATTTGAATAAATACTTAAAAATTATAAAATTAAGTTATAAAAATTGTTTTAAATATTTTAAAATATTTTTAGATGTTACTAAATACAGAAGAAGGATTATAATTCACAATCCATCCATAGTAATTCTGCCCGAAGGCAGGTCCTTCACTGCAATCATAGCATTTTCATGCTACGCTTGAAGCTTTACTAGGGAATTGTAGGTGTGGTAGCTTCCCGTTGCTTTCCACACCGGTGAAGGATGATAATGATAAGGATGATGATGATGGCCATATGATTTCGGGGACCTTGGGCCTTAAAGTTTTCCTCACATTTGTCTTACAGGCGAGGGAAAACCCCGATAAAAACCTCACCCAGAAAAACTGCCCCGACCGGGGATCGAACCCGGGCCCGCTGCGTGACAAGGCAGCACGCTACCTCGAGACCACAGCGGTGGACATATAATTCACAATAATAAATTGAAAAGCCAAGGGTAAGTGTTTCTATGTTTGAGCCCAATTTATTATTATTCTTGTATGTGGAGCTCTTAAAAATGTATAAATTACAATTATCCCAATCGTTTTAATCATGGACACAGCATGAAACATATTATTGTAATTGAAGTACCAAGGTTATAATAAAAAGTGCATTCACTTTCACTTAAAATAACAGTCTACTATTTTCAGTTAATGGAACTGATTTAAGAAGTGCAATTACTCAATGTAATTAGTACACCGTACACTCCACGTTAATTCAAGGCTTTCTGGATCATTACAAAATGTTTAAAAGTTAAAGTTATAAAGTACGGTAGTATCACGGAAGTTGAAATCTTCAAGGGGATGAGAACCAGGGAAGAGAAGGCCGTGGATAATTGCTTAGTTACATTGCATTTAATTACCTACATGACGTTGCATAACCATAATCAACACTATTCATCATACCCGGACTTAATACAAAGCCTACTGTTCTTAATTTACTAGCAATTATTTAATTTAATGCGAAGCTTCATTTCCCGTTAGAAACTTTTTCAAAATGAATCTTACGAGGAAAAAAATCCAATTATATAGGATGCAGTATAAGTCAGATAACCAAAAATGCAAATATATTATTTTCTGTGGCAAAAAAACAATTACCGAAATTGTTCAAATTGAACTCCATTCTTGTTTAAGTATTTATGAAATCGTTTTAATACTGATTTGCAGATATTATCACACAATTTCCACATTATTACCAAAAGTGTTTTCAAATTCATGTTCTATCAAATCCGGTAAATGTTGCAGGTTTAATGGTTTTGTACTGAAAACTTTATCATAAGTAATGCCACGAGTGCGTTCCAAATTATCTAGAGGATTTGAAAAAAAAGAATGGCATTTGTTAGGACTATTTAACGAATAAAATTAAGCTGTTTACTCAAAAATCATTATTTAAATATAGTTACCGGTATTTTAAAATATTTATATATTTAATGTAAAATCAGAAATGTGAGGTTATGTATATTCACTGCAACTTGATCATATTACTAATTGCCAAATAGGATCGCAATGTTGTAAGAATGCAGTCTAGTGGAGAAATAATGAAACACATCAAACTGTATATTATAATCAACATTACAGATTATTAATTTATTTTTATAGTAAACAACTCAGTAAAATCAAATAATCTGTTCATTATTTTCTATATTCAATGTATTTGTTGGAGAAAAATAATGCTCTGAGCTGTTCAGAATATTAAAAAGTTAAAAAGGAGGAGCTTTCTTTATCACAAAAGTAGGAGCTGATAAAGAGCGAGGTGAGACACGACTGTCATTGGTTGTAAAACAAAATTAATGGTGATTGATCATTAACTACCATTTGGGGCATGAGTAAATAGTCCTTCAAAATTCCCTGCATTGAAAAATCACATGGCACGAGTGAGATCTGGTCATCTAGGTGGCCAATCGATTTTACCACGCCTTCAAATTCACTCTTCAAAACGGTCATTCATAAATGCACGGACGTTTAATCCATAGTGCATAGACGTGATACTGGCCGCACCCTGTATTGCAAAAAACTCAAATGTTCTGTGTCTATTGTATATCATTAGCAGCAGCAGCAGCACTACAGCCCGATTCAAGCCTCGGCTTCTCTCAGAACCGTCTTCCAGGCATATCTGTCTCTAGCAATCAGCCAATATCCTTCGATTATCACAAGGGAACTGTCAACTATTGCATGCCAAAACCTACCTTGAAATTTCTTCCAAAGAAGCATTGTGATGTACCAAGGTCATGTTTTAAAGTGCAAGGCACATAAACTGAAGTCAGAATCCAGCAATGGCAGCCACCATACGGAGTAGATGTATATCCCTGCATGAGTTAAGCGGCGCGGACTGCGGGTAGTGAGGGTTTTCCAGTCTACCAATACAGGAGATTGTTTTGCTTCCTTATAGTTTAAATTAGATATTTGGGTCTTGATTTTAATATCTTGAAGTTAAAAACGGCAGATTTTGTTTTTTGGCACGGCCTTTTTACATCACAACGCTTCTCTGGAAAAAAAAATTCAAGGTAGATTTCGGCATGCAATTGTTGACAGTTCCCTTGTCAGCTTCTTCAGTAGAAGTAGTCCTGGTCACTCCAGTGGGAAGCATAAGACTTGATAAAAGCTCGCCAACGAACTCTGTTGTTTGCCAATGCCTTAATTTCATTCCAACTCATCCCTGCTTGTTCAGTTTCATCCCAAATGGTATTACTCCATGTTGCCCTTTCTCTTCGTCTTCTCAATCCTTGGGGGTTCCAGTCAAATGCCATTTTGTTATGTTATCATTCTCTCCCCTTAATACATGACCAACCCATTTCCATTTTCTAAATTTAATGTTTGTACATATTTGATTTTAATTCGTTCTTCTACAAAGTTCTTTATTTGTTATAATCTCTGGCCACCATAAACCAATATATTTCTCAGGCAACGATTTACAAAGATTTCACCTTCCTCAGATCCTCACAAAATTCCATCCATCCAGTGTTAGAATGTTCCATGTGCCAATCCTTATATCGTTTATCTTCTTCTTTCCAAGTTGTCAACAATTGATCCGTCCGGTTTTTATCTGATTCTTTGGGTTTCTTGGCAAAGATATTTTTTACAGAGTAGGGTAGCCAGCCCTACGCCCTACCATCCAGCGATCCTGGGGGACGATGGTTTTCTGTTGGGGTTTTCTTCCCTAGCTGATAGGTCTCAAGTAAGAACCCAGTTTTCGTCCTCACTTGACTTAATTCTATCCAGGGACCATGACATGCATGTGTAGCACTTGGTAGTATTAAATGGCATTTCTCAAGTTTTTAAGAGGTACATATCCATCAGCAAGATGTGCATCCTCGAGGCCACGTACTACCTTGTTGGCCCCCCTATTGTATATCCCTTTGGAAATATATTAGTACACACTTATGACGAAAGCAAACTTTCAACTAATGTGATTTACAGTTCAACTCGTATTTTCTCTGTTCTAAAATATACACAACTTTTATTTCAGGAAAAAAGAATACAATTTGGACTGTGTGAAAAAGACTGAAACACGAGATGTTTGGCGACAAAAGAGCATTGATAATACGACAGCAGCCGAGAAAAATGTAGTCCAGACGCCCAGTATATCCAGAACAAGAATGCCACAAGTGAGTTATTACATGCGAAATGGATTCAGTTGCCAAAATTAGGGGGTATTTTCGTCTCTTACAACCAAAATATTTCTGAAGCCTTTTTTTATTATAGACAGACTTCAGTAAACCCATCTATTCATCGTTAAACAAATTGACTTAGACGCGATCCGTTTGAGACTCGTATTCAGAGGGTCTCGGTTTCAAGCCCGGTGCCTATCAACAAGACTGTTTTTTGACAGTCATCTAGGAATATCCTCGATTGAATTTTTATTACTAGAACTCATTTCATTATAATCACAATTCCATAATCCATCCATAGTAATTCTGCCCGAGGACAGGTTTTTCACTGCTATAACATTACCATGCTATGCTTTGCAGCTTTACTAGGGAATTATAGGTGTGGTAGCTTCCCGTTGCTTTCCACACCGGTGAAGGATGATGATGATAATGATAAGGATGGTGGTGATTGCCGGATGATTTTCGGGGACGGTTGGGCCCTAATCTTCCTGACATTTGTCTTACCGATGAGGAAACACTCCGAAAAAAATCTAACCCAGGAGCTATCCCGACCGGGAATCGAACCCGGGCCCACTAGGCAGCACGCTACTTCGAGACCACAGCGGTTAATCATTAGAATTAAATAAGTTATTCTTGAGCTTCAATAAACGATCTATCTATCTATCTATCTTAGGGGTTTTCAAGCTGCTGCCGTTTTCCCGTGCCAAACCTCCAAAGCCTACGGTCTTGGGCATCTTCAATGCTTAGCCCTCTTGCTTGCATTACTGTCTTCATGTTTTCCTTCCATGTTAAATTTGGTCTCCCTCTTTTCTTCTTTCTGGTCGGTTGCCATTGATATAGTTGCTTCGGCCATCGCTCATATTCCATTCTTAAAATATGTCCTAACCACTTTAACTCCTTCTCCTCAATTCTTTCAAGTATGCTTTCTTCTGCTTCCAATATGTTTCTAATTTCCTTATTTGTGACATGTTGTAATTTTGACTTTCTGCGTAAATACTCCATAGTCTTCAACAAACTAACACACACAAACACATGATCATCATCCAAACAAGTTCAGGGCCCAAAGTGTGTTACGGTTTCAGTGAAGCATTTTCGGTCCATCTTTTTCTAGGACGTCCCAATGATCTATTCTCTTGAGGACGGTATTGATGCACGACTTTTAGAAGTCTATTACGATTGATTCGTTGCACAAGGGTTTACCACTGTAAGTGGTATTTGTTTGTAAAATCTGATATTGGTTGTAATTGAAGTGCTTGCACACCTTCATTTCTTTTGCGGTCAGTGCGAGTAACGGTATATCGTAGTGTCCGAAAAATCTCATTTCACTAGCCGTTATTCTATTGATATCAGTACTCCTCATGGTCCATGCTTCACGTCCGTAACACAGTACACGTCTAGCTAATATTTTATATAAACTTATTCTTGGTGTTGCTGTACTAGGGAAGGCTTCATGATTTTGTTAATTATTTCTACTGTTTTATTATATATACAAATTTTAGAAGAATTGTTAATATACGCGTATAAAACTTCCCTCATTAGAAGATTGCCATGATATAGACAATTAATTTTCGAAACTGATTAAATACATTTTGTAAATACGGAAAAAATTTTCAAATTGTAATTGAAGTATATTCTATAAAGCAGAAATGTTGTAAAGATGGTTTCTTAAAATTGAAATTGGTCCTCTAATGGCAGCGATGGCAATTTTAGAAAGATACACTCTGTCCAAATGTAAGAAGTTCCAAAATTTAGCTACGAATCCTGGTATACTACCTCTTGCCCCGATCATCAATCCTGTAACAGTTATACTAATTGGTATGTATCTTTGTAATAGTCAACTGTTGGCTCATATATGGCTTTCTTTTCAGAGTCAGCTTCCTCAGGTGGGTACTATGAATCTCAAAACGGATTGTGGGATTTAATATCATACCAATTTTAGAAGATGGTGTAAATGCAATAATATCTATTCGCCTATTACTCCCATTAGTGGCCACACCATGAACTTCCTCATAAACTCTGTATCCATAATTCACGAACAAACGTTAAATTATATCCAACGTATGTAAACTCTTTGATCCTTTCTAATGGCATATTGTTTATGCAAATTTTGTTTGTAACCGGGTATTTTCCATAAAATGCCACAAGTTTGTTGGTGTAAAATGGAAATGAAATATATATAATATTCTCTTCGTGAATTAAATAGAGGTGACGATTCTCGGACCTAACTTGCCATTCTAGTTAAATTTCGGATGCAAGTTCGTCTTACGCTGATAACACTGAGCAACAAAAAATAAACTTTTTTGTCTTAGAAAGAAAAATATGTGATTCTGATAGTATTTGTTCTCCTGAATTCAAATATGATATCGGACTTTCTCCATCACGCAAGGTTTCCGAGAGACAGGAATTTATAATTTCAAACACTTTAATATTTTCTACATTCGTAACTACACAATATTCGAACATTCGTATTCACCTAGAATGTAAGAAATGACGATTTTCTGCTATATTTCGACTGTGGGGTATCCCTCTTGGTGGTCCAACAATAATCGGCCAGCATATTAGGATTCCATTTGCGTTGTTATCTCTTTTCCATAGATAAAACCATTTGAGTTAGCTCATTTGGTTTTATTTTACAATGGACTAATGGACGAAAAAGTTTATTAAAAAATTATTATTTAAATCCATTAATTGAAATTGAAATAAAAAAAAACTGTGGGTGATGGAGAAATTCCGAATACATATTTGAAAACACGATAAAAACTGCATTAAGTACAACTATTGGTACTCATGAGACAAAAATCATGATGACCAGTGTAATCTGTGTAAGATTAGCTTGCATCCGAAATTTAACTAGAATGGCAAGTCTACTTAATGCATGAAGACCATATTATATATATATATATATATATATATATATATATATATAATATATATATATATATATATCATTTCCACTTTACACCAACAAACTCGTGGCATTTTATGGAAAATCCCCGTTTACAAACAAAATTTGCATAAACAATAAGCTATTAGAAAGGGTCAAAGAGTTTACATACATTGGATATAATTTAACGTTTGTTGGTGAAACAGACATAACTTCTAAAATTTATAAACACAATAAAACAATAGGAATAATTAACAAAATCATGAAGCCTTCCCTAGTACAGCAACACCAAGAATAGGTTTGTATAAAATGTTAACTAGACCTGTACTGTGTTACGGAAGTGAAGCATGGACCATGAGGAGTAGTGATATCAATAGAATAACGGCTAGTGAAATACGACTTTTGAGAGCAACACTAAGATATACCGGTACTCGCATGAATATGCAGTTTAAAGAGCTCTATAATAACAATGATAAAAATAATAATAATAATAATATTAATAATAATAATAATAATTTATCACGGAGGTTCTTGGTCACAATCCATGTCCGAACACAAGCAAACCTTATTATTATCAAATGAACTATGGACAATGACATACTAAATTTTGGAAACAATTGGATAAGTAGTTTTTGAGAAAATTGTACCAAGACAATACTTTCATGATGTTGGATTAATTATTTTCATTTTTTGTATTTTAAATTACTCATGAAGAAATATGTGTAAAAAGTTAACCAAAGTACCATTAAGTTCAGGAAGACTTGTTTATTTAGTGACATAATTCTCATGCATAAAAGTTAAGAATAAGCTGAAAAAAATATATTTTTATATGTTGCATATTTTTTTAACCAAATTGCAACGAAGTTAGTACCGGGTGCCCTTAAATAGCCGTAATAAGTATTTCTATAAATGTATTTATTTTTATTCAATGCCACCACTTGTCATTTCGACATTCTGGTATTCTCTCCTGGCATGGCGTTATTGTAACTCATTTCTAAGGTTGGGGCGGCTGCAAAGCTGAGTTACGCTGCCCCGATTGGTAATTCTGCGCCAGGAGAGGCCTTAATCCTAAACTTAATGAATATGTTAATGATGGTCAGATGAAGTTCGGAGACTGTTTGGGCCTTAAAGTTTGTCTTACAGGTGAGGAAAAATCCGAAAAAAACCATCACACAGAAAACTTGTCCCGACCGGGAATCGAACACGGGCCCGCTGCGTGACAAGGTAGCACGCATGTTTTCATTTTTTTTTGTTCAGATTTCACATAAATTGAATGATTGTACTTCAATTTCAGGCGTTGTTCACTAAGGTAACAAAACATTATTTTTTAGATCCTGGCCAATGTGACAGCCAATCTGTTAATGCTCGACCTATGTATGGCCATTGGTTTCACCACCGTCCTCATTGGAGCTACACTTAATGCATCTAAAGACCTTTCCATCGATGAAAACGATGCCTCATGGCTTGGTACGTAATCACAATCTATTAAATCAACTTTTAACATTTTTGTTTAGCATGAATAAAACTGGCTGATATTGACTATTTTGCCTTTCATGAAGCAGAAAATGACAGCGAAATGTCTTTAAAAGTCACATTTCGTGTTCATATACAGAGTGATTAAAAATATGGCTATACGTTTGATCGCATTTTGTGACGAAAATATTATTATTAAGGGAAATGTGATGTTATCATTGGAAAGGGAATCCTTCAAATTACAACAGTAGAACAAAACAAAACAAATCACTGCTCACGTGTAGCTTGGCGGGTTGATTTTTGTGGGCTAGCTTCGAACGCCTCCACAATTCTCTTCGTTGTTTCTGCATCCGTGCTAATACGAGGCCTTCCAGGACGTTTGATTTTCTGCATCCTTCCAGTTTCCAGCAGTCGTTTTCTCCACTTCCCCACAATCGACGGCTGCAATGCTACGTTAAACTCACGTCTTGCGGCCTCACTATCATTAGCATACGTTATTGCTCATGCAGAAATTGTAATTTGCTGTTGCATATTCAACGTCATTTTGACTAATGACGTAAGTTCTACACTGTTTTGTTTTATTCCATTGTTGTGATTTGAATAATTGACTTTCCAACGGTAATTTCATATTTCCTGTAATGGTAATATTTTCATCACATAACGCGATCAAACGTATAGCCATATTTATGATTCACCCCGTACATGTTTGCCTTCGCTGAACACGGAAATGTTTGTAAACCGTCAAATTTTGTGTTCCTATACATGTTTACTTGATGCATTGAAAAATCAGTCTTTTTGAGATATCTTCTTCTTCTTCTTCTTCTTCTTCTTCATCATCCAAGGATTAAGCCACTGTCTCGGTTCAGGGTTTATGAAAGCTAGAATAGTTCAGACTATCTTCTGTGTGGGTGTCCAACATTTCTCCTTCCTTATGGTTTAAGTCCACCGCTGTGGTCTCGAGGTAGCGTGCTGCCTTGTCACGCAGCGGGCCCGGGTTCGATCCCCGGTCGGGGCAGTTTTTATGGGTGAAATTTTTATCGGGGTTTTTCCTCACCTGTAAGACAAATGTCAGGAAAACTTTAAGGCCCAAACAGTCCCCGAAATCATATGGCCATCATCACCATCATAATCCTTCACCGGTGTGGAAAGCAACGGGAAGCTACCACACCTATAATTCCCTAGTAAAGCTGCAAGCATAGCATGAAAATGCTATGATTGCAGTGAAGGACCTGCCCTTGGGCAGAATTACTATGGATGGATGGTTTATAATTCAGCAATAATTTTAAAAAGCTTTGTTCTGGCGTTCTATCAACATGTTCTTTCCAGACGTTCCAATATTTAACTATTCGATCTGTAATATTTAATTCCTTTCTTATATCTTAATTTTTTTTTTTTTTTTTTTATCTCGCAGAGTATATCCCGCTACATTTCTTAAAAATCTAATATCAATTGTTTCCAATCTTTGTTCTTGTTATTTAGTGGGTCCTTATATTCCGCCCTAAGGAAAGCGTTGCTTCTTCCGCCAATTGCAACATTTGGAAGCTTGTTCCATCTTGTTGTTCTTGCCGTTAAGGTCCCACATCCCTGGGCAGGGGCATAATGTTTAGTGATGTACGAGGTACTATCAGAATGTAAAGTCTTATAATGCTGGGATATTTTTCGATATACCTCGAGAGACTGGGTCCCAGACAGGACTTAGTCACGGGTCGGTTTCACCAACAGAGGTAACAGTATTACGCCAGTTTTTCCCGTGTATAATGCATAGCTTAAACTGGCGTAATACAGTTACCTCTGTTGGTGAAACCGACCCTAATACATTAGTGTTCACCCCCGCGACCAGAACGCGCCTGTTGGGTATTACTCAGTTGTAAACAGTTACAGCCTAAGCCCCCTGTTTACATTGTGCCGGGATATACCTTCGTATGAATCCTAAGCTAAAGGTTCTTTTTTTTTAACATGTTTATATTAATTGGTCGTAATTTCCTTTCTTATAATTCCCTAGAAAAAGACAAGGGAAAAAAAAAACCTAGGAACACATTTGTTATTCATAGACTTAGATAAAGCATTTGATCGATTAAACAGGGAAATATTGTGGAATATCCTAAAAGAAAAAGGCCTCCCTATTCAGATTATAGAAACTGTTAAGAGCTTGTACTATGGAACAAATATTTGTATTGACCCTCAGTTGACTAAAAATAAGACATTTTTTTCAAATAAACCAAGGAGTACGACAAGGGTGTTCACTCTCACCTATATTATTTAATATTTATATGAACGATATCCTAAAAGAATGCAAGAAGGTTTTAACTAATGAAGGAATATTAATTGATAATAAAGATAAAATAAATGCTTTATTATTCGCTGACGATGTTGTACTTTTAGCAGAATCTGAAAATGAGCTCCAAATGTTAGCATATAAATTTAAATTAATAGCCAATAGATGTAATTGTAAAATATCAATAAATAAGTCAAAAGTAATGGCATTTATTGGTAAATATGGAATTAGATCAACAATTGTACTGGATAACAAAATAATAGAACAAGTATCACATATCCAATATTTAGGATGTGATATAACTTATATAGAAAATAAAGTAAATAAATTTCAGGCTATTTGTGGAAACATAAAAAGAACCTTAGGTCGGAAAACAAGGAAAGATACGAAACTTAAATTATATAAAACAATGGCTGTTCCTTTGTTGTTGTATGGAAGTGAAAATTGGATAATGAAATGAAGGGATAAAAGCAGGATATAGACTGCGGAAATGCTGTTTTTACGTAATGTGAAAGGATGCACAAGAGCGGATAGAATAAGGAATGAAACTATACGAGAAGAATTAAATATATATAAAATTGAAGATAAAATCAGCGAAAATAATAACAAATGGACAGAACACTTAATGAGAATGAACAACGAAAGAATACCAAAAAGAACCTTCCTGTATAATCCCAGAGGAACAAGAGATGTTGGCCGACCACGTAGAAGATGGACTCCACTTTTAACTTCGCCGGAACAGGCTGCATAGCCTAAACCTTGTAGTAGAAGAAGAAGAAGAAGAAGATAATTCCCTAGAAAACTCTTTAGCATTGAGCAATTATTAAAGTGTAAGACCCACAATACCCTCAATAAGTCAAAGTTATTAAACCACCGATAACAATTCCTATATGTGCTACTGAAGAATAAGCAATTAAAGATTTCAATTCAGTCTGACGTATACAAATTAAACTAACTAAAGTTCCTCCTACTACACCACATATAAAATATTTCTATGTTGGTAATTTCTTAAAGTTTAATTTTTTAATGCTGTTTTGCAAAAAAAAAATCTAATATAGGCCTGTGGATCGATGAATAAGTCTTTTTTTTTTTAATTTAGCATCACTGGCTTTAAAGGGCAGGGGTCTTCAATTAATGAAACTCTTCACCAACCACATCTAGAGCTATCCCAATTTTTTAACCCTATTTTTTATGCAGTGGATGAAACAACGCCTTCTCAAGTAAAAAGAGGCAAAACAAGAAATGGTTTGATCAGGAATGTGCCGAGTTGCACTATGAAACTGCATTTAAATGTTTTGTTTGCTAGGAATTTTGAGGACTTTATACTCTCTAGAACAGCGCTGTCCAACTTCATTGTGCACTGGGACGCATCTGGCTGATGTCTATGGAAACGCAGGCGCCAAGTTACAATTCCACTACCACCATACTAGTATCATTAATTCTGCCACAGCCATACTAGCCGCCTACTACTACTACTTACTTACTTACTGACACTATCGAACCCGTAGGTTCATGGCCGCGCGGACATAAGCTCTCCATACATCCCTATGCTGAGCTAATGCTTTCCAATCATTCCCTGTATAATCTACTTCCTTCAAATCATAGTTAATGTTATTCTCCCACCTCATTCTTGGTCTACCAACTGGGCGTTTTCCTTCTGGTTTTCTTACAAGAAACTTCCATGCACATCTTTCATTCCCCATACGTGTCACATGTCCTGCCCATCGCAGTTTACCAGACTTAACTGTTATTATATCTGGCTTCCTATAAAGACCATGTAGTTCATTGTTATATAGTCTTCTCCATTCACCTGTCTGTTCATCTCTCTTTGGTCCAAACATTTTTCTAAGAACTTTATTCTCAAATATTCGTAATCTCCTTTCCTCCCTTAAAGTAAGAGTCCATGTTTGGCATACTTATAATATAGCTGGTAGAATAATAGTTTTATATATTTTCAGTTTAACGTTTTTTGAAAGAATTTGGGACATCAAGAGTCTCTGTAATGGATAATAGCACGCATTTCCAGAATTGAGCGTATGTTTAATTTCTGTGCATCTCATTCCTATTGCTAATAATAATGTAATGAAACAATTATAGCTGCAAGAGACTGTCCTTAATACGTCACAAAAATGTGAGTCAGTCAGGCATGATTGGTATTTCTTCTTGATGATGCTCATAGATAAAAATGCGACTTTGCAAAGATATGTCGAACCAAAATATATAGGCCTATATTAATACTTGAAGGAAAAACTTTGCACCCGTTTTTAAGCAGGAGGAGTGTGAAATTTGTCATAATTAAAGTTCATATAGAGAAGGAATGCAGAAAAATAAAATTTGTGCATATGTGTTACAAACAAATTAATTAAATTAAATGTCTCTAAGGAATCTATGTGTATTACTCATTCATTTGTTTACGTTCATACTGAAAGTGCATTGTTGTAAAAAAGAAAATTGTGCAGCAGCAATGTGAATTGACTTACTTTCGAGTATTTATTATAAGTGATTTAAAAAGTGAGTACATTTTATTATTTAAATTTAAATTAAACCCTGTCTAATCTTTGTTTTAGTAATTTCAATACATTTTTTATATTTACATTTTCGCACCAACTTCCAGACGCCTCGACATAGAACATTCACGGGTCGGAGTGAGAGACAATGAGAAAGATATATATATATAGATATATTCCCGTACACATAATAATAGACCAAATACAAATTTAAGTAGTATACAAATATCAAATGACGCGTTATTTTTTTTTTTAATATGGCTTAGCCAACCTATACCACATATTTCCTACCGTTCACATTTTAAAAATAAATCGAAAATTAATGCATAATGACGTATTTGTGACATACTTAAAAAGTTAATAATTGTGGTCGAATTTCGACTGCTGGGCGACCACTAGTAAGAATAAATTTACAGAAAAACACCAACGGCAATGGAATATTTATTTCTGTCCAGCAGAGTCCAAAAATTGCCGCCGCAAGTTGCATACAGGATTATAAGGACATGTCTTCTTGAAGATTTAAAATTTCCATTTCTGTAAGATTATACTTCCTGAATATTTCAGAAACTCTCCCACTAAGCTCACTAACGCCAACAGAAGTTGGTTTCCATATACATTTAAAATTCAAATTTATTCAATTAACTTATCGGTTTATCTCAAAATGTTTTTAACAAAATGCGGCAAAACTTCCTCCTGACCAATATATATATATATATATATATATATATATATATTTCGGGCGCCGCGTTGGACAGGGCTACTCTAGAATGTGTAAACTTTCCTACTGGGCGGAGGGATAAGGACAGGAAGTTCAGGAGAAATTACGAGGGTCTTATGGCTGAAGGGGATTGAGATTCATAATTTTATTTTTAGTTTTCCTTGAAAGTCCTTCCGTTTTGGTAACGTAAAAGATAACACGTTTTCCAGATGACTGGTAGGTTGTCGCCAAATCACTGGAACGCTAAATTACATGATACTTTTCTCCAGCAACCTTTCTACTAACTTTGCGTGACATATTACACAATATTATCTTGTTCACCTACTTTACAACTAACATAGTCTGTAATTGATCGGTGCTGTGATTTCAAAGTTAATTCGCCACAAACAGAGCAAACATTATTTTGAGATTTTATTTTTTACACGAATGACGATTTGCAATCCAGTTAATACTTAGCGTTCACGATAATTTCACACGCTGAACTGTTCATTTTTTCTCTCCCCATATTTCCTTCTTGTAATTGCTAACACGCATATTCTATTGAGTAACACTAAGAAATTGGGACTGGAAGTAAATATAAATGAAACGAAGTATATGTTCACACATAAAAATGCATTATTAATGGAAATTGACAACTAAAGACAAATGAGGAAAATTTTGAAGACGTGACTGAATTCAAATACCTAGGGACAATAATTACAAACAGGAATGAGATATTTTAAGTACAGAAATGGATGTTTTAAGAAGATCAGCTGGAAAATCTAGAATTTATAGAATACGAAATAAAGAAATAAGGGAAATTATGGGTGTACAAGAGGAGCCGGACACCATAGACATAAAGATTACAGTGGTATGGCCATGTCAAAAGAATGTCATAGCAAATATTGCCTAAAATTGTTATGGAATGGATCCCAATGGAAAGGAGGAAGATAGGAAGACCGAAGAAAACTTGGATAGAAGGGGTAAAAGCGGCTATGAATATCAGAGAATTGGAGGAAGATCAATGGATGGACAGAAAAGAATGGCGTTTGGTTTCCGGAAGACGGCGACAGCTGCCATGATACCGGATGATGAGGAATGAGATGCAAAAAGAAATTAAACATAGGCTCAATTCTGGAAATGCATGCTATTATACATTACATGGACTCTTGTCGGACCAACTACTTTAAAAAAACGTTAAACTGAAAATATATAAAACTGTTATTGTACCGTTATATGATATGGATGCGAAACATGAACTCTTAGTTTAAGGGAAGAGAAAAGATTACGAGTATTTGAGAATAAAGTTCTTAGGAAAATGTTTGGACCAAAAAGAGATGAACAGACAGCCGAATGGAGAAGAATACATAACAGTGGACTCGTAGACTGCAGTGTGCAGGACATGTGGCACGTATGGGAAATGAAAGAGGAGCATGGAAGCTTCTTGCAGGAAAAACAGAGGAAAACGCTCAGTTGGAGACCAAGAATGAGGTGGGAGAATAATATTAGCCATTATTTGAGGGAAATAGATTATACAGGGGATGGTTAGAAAACATTAGCTCAGGATAGGGATGTATCGAGAACTTATGTCCGTGCGGCCATGAACCTACGGATTCGATAGTGCCGGTGAGTTAGTTAGTTAGTTACAGCCGAATATGATGCACTCACTCACTATATATATATATATATATATATATATATATACTGTAAAAATCATAAACAAGTTCGGAGACCGATCTTTCACAGATAGCGTTCTGAATTTACCGAATAAAGATGGCTTAAACGTATGCATCATTGTCATTAAACGAAAAAGTGATTGAATATAAATCTCCAAATTTCCGGACCGATGCTCCAAATTCAAGCTCTAGCTGCTGCTATCCCTAGGGAATAACGATTTCAAGGCATCTTCAGGTTGGCTGGACAGTTTTAAACGACGACACAATGTAGTATGGGATGAAATTTGCGGGAAATCAAAGGATGTGGACGAAAGTGTAGTTAGTGAGCGGAACCGATACTGCATACTTTAATTTCTGGATACGCGCCTAAGAAACATTTTTAACGCTGACGAAAGGGACTGTTTTTTCGCGCGTTAACCGTTAAGTCGCTAATACACACTATACTTACTTTTCAAAGGCAGCGGAACTACAATTAAGCCAAGGTATGTAAAAAGACGTACACGGTACTCTATATTCTAAGATTAATAATACTTTTTTTATAATGCGGAATTTTGTCTAATGCTGAAAAATTGGTTCCATCCGATTCCGTTTTGAGCAATTTTTACTGTAATTATAATTTTATATCGTAAATATTTTTAAAAAAACCCGTGCGTCTGAAAATGAAATAGACCAAATATGGCGGTTGCTAGAGTAAAATTTTTGTTTTTGGTTTGAGGTAAACCCCCACTTCTAATCGTCGGATTTTACTGATTCTTTTTATAAAACCAACCTCAGTTTATTTCAATAGTACGTATATACTGAGTTTTGTTGTGAAACATCGAAAATTGCGATCGCTAGAGCGATTTTTTTAAATTTTCTTTTTCACGTGAACTCCTACACATAATAGTTCTAGAGAATAGTACATAGCTGTTCAACATTCGCCGCATCTGAAAACCTGTATGTACGAATTTTCATGAAAATCAGTGAAGAACTTTGAGAGATTTAAGATTTTGTACAACCGAACATTTACATTTTTATTTCTATAAGATAAAATTGGTCTCAGTGATCTAACGGGTTCAAGCTTGGTCGTGATCGGTTGATTTTTACGATGGAAAACCACCGAAGGAACTTTAAGCCTTGGGTCCAGAGCCAAGATTTTCGGGCTCGTAAACTGATCTCAAGCCTAAATTAGAACATATGAAAAAAATGGCTTTCATCCAGGTAATACTCTGTGTCTCTTTGAGGCTATATAAAAGCAGGAACTTATAGAATGCCTCTAAAACAACTTACTGAGGTTAAAACACAATTAACATGATACTCCCTTCGAAAAGTGCACATGCGAGAATTTTTAAAGCATGATTTTGCCAACCACTTGTCACTCGCTGACATCTGTAGGGAAATAAGCATAACTAAATTAGCTTGGTAAATAATTCCTATAAGGGAGAACATTTGCCCTATATGGGAACGTACTTTACATAGACATAATAATAATAGGCCTTAATAATAATTATAACTAACTCACTGGCGCTATCGAACCCTTAGGTTCATGGCCATGCAGACATAATCTCTTCATACATCTGTAACCTGAGATAATATTTTCCAATCATCTCCTGTATAATCTACTTTCCTCAAATCATGGTTAATATTATTCTCCCACCTCATTCTTGACCTGTTAACTGGGCGTTTTCCCTCTGGTTTTCCTACAATAAGTTTCCATGCTCCTCTTTCATTCCCCATTCGTGCCACATGTCCTGCCAGTCGTAGTCCACTAGACTTAACTGTTTTTATTACATCTGATTTTCCATAAAGATCATGTACCTCACTGTTATGTAGTCTTTACAGTTCATCTGTCTGTTAAACTCTTTGGTCCAAATCTTTTTCTAAGAACCTTATTCTCAAATTCTTGAATCTGCCGGACATTGGCATCTTTTAAAAGAAATCTAAATTTATATTTGCTCTAAACTCGACTTCATTATTATCCAGTGTAAGATATACATATTAATTGGTGTTTCCCGTATAATGTATCATATTTATATTATTATTATTATTATCGTATCATTATTGTTATTACCCTATAAAATGTTGTTTGTACATGACATTTACATTGCTACATTTATTGTATTTTTAACTGTTTATAATTAGTATAGTGTATATCTATATTTGTCGAATATTTATTTGTATTTGTGCTGGTTGAGTGGAAGAGAGGGCCTTATGGCCTTAACTCTGCCAGAATAAATAAAGTATTATTATTATTATTAATCTTTTCTGTTCCCTTAATGTAAGAGTCCATTTTTCACATCCATATAATATAACTGGGAGAATAATAGCTTAATATATTTTCAGTTCAATTTTTTTGAGAGAAGTTGGGACGATAAGAGTCCCTGTAAATGCATAATAGCATGTATTTCCAGAATTGAGCCTATGTTTAATTGTTTTGTGTATCTCATTCCTATTTGTAATTATTGTTCCTAGGCATCTGTATTTTGCCACTTCTTCAAAATTTCCCTCATTTGTCATTAAGTGCCCATTTCCATTACATATTTCTATGTGTGACCACATGTTTAATTTTATTGATGTTTACTTCTAGTCCCAATTGTTTAATGTTACTCAATAGAATGTGTATCTCCTCGTTATCCCCTAATAATTTGCGTCAATAATAATAATTAAAATAATTTATTATGCCTTATGAGGTTAAGACCGTAATGTTTTCTCTTTCACTTCAGGAGGATTACATTATACAGACAGTAACAATTATGAATTATCCATGAGCAAAGTAATTACATATAATACAGAATCCATCCATCCATAGTAATTCTGCCTGAGGGCAGGTCTTTCACTGCAATCATAGCATTTTCATGCAATGCTTTGCATCTTTACTAGGGAATTATAGGTGTGGTAGCTACCCGTTGTTTTCCACACCAATGAAGGATGGTGATGATAATAACGATGATGGACAGATGATTTTCAGGGACCGTTGTGCCCTAAGCTTCCTGACATATGTCTTACAGGTGAGGAAAACCCCCGAAAAAATCTCACCCAGGAGTCTGTCCCGACCGGGAATCAAACCCGGGCCCGCTGCGTGAAAAGGCAGCATGCTACCTCGAGACCACAGCGGTGGACTAATACATAATATATAATTAATAAGGAAAGGACAAACTATACAATAATAACCTAGACCTTTACTAAATTGACTTGATAATGAAAATACAAAAATAAAATGTAGATTTGTGGCCAACGCAAACAAATTGTATTAAAACAGTTATTTTTATCCACATTACAAAAACCTTGTTGACTACTGTATAATCTATTAGTTATTTAACATTGTTGGATTAAAATTATAAACAGAATATTCTTCAATTAAGATCAGCCTCATTACAGTGGCCAGAGCTTCTGACTACAATTCATGAGGGCCTGGGTTTGATTCCCCGCAAGAACAGAGAATTTTTACTTAAAGAGAATTATTTGTGGCATCCTGTGGTCTGGATTTATGTTAAATTTAGGTTTAAGGACTCTCCTGGTTCTTCATTATCTTTCAACACCTATCATATCATCAGAGTAATGTAGCTCTACCTTCCAGGCGTCCCAAACTTCAGAAGTGTGTTACAATTCCTCCAATGCCAGGAGAGAACACCAGAAATGTCATATAGATAAACTGAAGGCAATGATAAAAAAATATTCTTCAATTATTTTTTTTATTCAATGCCCCACGTTGTCATTTTGACATTTTTGGTGTTCTCTCCTACCATTGTCTTAATTGTGACCCACTTCTGAAGTTGGGGGTGCCTAGAAGGCAGATTACTTTACGCCTGGGGGAGCCCCGAATGTATGATGAGTGATAAAATGATACTGAAGCACCAGGTGAGAGTTCTTCTTCTTCTTTCCTTCCAAGTATTAGACCAATTCCCCTGTTACGATCATATAGAAAAGTTTTTCCCTGCAGTGTTTCAATAGGACGGCCCAGAGATCTTTTTCAAGCTTTGGTCGTCATATAATTTGATCATTCCGGGAACTGTCTCGTATAGTACTTGCAAGCCTAATAATAGTCCTTGCGATTTGGTACTGGGCCAAAGGAAGGCAAGACCAGTGATTGGGCCTGTTCCCTCGGGGGGGTTATAGCTCTCTGGTCAGGCTTTGTCATGGAGAAGGGAAAGAAAATAAAGGAAAAGAGAAATGGAAGACAAGAAATACTCCCTATCCCTCAGATGCCCTAATAGCGGCGTCGGGGCGAAAAAAAAAACAAGAGTTAACCAAGAGAGGTTTTAGATAGTAAAGTTAAAAGAGTGCAAAACACAAGTAAGTGGAAGAAATGTTTTGCTCAGCTTGGGCACCTTGTGGTCGCCATCCACATATCCCCTAGATGAGGACCCCTGAGGTCCAGGAGAGTTCTTAACCTAAACATAAGCTAAATTCCAGACCATTGGCAACTACATGATTCTCATTAAGGAAAAATGCATGTGGTTTGACCGGGAATCGAACCCGGGACCTCATGAACAGTACTCATAAATGCTGACCACTAGCACATGAGGCTGGTCTTCTTCAATTATAATGAATAATAATGAATTTCTAATTTTTATAGGAAGCATCGCTTTTATCTGTCAACCATTAGGCAGCTTAATGTCTGGTATGATTGTGGAATTCTTCGGACGCAAGTGGAGTATGATAATAGTTAACTTGCCTTTCCTTGTGGGATGGATAATGTACAGTTCTGCCAACTCTGTCACAATCCTCTACATCACTAATGTGATTCTGGGAATAGGTATTGGATTCATGGAGGCACCCATCATGACCTACACCGCAGAGACATGCCAGCCAGAACTCAGGCACATACTCACTTCAGTACCAGGTTAGTGAACTGAAATTCAGATCCAGAATTATATACAGTAAAACCTGTCTTAGCCGGAACCTTTATAAGAAGGAAACCTATAAAGACGGAAAAAAGTCTCCATAACGGTACGATGCTATATGTAAAATCGTCCTGTATAATCCAGAAACCTTGAAACCTTCATAACGCGGAAACAGAATGGTTTTTAAAGTACCAATAGTTCAATTTTACCTCAGTAAGACGGAAAATTATCCTTAAGCACGTTCTAATTACAGTATTAATGACCACATGTGAAAATTCTGCATATGACGCTTTCTTCATTATGCCCTATATTGTTTTACCTTCTTGTGTTGCCATTGTATTGCAGGGATACCCTCGCTTATGTGTGACAGCGGGGAATCCCTCGCTTTTCCTTGCCTGTTTACGTTATCTGCGAGAGAGTTGGGAAACTCTTCAGTCTTCCTGTAAGTTGAGTTCCTTCTCGCTTTTGTGTAATAAAGTTGTTTTGTATTGCCGTGCAAACTGAGCTGTGTTACATACACTATTTTGCCTGTATTTCAGTCAATACATTATGTCTTTACGTTATCTGCGAGAGAGTTGGGAAACTCTTCAGTCTTCCTGTAAGTTGAGTTCCTTCTCGCTTTTGTGTAATAAAGTTGTTTTGTATTGCCGTGCAAACTGAGCTGTGTTACATACACTATTTTGCCTGTATTTCAGTCAATACATTATGTCTTTAAAGCGTGCATGTAAAACCCTTATACAGCATGAGAAAATTCAAACTTGTAATTTGAGAACCCTTTATAAGAAGGAAAACTGCCAAGACGGAAATATATTTAAGGAACCGTCATGTTCCTTCATAGACACGTTTTACTGTATATAACACTTCAACTGAGACATATTAATAAACATTCTACTAAACAAAGAGGATTTTAAGAAAGAATACAATCACATTTAAACGTAGCTAGTTTAAATGGCTTTGGAAAAGAGATAATAATAATATTTGACAATCTGATATTTGCGCCCTGACTGTGACTCGAACCCAGAACCTTTGGCTTTCCGGGCCAATGCTCTACCGACTGAGCTACCTAAATTTGCATTTAGATTGTAACTCACTCTGGTAACTTAGTCGGTAGAGCATTGGCCCGGAAAGCCAAAGGTCCTGGGTTTGAGTCTCAGTCAGGGTGCATAATTTTTCTCTTCAAATATGGTTTATCCATCATTGAGATGTATGAAATGAATAATAAAAACATTGAGATAATAATAAACTCCATAGTAATTCTGCCCGAAGGCAGGTCCTTCACTGCAATCATAGCATTTTCATGCTATGCTTGCAGCTTAACTAGGGAATTCTAGGTGTGGTAGTTTCCCGTTGCTTTCCACACTGGTGAAGGATGATGATGATGGCCATATGATTTTGGGAACCGTTTTGACCTTAATGTTTTCCTAACATTTGTCTTACAGGTGAGGAAAAACCCCGATAAAAACCTCACGCAGAAAAACTGCCCTGACTGGGGATCGAACCCAGGTCTGCTGCATGACAAGGCAGCACGCTACCTCGAGACCACGCGGTGGACAAATAATAATCCAATTAAAGAAATTAAAACAACAACAAATATTAAACAAATACACCACCCTACAATGATTTCAAGAAACAAAAAAATTCAAGAAATTACTTACCATCTTGAAATATACAACAAATTAAAAAAAAATTCAAGAAATTCAATACCACATTAGGACCGATTAATACATTTAACCTGGGCAATCTATTAATATCTAATATAAAAGTTAATACCCCAGCAGATAGTAAAAAAAATTGAATTTATCAAATTAGTTGCAAAGACTGCAAAAAAGTATATACAAGAAAAACAAAAAAGAATTTAGACACTCAAATAAGAGAACATTTTAAAAATATTCTTCTTATTCTTCCTTCCAAGTATTAGGCCAAGGCCTGTTACGATCCTATAGAAAATTTTCCCTCCAGCTTCTTCCGGAAAATTCTCGTATAAGACTTGAAAGCATAATAATAGTCCCTTCGATTGGTTGCTGGCCAAAGGAAGGCAAGACCAGTGATGGGCCTGCCATCTTATAGCTGGTCAGGCTTTTCTGGAGAAGAAAAGAAAATAAAGGAAAGAAGAAATGGAAGAAAGGAAAGACTCCCTAGCCCTCGGATGCTATAATAGCGTCGGGGTCGAAAAAACAAGAGTTAACCAAGAGATGTTAGATAGTAAAGTTAAGAGTGCAAAACACAAGTAAGTGGAAGAAATGTTTTGCTCGGCTTGGGCACCTTGTGGTCGCCATCCACATATCCCCTAGATGAGGACCCCTGATGGGATTTTTAAAATATTAAAAATGGTAAAATTGAGAAATCAGTAATTGCAGCTCCAAGTTTGCTAGAGAATCATAAAACTGAAAAAGAAACTAAACTTTAAATTTTCATTACAGATGAACTCTCATGCCTTATAGTTTTAGGGCACTCGCTGTATGTACAAATTTTCATGAAGATCTGTTGAACAGTTTAGAAGTCGAAAAATCACAAACATATACAGGCTGATGATCTTGAAGAAGATTTTCGGGCTGTAGGCCGTGGTCGTGAGGCTTGTAGTTCCCCTTCGTTTCGCCAGAGACTGCGTCTGGCATCCTCAAGGGTTGTCTTGAAACAACTACAGGAACTACAAGCCTCACGACCACGGCCTACAGCCCGAAAATCTTCTTCAAGATCATCATAGCAAATCCGGCCGTGAAAGTCTACGTGAATACAATATACAGGCTGAATTTGTATATATATACATAAAGATTTTACTTTTTCGTTATAAAATATTAAGTCCAAAAATATTAAATAATTTCATACATAATATTTTTGTTAAATATAATTCTATCAGTAGTTTAATTAGATTTACAAACAAAAATATTGTCATGAAACACCAATTGCATGTTTCATTAAAAACAAAAATAAATAAAAATAGAATTGTGAATGAATTCTTCAAATACTGATTTTTTTTGCAGGTGTGATGATCCACGTGAGCTTTTTTGTAATTTATTTACTAGGAAATATCACTGACTGGCGAACTGCAGCTGGTATAAGTGCCATTATACCCATCATGACAGCATTATATGTGACACAGGTCAGTTTTTATACACATATAAAAAACAAGGGGTATGTTGAGTATTTAATAGATAAAAGTACTTTGATATTGGGGAATATTGAATTAATTTATTAAAATGTAATCAAAAAAATCTCTAGGGGATGCACTTAAGTTATTTGTCTTGAAAATATTTCAATATTTAGTTACTCACTGGCACTATTGAACCCGTAGGTTCATGGCCACGTGGACATAACCTCTCCATACATCCTTATCCTGAGCTAATGCTTTCCAATCATTTCCTGTATAATCTACTTCCCTCAAATCACAGTTAATGTTATTCTCATTCTTCGTCTACCAACTGGGCGTTTTCCCTCTCGTTTTCCTACAAGAAGCTTCCATGCACGTCTTTCATTCCCCATATGCACAACATGTCCTGCCCATCGCAGTCTATGAGACAACTGTTCTTATTATATCTGGCTTTCTATAAAGACCATGTAGTTCATTGTTATGTAGTCTTCTCCATTCACCTGTCTGTTCATCTCTCTTTGGTCCAAAAATTTTCCTAAGTACTTTTTTCCCAAATACTTGCAATCTCCTTTCCAGCCTTAAAGTAAGAGTCCATGTTTCGCACCCATATAATACAACTGGTAGAATAATAGTTTTATATATTTTCAGTGTAACGTTTTTTGAAAGGAGTTGGGACATCAAAAGTCTCTGCAATGCATAATAAGTAATTTAATTAAAATAAAAATAAATTAAAAATTGTATCCACTAATCCACCAGGATTATGATGTAACACTATTATTATTATATAATGGCACTGTTCATCAACTATATGTAGACTGTAAAAAGGCATATGACTCAATTAAGAGGGAGAAGTTATACAGTATCCTGCTGGAGTTTGTAATTCCTAAAAAGCTAGTTATAATGGCACAAAGAATAGGATGCATATTGGCACACAGTTTTCATATAGTTTTGAAATTCACAGTGAGTTAAAGCAAAGAGATGCACTATCTCCTCTACTATTCAATTTTATATTAGAGCATGCCATCACATTTTAGAAGATGGAGAATGCCTACAACTCAATGGTATTAATAAGCTGTTAATTTATGTTGATGATGTAATATTATTATGTGATGGAAAGGAGATATTAAGGGTCAATAGATGCATTCTATTGAGTAACATTATTGGGGTTGGAAGTAAATATTAGTAAAACTAAATATATGGTCACACATAGAAATATGTTGTATAATGGAAATGGACAGTTAATGACAAATGAGGGAAATTTTGAGGAAGTGGCTCAATTCAAATACCTAGGAACAATAATCACAAACAGGAATGAGATGCACAAAGAAATTAAACATAGTCTCAATACTGGAAATGCGTGCTATTAAGCATTACAGGGATTTTTTTCATCAAAGTTTCTCTGAAAAAAACATTCTTCTTCTTCTTCACGGTTTAGAATTATATACTAGCCTGTTCCAGATCCAAATTGCTGCTGTTTGCATCTTTTGTTTGGTCTTCCCAAACTTCTTCTTCCTCGTGGTGAATAGCTGTATGCTGCTTTTGGTATTCTATTCTCAGCCATCCTTGCCAAATGTTCTTTCCAGTTTGTTCTGTATTTCACTATTGTTGGAAAAAAAAAAAGATCATGTAGCTTATTGTTATATTTTTTTTTATTTGCTCGTCTATTCATTTCTCTTTGGCCCAAAATTTTCCTAAGAACTTTACTGTTAAATACTCATGATCTTTTATCCTCCCTTAATGTAAGAGTCCATGTTTCACATCCATATAATATAACTGTGAGAATAATAATTTTATATATTTTCATTTTAATGAAAAAACATTAAAATGAAAATATATAAAATTATTATTCTCCCAGTTATATTATATGGTTGCAAAACATGGACTCTTACATTAAGGGAGGATAAAAGATCATGAGTATTTAACAATAAAGTTCTTAGGAAAATTTTGGGCCAAAGAGAAATGAATAGACGAGCAAATAAAAAAAAACTATGTAACAATAAGCTAGATGATCTTTATGGGAAAACCAGACATAACATCTCATAGACTGCAGTGGGTAAGACATGTGGCACAAATGGGGAATGAAAGAGGGGCGAAACTTCTTGTTGGAAAATTAGAGAGAAAATGCCCAGTACGTAGACCAATAATGAGGTAGGAGAATATCATTAACCATAATTTGAGAGAAGCAGATTATACCAGGGATGATTGGAAAATATTAGCTCAAGGTAGAGATGTATGGAGACTTCATGTCTGTGCAGCCATGAACTTATGAGTTTGAGAGCCAGTGAGTTAGTTATCAGTATTACTATTATTATCTTTAGATTTCTAACTCCAATCTGCTTTCCATACATGGATCCTTCATCAAAACTATGCACAAACTTCCCTGCACAAAGCTTAGAAGTGTGCAATCAACAATCTGCAGATGGTAACATAATTTTTCAGATGCCCGAGACACCAATATGGTTGCTTTCAAGAGGACGATTCAAGGATGCAGAAAAAGCCTTGTGTTGGCTGCGTGGGTGGGTAGCCCCAGAAGTTATAAAAGAAGAATTCATGCAGCTTGTTGAATACAACAACAAAACTAAAATAATTAAATCTAAAACAATACAGGTATGACACCTTAATAATAATCTTTATTAATATTTAAAGGAAGTGACACTATGAAGTTTATTAATTAATAATTGAGTTCAAATTTAACATCTCACCTCTTAATTGTGGATTTCTTGAAGACTAGTTTTGATATTTGAAGAGAAAAATGGCATGCTCAGACTGGGACTCTGACCCAGGACCTTTGGCTTTCTAGATCAAAGCTCTACCAACCGAGCTATCTGGGAGAGTTCCAATCTAAATGCAAACTTTTCTCTTATATGCATTGTAAATTCTCGTGCACCAAATGCTATGAAACCTTTGCTTCTATCTTTGCAAATGGCAGCTTCTATATTAAGAAGACATTTATTTGGGAATTTTATATTACATTATAAAGCCAGTACGGCTTCGTTCAATGTTTTTATTATTCATTTCATACATCTCAATGATGGATAAATCATATTTGAAGAGAAAAATTATATAGTTTCAATACTTCAGATAGGTAGAACTGAATAAGTATTGAAACTAGTCTTCAAGAAATTTACAATTATGAGGTGAGGTGTTAAATTCTAACTCTATTATTAATTAATAATCTTCATGTTCTAATAAAAATCATAATGTCCATTTAATTCTCTACAATTAATTAAAAATCTTTCTTAATTTATATATAAAGTTTTTATCTTCTGAAGTATACGGACTGGAAGTAATGTATACCCAAGGGTACGGATTTCAAGAATTCCTTGTTTGCAAATATGATTATTTCAACAGAAAAAAGTACAGAATTTAATAAATAAGGTGAATGTGGAGTCATCTTACCTTATAACCTGTTGTGTTCTATTTGAACATGTTTTGATATACCATGCATACCATCATCAGCTTTTCAAGTCTGATAAAGCTGATGATGGTACACATGACTTATCGAAACATGTTCAAATAGAACACAAGTCATGAGGCAAGATGATTCAAGATTCGCCTTATTTATTAAGAAGAACCTCAATATTTTTTCCTATTGTAATTTATTGATAGAAGAATTTATTAATGATTATTTTTAATACTGATTTATTGAACTGAATTTTTATCTCAAATGTAACAATTCGTTCCTTTGATATATTTCAATAAAATACACATATTGTCCAATAACCTTATAAATTCTTCTCGTGTTATATTCATTCTTCATTACATGTATCCAGCTGTAGCTGATGACACAAATCCATTGCATACTTATGATTATTTCATTTTAGAAGAATCCATATTGTGTATAAGTTGCGATGATGCTGCAGTGATGTACATGCAAGCTTATGTGGGCATTTTTTTAGTTTCTTGTTTATCTAATATGTCAATAACAAGGTTAACCCTTCTCACTCATCAAGGTGAGTGCCCACGAGGTTGTAAGAATTAGATAAATTGATAGAGAGGAATGAAAGTAGGAAAAGAACTCCTAGGTCTCGAATGCTCTAATGCCATCAGAGTTGAAAAAACAAGAATTAGCCAAGAGAGAATATATAAGAAAGATAAAAGTAAGGAACAAAACACAAGTAAGTGGAAGCAATGTTTTGCTCAGCTTGGGTACCTTGTGGTCGCCATCCACATATCCCCTAGATGGGGACCCCTGAGGAGTTCTCATGTTATATTAATAATAAAATATTATATTGAGGTCATTAGCATCGTAATTCATATCTGGCCTGAAAAGTCAACAAATTTTGCTCTGAGGACTCTACTTCAGGCTTGAGATTTTTTTTTTGTGTCTTAAATCTACCACACAGGACTCATGATTTTAAACGAGAGACTCAAATATTTCTCAAAATTAATATTCTATTATTTGATAATAGCAATTTATGATGCTTTCATAAAATGACTTTTTACATTTAATGAATAAGGTAAGGATCCCCTTCAAAGCCATTTAATTGATCAGAACCATGGATTAAACTGAAATAATACTGATTTATTTAATTTCTTTCATGAAACAGGAGCAAACTACAGAAACACAACAGGAATATTCTATTAAAAACACCAATAACAAAACAGGTTATGATAACAAAGCATTTGAAAATGATTCAACTATTCAAGATAAGCAGCAAAATACGAACATAATCATAGAGTAAGTTTGTTTTATTATTATTATTTCAGGGCTGTTTTTTTTAAGTAAATAAATAAATAAATCCATGGTGTGACTAGCTCCAACAAACGAAGGTAGATTTAAGTATTTTTTGTTACTGGTTTACGTAATTACAGTATAGTCACATGGTAACCATAACGTGTTTCTTCTTTCTTAATCAGATTTCCTTATTTATCAATTCAGTTATTTAGTTGTCCTCACGATACCCATTCTGACTCGATAATAAAATGAACATTTCTATGGTTTAAACAAAAACTGACTGAAAAAAAATCTGGATGCTAAATAGAGAGGATGAAAGCAAAATAAATGCATTGGAAATCAAATTTTTTAAGAGCAATAAAAGTATTTAAGTTTGGTGTAGAATGAACCAGGAATTGAAAGAATTATATACGGATATCAATAGCAACTGACCAGAAAGAAGAAAAGAGGGAGACCAAAGTTAACACGGAAAGAAAACATGAGGATGGTAATGCAAGCAAGAGGGCTAAACATTGAAGATGCCCAAGATAGTAGGCTTCTTAGGTTTGGCACGGGAAGATGGCAGCAGCTATAAAAACCTGAAGATAGATAGATATAGGGATTTATATCTGGTAAGGGAGATATTAGAAGAAAGAGACTGGAATGGGTAGACGTGTTGCGGATGGAGCAAGAAAGATTTTAGAAGGGAAACCGGAAAAAAGAAGAAAGGTTGGAAAACAGAAACTAAGATTGTTAGATATGGTTGAGAAAGACTTAAGACAACTGAAGGTTAAAAGATGGAGACAGAAAGCTAGGAATAGGGAAGAATGGGCAGATGTTATGAAGGAGGCTAAGATTCTTAGAGGACCGTAGAGCTAAAGGAAGAAGAAGTGCGTTAATCTTACCTGATATGGTTGTTTCTGTTAGACATATGTTTCAAGACATGTGTTCCCCATCTTCATTTGGTACAGAATGATTTTTCCCAAGTTGTTGGCCCTGGATCTCAACTCCTGCTCCCTCTTTCTGAGGTCCAAAGAACTTGCTAATTAGGTTCCTCTCCCTGGGAATTTGAAAATTCATAATTCTCTCCTTGTTCTTCTATATGTAGATTTTTCCTATATGGTGAGTTAGTTTGTGTTTTCTGTTTTAATAATTTTGTGTTTAAATCTGTAATTCAATAAAAGGATAAAGGTCCACCGCTGTGGTCTCGAGGTAGCGAGCTGCCTTGTCACGCAGCAAGCCCGGGTTTGATGCCCGGGACAGTTTTTCTGGGTGAGGTTTTTTATTGGGGTTTGTCCTCACCTGTAAGACAAATGTCAGGAAAAATTTAAGACCCAAACGGTCCCCGAAATCATACAGCCATCGCAATCATCATCATTCATATTCATCTTAGATTAAGCTTAGGATTAGGGACTCTCCTGGTGCACCACTATCATCATCATCACCCATCATATCATCGGGGCAACATAACCCCGCCTTCCAGGCACCCCAACCTCAGAAGTGGGTTACAAGTATGCCATGCCAGGAGAGAACACCAGGAATGTCGAAAGACAACCTGGGGCATTTGCAAAAATAAATAAAAGGATAAAGGAATGTCATTGAAAGACCACATTAGAACTGAAGATGTATGTAAAGAATTGCAAATAGATCAAGTTAAAACTTATAGAACAAAATGGATTCAACATCTTGATAGAACGGAAGAGAGCCAAATACTCAAAAGAGCCTGGAAATATGCACCTGTAGGCAAGATATCCCAGAGGAACAAAAAAAGAATGGAATGAAGAGCCGGAACAGGCCAAAAGTCCTATACTGTGAAATTGTTGATGATGACTCTCTAGATAAAACATTTGCTTAAGTTAGTGGTAACATGGTCAATATGAGATTTCTTTTAAATCAGTGTCATTTTAAATGTGTATAAAATTTAACATAGGACCCAAAAATTCTACTTACATTTAATATAATGTGAACAGTTGTCTAATAGAAGCTTTGAATTTGTTGCAGGACTGACGAAAGTGTGCAGGATCACTCATGTTTAGATCAATGGAAGGAGATTCTAAAAGCGCCAACACTGCGTCCATTGGCTCTTGTGATTCCATACTTCTTCCTTGTACAGCTAGGAGGCATGTCTTCCATGAGACCATACATGGTTCATGTGTTTCAGAATCTAGGGCTCAATGATGCATCATCTTGGGCTACAGTAATTATATATATTAAATTAATATTCTTCTTCTTCTTATATTAATATTAAGAAGCTAAAACTATTACTATGATTGAAAGAAGTAAATTAATGAACACAACTAAACTATTATAACCAATGGTAAAGAGAAAATTTTTCTCTTTACCATTGGTTACAATTACATATCCATCCATCCATAGTAATTCTGCCTGAAGGCAGATCCTTCACTACAATCATAGCATTTTCATGCTATGCTTGCAGTTTTACTAGGGAATTGTAGGTGTAGTAGCTTCCCGTTGCTTTCCACACCGGTGAAGGAGGTTGATGATGATGATGGCCATATGTTTTCGGGGACCGTTTGGGCCTTAAAGTTTTCCTGACATTTGTCTTACAAATGAGGAAAAACCCCGATAAAAACCTCACCCAGAAAATCTGCCCTGACCGGGGATCGAACTCGGGCCTGCTGCGTGACAAGGCAGCATGCTAGCTCGAGACCACAGCGGTGGACACAATTACATATATTCCTCACTTTAATTAGTTCTAATAATTTTTTTCATTTTAGAAAGAAAAATTATGTTCGAACAGGGAATTGAACCCCAGATCTCTGACCCCTGTACGTCAGTGCAATAACCATTATGCCATTCGAACTTCCGATAGTAAAGTCAAATTTCCTTCCACTTAAAACATTTCTCCTTTTATCCAAATGCCAATAGCCATCGCTATCAACAATGCCATTAGTCATTAACATCGTTGATTTCGACAGCTATCAGCCTTTGGATGAAAGGAGAATTGACGGTCTAGTGCCACTTTGAGAAGAAATGGAAATAATCCCTGCTATTTATATTAAAATTTATAGTTTACCTTTTGCATAGTTTACATAACAGTAAGTTAAAGAAGAAAAAAGTTACCCCTTTATTGTACAAATAATTCCATAATATAATGCTTTATAAAACCTAATTTATCTTCTTCTTCCTTCCAAATATTAGGCCAAGGCCTGTTACAATCCTATAGAAAATTTTCCCTCCAGCGTTTCATAGGATGGCCCAGAGATCTTCATCCTCTTGGTATATAATTAAAAACTGCTTTGGGGATCCGATTTGAGCTCATTCTTTCAAGATGGTGTTTCCAATTTAGTTGGTACTGTTAAATATATTCCAAAATTGGTGTAGTCTTCAATTCTTTTAAGATTCCTTTTCCAATCCTATCTGGTGTAACCAGCTGTTCTGTGCATGAATCTCATTTCACAAGAAGTTATTCTGCTTTCAAGTTGTCTTTTTAGTGTCCATACTTCACTACCATAGATCAACAACTGGTCTAGCCAAAGTGTTATATAAACGTAATCTGGTGTCTTTTTGTACAAGGGATGGTTTCATAACTTGATTAATAATTCTCAAACTTTTATTATAACTAGTAATTTTTTCAAGGATATCCTTTTCATCCCAGATAGAGAGATAATATCCAAGATATTTAAATTGATTAGATCTCTCTGAAATTTTATTCTGGAGACAGATTTTACTTTGTATGGGGTCCTTCCCATGAAATGCCATAATTTTAGTTTTGTTGATATTTCCATATTAAATTTGGCAGTTATATTTGTAAATTATAAATTGATTTCCATTTCTTCTCAAAGTGGCATAGCTCCCTCTCTCACTAGACCCCTCAATTGTGTAAGTGAAAATAAATTTGACTTTCCTATCAGAAGTTTGTATGGTGTAAAGGTTATCACACTATGGCAGTGCTGGATATGGTGCATATTATGAAATGGTGATTATAATTAATTAAATGAATTCTGGTATTGAAGTTCTAATCCAGCATTTGTCTTGACAGAGGAATGCCTTGAAAAATCCCCACTCAAGATTGTTTGGCACTGGGATCTGAACCTGGAAACTTCAAATTACGGGTCTCAAATGCTATTCCTTGAACTAACTCACTCTCTATTGCCACTGTTCTTCCTCAAACAATAAGTATAAATGGATAACACTGGTCTCATGAGTACCAATAGTTGTACTTAATGCAGTTTTTTATCATGTTTTCAAATATGTATTCAGAATTTCTCCATCACCCACAGTTTTTTTATTTCAATTTCAATTAATGGATTTAAATAATTAATTTTTTAATAAACGTTTTTTCATCCATTTGTCCATTGTAAAATAAAACCAAATGAGCTAACTCAAATGGTTTCAGATATGAAAAAGACATATCAAGGCAAATGGAATCCTAATATGCTGGCCAATTATTGTTGGACCATCAAGAGGGATGCTTCACAGGCGAAATATAGCAGAAAATCATCATTTCTTACTTTCTAGATGAGTCCGAATATTGTGTAGTTACAAATGAAGAAAATATTAAAGTGTTTAATTATAAATGCCCGTCTCTTGAAAATGGAGAAAAGCTGATATCATATTTGAATTCAGGAGAAAAAATACTATCAGAATCACATTTTTTTTTCTGAGACAAAAAAAAAGTTTATTTTTTGTTGCTCAGTGTTATTAATATGTGACATGAATTGTTTGTTCTTCAGGTAGGTTCAGCAGTTGTTGGCATCGCAGGTTCAGGCTGTGAGGTACTCACAGTACACTGGCTCGGCAAGAGATTCCTCACTCTAGTATCAATGATGGGGTGTGGAGTAGCATGCTTACTTCTTGCTATCTACAGTTACATTGTTCTACGACCAGGAGGTGCTATTGAATATGCTGAACCATGGATACCTCTGTCATTCTTCATAATTCTATCATTCTTCAATAGCGTAATGTTCCAGATACCATGGATGCTACTCAGTGAAGTCTTTCCATTCAGGTAAAAAGAAACCACAATTTTATATCACAGTTGTACTGTTTTTTTTTAATTAGGTATAAAGGAGCTATATAGTAGAATGTAGGAATAGAGAGATGTGTGCAGAGAGATATCGAAAGCTTATGTCCGCGCAGCCATGAACCTACGGTTTCGATAGTTCCAGTGAGTAAGTAAGAGTAAGTAATTATAGAAAGATATCTCCATCCAAGTTATGTCAGCTTTTTACACATCAAGAATCTAAGTACGACATATCGTGAATTAAACTAACTAACTCACACCCTAAGAAATTGGGACTGGAAATAAATATCAATAAAATTAAATATATGGTCACACGTAGAAATACATTATATACTGGAAATGGACAGCTAATGACAAATGAGGGAAATTTTGAGGAAGTGGCTGAATTCAAATACCTAGGAACAATAATCACAAATAGGAATGAGACTCACAAAGACATTAAACATGGGCTCAATTCTGGAAATGCATGCTATTATGCATTACAGAGTCTCTTGTCATCCCAACTCCTTTCAGAAATGTTAAACTGAAAATATATAAAACTATAATTCTACTAGTTATATTATGTATGCGAAACATGGACTCTTACTTTAAGGGAGGAAAGGAGATTATGAATATTTGAGAATAAAGTTCTTAGGAAAATTTTTGGACCAAAGAGAGATGAACAGACAGGTGAATGGAGAAGGCTACATAACAATGAACTACATGGTCTTTATAGGAAGCCAGATATAATAACACAGTTAAGTCTCATAGACGTGATGGGCAGGACATGTGGCACAAATGGGGAATGAAAGACATGTATGGAAGCTGTTAATAATCTATAATTTTTCTCTTCAAACATGATTTATCCATCATTGAGAGATATATATGAAATGAATAAGAAAAACATCGAAAGAAGCCGTACTGGCTTTATAATGTAATGTAAAATTCCCAAATAAATGTATTCTTAATAAAGAAGCTGCCATTTGCAAGATAGAAGCAAAGGTTTCATAGCATTTGCTGCATGGGAATTAACAGCATATATATATAAGAGAAGAATTAGCATTTAGATTGGACGATTTTATTATTAATTTAACACTTCTCATAGAAGGATAAATTATATTTGAAGAGAAAAATTTTCGCCTAGACCGGGACTCGAACCCGGGACCCTTGGCTTTCCGGGCCAAGTGCTCTACCAACTGAGCTACCGAGGCGAGTTACGATCTAGACGCAAATTTTTCTCTTATGTACGTTGTAATTCCCTCGCGCCAAATGCTTGAAACCATAGCTTCTATCTTTGCAAATGGCAGCTTCTTAGTTATGAAGACATTTATTGGGAATTTAACACTACTTTATAGCCAGTAGGGCTTCTATTGACGATTTTATTATTAATTTAACACTTCTCATAGAAGGATAAATTATATTTGAAGAGAAAAATTTTCGCCTAGACCGGGACTCGAACCCGGGACCCTTGGCTTTCCGGGACAAGTGCTCTACCAACTGAGCTACCAAGGCGAGTTACGATCTAGACGCAAATTTTTCTCTTATGTACGTTGTAATTACAGCTACCGAGGCGAGTTACGATCTAGACGCAAATTTTTCTCTTATGTACGTTGTAATTACAACGTAATTACAACGTACATAAGAGAAAAATTTGCGTCTAGATCGTAACTCGCCTCGGTAGCTCAGTTGGTAGAGCACTTGGCCCGGAAAGCCAAGGGTCCCGGGTTCGAGTCCCGGTCTAGGCGAAAATTTTTCTCTTCAAATATAATTTAGATTGGAACTTGCTCAGGTAGCTCAGCCGGTAGAGTATTGGCCTAGAAAGCCAAAGGTCCTGGGTTCAAGTCCCAGTCTGAGCATATAATTTTTCTCTTCAAATAAAAAAATAAAACTAAATTGTGTTTAAAATTTAATTTTTGTTAATTGGAAATGTTTGATTATTGTAATTAATATTTTTGTATGCCTGTGCAGGCATTTTGAAAATTTTAATACCCATGGAGGTATCATGAAATCAATTACATATACCATATACTAGCAATAAACCAACAATTATAAAGTACCAAGACATAAAAGTAAATATATACTCTTTTTTTTTTCAGAACTCGTGCAATAGCAAGTGGATTATCAGCTGCAATATGTTATTTATTCCTATTCTTGGCATCCATGACGTACCTGCCTTTAGAAGAAACACTAAATCTCTATGGGGTGTTTGCACTTTTCTGTGGATTCAATATCCTCGGCTTCATATTCCTCTACTGGAAAATGCCAGTAACTGAAGGAAAGACATTGGCAGAAATTGAGCAGTATTTTACTGGAAACACATGATGCAAAATTTACTGTTTTAGATAAGAATTGTTAATCTGGTGGGAAAAAAATTATAAAATGAAGACAAACTAACAAAAATACAAATCCTACAATCAAATCTGTGGAATTAGGGTAAAACTCATAAGTCCAATTTTAGTGATTTTTATTTTGTAGATTATTATTTCAGAAATTTTTTTTCTTCTGTCATAAGGGCAGTGGTACTAGTACTACGGCATTTAAATGACTCTGAAGCCGAAGAAAATTAAATCCCTTGGCATGCCTATGACGGCAGATTTACAGGGGTGTTTTCTGACTGAAGCCGGAGAAAATTATATCCCTTGGCATGTCTGTGCCAGCAGATTTTCAGGAGTGATTTTCTGGTTCAGAAAACACCCCTGTAAATCTGCCGGCACAGGTATGCCAAGGGATTTAATTTTCTCTGGCTTCAGAGTCATTTAAATGCCGTGGTACTAGTACCACTGCAAGACTCAAAGTGTTAAGTGATAGTTAATTTCTTGGTCAGAAGTAATACAAATCTCCAAATATTAATAAGTTATTTGAATTGATGATTAAATTAAAATGCTTCATACCTCACCTCATATCCAGTCTTCTAATTAGACCACGGTTTCAAAGCCTTGGTGGCTTCATCTTCAGTAATTTCTTGTTGACTGATGTTATGTCGATCAGAACTACTTCTTCTTCCTTCTGTTGGTGGACCAATAAACCTCCGGATCCAATCAGAATGCACGGGAATTTCAAAGTTCATAAGTTTTTTCTTTTTTGTTTTTTTTAATGTGGATTTTTTCCCAAACCGTGAGTTCTTTTTGTTTTTCTATTTGTTTAATTAGACTGGCTTTTGATTCAATTAGACATTTTTCAGACCAAGCATGAGCAGCTGCTGCTGAGTTTTCCACTTCACCATTTTTTACATTTCTAAGATGTTCTTTCGTCCTTGTTTTCAGATTTTTTTTTTCCTATGTAAATTTTGTCAGAATCTCTGCATTTGATTTGATAAATTCCTGATTTGTTTTCTTCTTAATTTTTCATTTTTATTGTATTTAATTATCCTATTTAGGCTGTATTCGTTAGGCTGTATAAGTTATTAGAATATTAATAAGCTCTCGTGAAAAGTTATACACCGTGTCCCATTCAAACTTCCCACATTTTAATTAATCATAACTAACAAAGTATGCGGAATTATGAAATGAGGTTGGTATTAAAAGAAAGAGAAACTCAAAGAATTTTTGTTTTCATTGTTGCAGTTAATTCATCTCTCGCATGTTGGACAATAATGACATAAAACAAAATGGTGACTTCTCAACAACGAGCACAAACTGTTTTCTGGTATGCAGAGACGAAACCAATAATTACAGTGCCTAGAGATTACTGGAGAGAATATGGAGGAAATGCACCTGATGGGAAGACCATTAAGGCATGCCTTGAGAAGTTTCTGGCGACTGGAATCATTAAAAAAAAGAATCAGGAGGTGCTCGTACACGTGTTTCAGAAGAAAAGACTGAAGAAATTAAAGCAGGATGGTGCACATATAGAGGTATTTTAGTGTGTGGGAATGAAAATTCTTTGAATTTCTGTTTCGTTTAATACCGGCCTCATTTCATAACTCCACATACTTGGTTGGGGGCACACCGTAGTGTAGTGGTTAAGGCACTGAGCTACAAGCCGGAGGGTCGAGGGTTCAAGTCCCGTTGGGGTCAGGATTTTTAAACTGACCCAAACCCTCTGGCGGCACTATGGCCCTGGGGTCGACTCAGCCTCTAACGGAAATGAGTACCAGATGCTTGTTCTGGGGGTAAAGGCGGCCGTCACGCAGGGCTTACAACCCGGCTGACATAAAGTGCCGATTGTCTAGAAAAAAGTGGGAGCCTTAACCTCCTACTACCCCAAGGACCTCCGGGTCTGTTGTGAGATCACTTTACTTCACTTTTTTACATACTTGGTTAGTTATGATTAATTAAAATGTGGGAGGTTTGAATGGAACACTCTGTATTTTGAGACTTGTGTATGTTTATCCTGAGGCCACAGAAATTATATAAAATGCCAATCAAATGCAGTATTATCTTAAAAAGCTTTAATTATCCTAATGGTGGACTACAATGGTCAATGACTTTTTCACATGAACATTAACAGTAGCTCTAGTAGTCTTTTTATATCAGGTTGAAACATATTTAGAATTTTTCTATTTAGCATACTAGCAGTTATAATAAGTCACTTCAGCTTCCATAATTTTGTCTTTTTTCTGTTATGGGTATTAACTTCCTTCAATAAAGGGCATGGAGAGCATTTCCTTCAGCAGATTTGTACAACGGAAATTAATATTTGTGGAAAATAAATATATCAATAAACTTAGAGAAGAATACACCACCAAAGTATCTGGAAAGGAATGGGAAAATTTACAAACTTACAACATTACTACATTACAAAGAAAATCCACAGTGGCAACTTTCAGATTACTAACAGGACATGATTGTCTAAATAAACTACCTACACAGATTTGGCATAACAAATTCACTAAAATGTTATTTTTGCAATTTAAATAAAGATATGAAATGAAACCATCTCCTCCGTTGTCCAGCTTTTCTAGAAGAGACCAGCCTTCCTGCTAAATATTGGAGTGCAAGAGAGCGAATGATTTCATTATCAAGTGCTCGACTTTAGATAAAAATCAACCATATTAGGGGAACTGCACATCCATATGTGCTGACCAATTACTGCAGACTTTCAAAAGCATTTGGCGATAGGGAATTACAACGTATATAAGAGAAAAATGTGCGTCTAGATCATAACTCGCCTCGGTAGCTCAGTTGGTAGAGCACTTGGCCCGGAAAGCCAAGGGTCCCGGGTTCGAGTCCCAGTCTAGGCGAACATTTTTCTCTTCAAATATAACTCTTAAAATATGTTTGAAAATGGTGATGGTAACTATGTATTATAAACAACCATGTCAAATGTCCTGAAAATGATCTCACACAAGGAGATTGAAATGGCGACTTGAATAAATGAATTTTTTGACTGAGATAATGATTGAAAAAAAAATTAAGTTCTAAATTAATAAACTGAAAATGATAATCAAATTTATTCTCAGTTTTTGATCCTTCAACAAGTGTTTATAATTTATCATTCAATTGAGTCAATATTGACCCCACTTATACTTCTTATGTCAAGTACATTATTACAATTTTCATTAATCACATTCAGTACCAGGCACTGAGCAGGGCATTTAAACCCACAGGCCAGCCATTTAAATACCCCAGCTACCCTTTTCGTGGCACTTCAGAAAATGGACCATTATTCACAAACTATTAGTCCTAGAAAATTCAAATTTTGTACATGACTAAAGGAGATATCCTAGTAGGATTAGATCATGAAATAACTTGGGTGATTAACATCACATGGTATCGGCGTATCAATTTCAGGAAGTGGAAGTTCATCTTCACTTTCACTTTGTGAATCTTCTAATTCAGGAATCAGTTCATCACCTGATTCATCATTTTACAAAATATTCACTAATTCTTCTTCAGTGAGATATTTTTCTTTCGCCATGGTTTCACTCATGCACAAACAACAGCGCGATAATGAGAAACATATACGACTGCATAGGAGCCTGGAGTCAAGTTTGGGTGAACGAATTCAATCTGTTGTTTGTTTTAAAAATAAAAGGGAATTCACCAAGGTTGAAATGTCAAATGGGAATAGAAAATGTACATTTACATGCCATCTATGATCTCCAAGACATACTAAGCCAACACAATATTTAGGCGCCGAATATAAACACAGTTTGTTCGCACCTACTCTAAAACGAGTTAACTGACCGATGGTCGCATACACGATAGTCTCTTTAAATGCCTTAACTGGTTTACAGTACTGAATGTGTTAATATTTAAAGGAAGTGACACTATGAGGTTTATTTTAATTAATAATAGAGTTAAAATTTAACATCTCACCTCATAATTGTTGATTTCTTGAGGACATGTTTCAATACTTCTGTATATTATTTTCAGCTGCATCTAACTGTTGAATTGGTGGTTGGCGATCTAGTAGGTTGCTTCCTACTCTCTCTGGTGGGTGATCAATGAACTTCCAAATTAATTTTTTTTCTCGGGAATTTTATAATTCATGATTTTTTTTAATTCTCTGAATATTCTCCCAAACAGTGAGTTCCTTAGATTTATCTGTTTTAATAATTTGACCTTTGATTTGATTCTGTGTTTTTCTGTCCATGCAAGTGTAGCTACTGCAGATTTATCTATTTCCCCATTTTAAACATTTCTAAGGTTTTTTTTTAATTCTAACTCAATTATCAACATTATTACAATGTCTTCTATCCATCATTATGTGGTCTATGTGATTAAATGTTTCATTGTCAGACGAAAACCAAGTTATTTAATGTGTATCTTTGTGTTCAAAACATGTGCCTTCAACTGCCTAATTGTTACTCTTACAGAGATCTACAACACTGTTGCCATTCTTATTAGTCTCATCATGTAAATTGTATTTTCCAACATTAGAAAATAAATATACTATGTCAATTTTCGAATTAAAATTCACTAAAATTATTTTCATATTAGTTTTATCTATTTATTTTTTTAACAGGTTTGAAATATATACAACATCTTCCTGCATCCAATATTAAGTTTTGATTTTCTTCCTCCATTACTCTCTATCCTTCCAGTCACCATTCTGGAGTTCTACTGTCCTTCATCAAATTCATAATTTCCTTTTATTTTTAAGTTTTATAGGAATTAATCACTATGAAGTTTAATTTATGGTGAAATTAAATGTTTCTTACCTCTCCTCATATAAATTTTCTAAGTTGATCGCGATTTCGAGACTATAACTGTCTCATCCTCAGAACTTTGTTGGCGACTGGTGTTATGTCGATCGGAAGAAACTCTTCTTCTTCCCTCTGTTGGTGGACCAATGAACCTCTGGATCAGGTCAAAATTTGCGGGAATTTCGAAGTTCATAAGTTTTCCTTTGTTTTTCTGAATGTGGATCTTTTCCCAAACCGTGAGTTCCTTTTGTTGATTCACATTCAGAAAAACAAAGGAAAACTTATGACCTTCGAAATTCCCGCAAATTTTGACCTGATCCAGAGGTTCATCGGTCCACCAACAGAGGGAAGAAGAAGAGTTTCTTCCGATCGACATAACACCAGTCGCCAACAAAGTTCTGAGGATGAGACAGTTATAGTCTTGAAATCGCGATCAACTTAGAAAATTTATATGAGGAGAGGTAAGAAACATTTAATTTCATCATAATTCCCTCTATCTATGTCTCCCTCTTCTTTTCGTCTTATTTGGAATCTACTCCAATCTCCTAACTGAAAATCTATTTTCATTCATCCTCTTCACATGTCCAAACCATTTCCCACGAATTGTATAATTGTTTCATTAAAGTCCATTTTTTCTCAGGTAATACTGTTTCTGATCCTGTCTAATTTAGAGCAACGTGCAGATCTTAAAAGAATCCATTTCTATACATTGCAATATTGACTTTATTCATTCTTCATTACGTGTATCCAGCTGTAGCTGATGACAAGTATCCATTGCATACTTATGATTATTTTGCTTTAGAAGAATCCATATAGTGTATAAGTTGCAATGGGGCTGCATTGATATACATGAAGGTGAGTGCCCACGAGGTTGTAAGAATTAGATAGATCAACAGAGAGGAATGAAAATAGGAAAAGATCTCCTAGGCCTCAAATGCTCTAATACCATCAGAGTCGAAAAAACAAGAATTAGCCAAGAGAGGCTGCATAGAAAAGATAATAGTAAGGAGCAAAACACAAGTAAGTGGAAGCAATGTTTTGCTCAGCTTGGGCACCTTGTGGTCGCCATCCACATATCCCCTAGACGGGGATCCCTGAGGAGGCAATTTTGACTTTAATTTGGCATTTTCTTTAATATTTTAACTACTTCTTCTAATGCATTATAAAATTGTTCCTTAACAACATCATCTTTGTTTTCAGTCGGAGCGTGAATTGAGACAAATGTCACTTTATAAAATTTAAGCTTAATCCTTAATTTACAAATTATATCCTTAATTGGTTCAAATTTTATTATAACTCCAAGTGCGACAGGCCTAGAAGACCCTTGGCCTACCAGCCAGCTGCTGGCCTCACATCCACATGTGTTAATCATAGAGGTAGACGATCATAAGCCAGTGTAGGGGTGACATATGGTCAGCATGTCGGGTTCCCCAGCCGTTACAGCTGGTCTTCTGAACTTGGAGTCGTTACTTGTTGTAGCTATCCAAATGCCTCATGATGCTGGGTGGGCACCGGTCTCATGTTGGATGAAATTTCATGAGAAAATTTCTTCCCCCATGGAGACTCGAACCAGCACAAGTCCCATAGCCCTGTGCCAAGGCTTCTTACCTTAACCACTCGGCTATGGTGCGGGACTCAAATTTTATTATATTATCTACAATATGGTTATTAACATTAAAACCAGTCTCAAATTCATGTTTTGAATTTTTATTGCTGCCGTATAAAATCATTAAGTTTTTTAAGAACTTCCTCCCCTAGATATTTGATTTCCTGCACAGCACATATGTCAGTTTTATACTTTTTCATTTCTTGTAACAATTCATTTAGAGCTCCTGGTCTCACATTCCAAATCACAATAGCCATCTCAATAATCCATTTTGGTTGCAAATGTCTTTGTCTTTCAGTTCAGTCCTTCCAAGAGTTCGGGGCACGCCGTAGCGTAGTGGTTAAGGCACTGAGCTACAAGCCGGAGGGTCGAGGGTTCAAGTCCCTTAAGGTAGAATATACCTCGTAGTGAGAATTCCTAAAATAAGTAAGGTTCAAGTCCCGTTGGGGTCAGGATTTTTAAACTGACCCAAACCCTCTGGCGGCACTATGGCCCTGGGGTCGACTCAGCCTCTAACGGAAATGAGTACCAGACGCTTGTTCTGGGGTAAAGGCGGCCGTCACGCAGGGCTGACAACCCGGCTGACATAAAGTGCCGATTGTCTAGAAAAAGTGGGAGCCTTAACCTCCTACTACCCCAAGGGCCTCCGGGCCTGTTGTGGGATCACTTTACTTTACTTTACCTTCCAAGAGTTCATGTTTGGAATCTTAACAAGTAGTTTCACAGGATGGGTTGTCAGCCGCATGACAAACCCTCAACCTAGAGGGCCAGGGAGTCTTCAGTTCGAGTTCTATACCCTAGTTGAGATTGCCTCTTTTGAGGGTGCCAGGGTTCACCCAAATCAATCCCCAAAGGTTTTGGCTTGCTAGTCAGGTGGCTATTGTCATAGCTTCTTACATCTAAAACTCTACTGGCTTTATAAAGTATTGTTAAATTTCCATTAAAAAAGGATTATTAAATAAGAAGCAGCCATTCACGTGTTGAGCAAATGTTTGCATGCATTTGGTGTTTTTGGGAATTGAAATGTATAAAAGAAAAATTTGCATTTAGATTGGAGAATAGCTCAGTGGCAGAGCACTAGTGTATAAAGTTAAAGGTCCAGAGTTCAAACCTTGGTCTAGGCACATATTTTTCTTTTAAAAATACAATAGGAAGTAACATTAAGAAGTTTTAAGTCTGTAATCACTGAGGATGGGGCTCACAAGCCTTGAAACATATGTTCAACAAAAACAGCCATAAGAGGTAAGAATACAGACTACATATCTTAATTATATATTTTTCTCTTCAAATATATTTATTAGAACATCTACTCACCATAAATGCACTTCCTAGTTCAGTGGATAATTGTATAAGATGGATACTTTAGGAAAGGTAACTGCAAATTAAGAATCCCCAGTGGGTATAGGAAGGTTATGAAGTGAAAGGATTCTGGTTAAGGACAGCGGATAGCTGCTCCTATTAGTCACCTATTATGACAGGGGGAGGTCGCATGGTGCTATTCTACAACCCGGCACCATACAGGCGACTATGAAAGGTTAATATCATGAAATGACAGTATATTTATCAATGAACCCATCTTCAACAAATGCAGTCTCATAGAATTCCAAAAGCCATACTTTGCTACTGCCCCCAGGGCAAAAGATTGCTGGGACGTCCAAAAAAGCGCTGGATGGAAAATTCCTCTTTGAGACCGTAACAGGCCACATGACCTAATACTTGCATGGATGATGATGAATATCATGAAATGGAAAAATAAAATTCTTTACACCTCACCTCATATCCTGTCTTCTTTTTTGACCAGTTTCATAAACTAAACAATTAAATCTTCAGTAATTTCGTGATTGATGTTCTGTCATACAAGAGTACTGCTTCATACTCCATCTGTTAGGGGACCAATGAACCTCCCATTCAAATCAGCTTCCCTAGGAATTTCAAAATTCAGCAATTTTTCTTTCTTAGTTTTTTTTAAATAGAGATTTTCTCTATTCAAAAAAACTAAGAATGAATATGGAGTAAAAACATCATAAACAGAATAAAACAACTAATTTATAAGTCCATACTAGAAAGTATAATGTTATATGGATAGGAAGTTAGGACAATAATACAACAGAATGACAACATATCAACTGCAGTTGAAATGGATTTCTGGAGAAGAGCTGCCAGAAAATCTCGATTGGAAATAATTAGAAATGGATGAATGCAGAAAGAAGTGTAATGGATGAGATTGAACACACAAGGCTAATGTGGTAGGGACACATAAGAAGAATGCAGGATGGAATTCTACCATAGACTGTATATATATGGAAAATTGAAAGAAGGAACAGAAAAGGAAGACCAAGAACCTGGAAGAATAACATTCAGAATTCAATGAGGAAATTTAGTGTAACGGATGAAGACACAGAGGACAGGGAACGATGGAGAACATTAATTAAAGGAAAGTTGTGAATGTGTATTAAAACTGATAATCTGTAAGTCCATAGTCATTTATGTATTTTTTAAAACTCATTAATTATTAAGATTGGAGAAAACCCTCAATGATGAGAAAAATTCTCAAAATGAATGAATGAAGTTCTTTGAATGTGGATTTCCCAAACAGTGAGCTCCTTAGGTTTTTTCTATTTGTTTTATTAAAGTAGCCTTTCTTTCAATTTGATGTATTTCCAACCAATCATGAGTGACTACTGCTGATTTTTCCAATTCCCCATTTTTTACATTCCTAAGTTGTTTTTCACTCTGGTTTACAAATATAAATTATATGGTAAATTCCTGATTTGTTTTCTTCTTCAATTTTGTCATTTGTGTTGGTTTTAATTATCCTATTGAGCTGATTCATTCCTCGATGCCCATCCTATGTTGAACTTTTTAAACACAGTAAAACTTGCTCAAAGCGGAATCGCATGGGACCAAAATACGCATTATAAAAAACTAAAACATTAAAAAATCTTAGATTATAGATACTGTATGTCTTTTTATGTTCCTTGGATTAATTGTAGTTCTGCTGCCTTTGAAAAGTGAAGTGTAATACGTATGTGTGACTTCGACGGTAACGCACGAAGAAAACAGTCCCATTTCGTCAGTGTTAAAATGTTTCTTAAGTGTGTATCCTGAAATTAAAGTATGCAGTTTTGGTTTCCACTCACTAACTACACTTTCGTCCACATCCTTTGATTCCCCACAAATTTCATTCCACACTACATTGTGTCGTCTTTTAAAACTGTCCAGTCAACCTGAAGATGCCTTGAAATCGTTATTCCCTAGGGATTTAGCTACAGCTAGAGCTTGACGTTGGAGCATCAGTTCGTAAATTTATCTTCTATCACTTTCTCGTTTAATGACAATGATACATACGTTTCAGCCGTCTTTATTTTGCAAATTCAGAACACTACCTGTGAAAGATAGATCTTAGAACTTAAACTAATTTAAGATTTTACAGTGCAATGGTTATTTGTAAAACAGGTATCTGTATTTCGAATAACGGGTGTGCAGTGAGGCCGAAAGAAAATTTCAGGTACAGGTAGAATCTTTACTTCATCTGGTGGCAAGAATCATTCCTTATTGGTTTTTGGCATGACGGAAGTTCAATTAAATGGAAACTAATTTATTTCTCTGTCTTTCCGCTTTATAAACATTTTTTTTTCATAAATTGTGTAGAAATATCATTCCGTTTCCACGTTGGACTGATTCTGTTTTATGCAAAATAAATACACGTAAAATTACTATTAATTCGCTGGGACCAATGAATTTGTTCACATTGGACAGATTTCTGGTTATTCACGTTCCATATTAAACAAGTTTTACTGTATATGTATTTTTTTTTAATTTGTAGTGCTTCCATGGATGGTAGGTAAATATCTTGATTTTATATTTTCTTTTAGAAGTGTACATTGGTTGATTTGGGGTTTGCCATAGTGCAGTGGTTAAGACACTAAGCAACAAGCCGGAAGATCGAGGGTTCAAGTTCCGGTGGGGTCAGGATTTTTAAACTGACCCAAACCTTCTGGTGGCACTATGATCCTGGGATCAACTCAACCTCTAATGGAAATGAGTATCAGACACTTATTCTGGGAGTAAAGGCAGCCGTCATGCAGGGCTGACATCAAGTGCCGATTGTCCAGAAAAAGTGGGAGCCTTAACCTCCTACTACCCCAAGGGTCTCCTGAGGCCTGTAGTGGGATCACTTTACCTTTACTTTGGTTGATTATTTTTTCTCTTTTAAACTTCAAGTGATATATCCTATAATACTTACTCACTGGCACTATCGAACCCATAGGTTCATGGCCGCGCGGACATAAGCTCTCCATACATCCCTATCCTGAACTAATGCTTTCCCATCATCCCCTGTATAATCTACTTCCCTCAAATCATGGTTAATATTATTCTCCCATCTCATTCTTGGTCTACCAACTGGACGCTTTCCCTCTGGTTTTCCTACAAGAAGCTTCCATGCACGTCTTTCATTCCCCATTCATGCCACATGTCCTGCTCATCACAGTCTAAGGGTCGTATGCAAATACATTAGTCTCTACTCAAATTACTTCCAATCACTGGTGAGCTGACTCACCGTGAGCAAGTGCAAAGATCGAATTAGCTACCCACAAACTGGTCATGCATGAAAGTCGTCGTTTTCGTAATATTGGCAAGAAATTACCCAGAATTCTCAGCGATAAAACCACTTCCGTTATTTTCGTCTGCTATAAAGGAACGCATTTACGCTTGCATCCCGCAAATAATACCGTTTACAACGACGTCTGCATCACGCAATATTACGCCGTTTCTCCTGTTCTTCCAATTGAATTCTTTGGTAGACACTATCAAATTCCTTTTCTATGCGTATACGGAAAGCATGATCGAAGTCTTCAAGGTCCGACATCTTGGATAAAGCTGCAAGGTTTCAAACTACATCGGTTACCATCGGGATTCTCACGATAAGTTTCAATCTTAAGCTATGATCTTAAGTTACCTCGTCAGGTAGCTTACAATTATTATCGCATGAATAGATTTCTGAGTAAGCAAAATGTATTAGGATAAAACTTTCTCAGCAGAGAACGCCTTTTACGGTCTAATGCGTTTATAAATTCGACCCTAAGAGACTTAACTGTTCTTATTATATCTGGCTTTCTATAAAGACCATGTAGTTCACTGTTATGTAGTCTTCTCCATTCACCTGTCTGTTCATCTCTCATTGGTCCAAAAATGTTCCTAAGAACTTTATTCTCAAATACTCATAATCTCCCTTAAAGTAAGACTCTATAAATGCTAATAATAAAAGATTAAATTTAAATACTTCATACTTCACTTTATATCCAGTCTTCTAATTGAGTTACACGTCCTGCTGCCTTGCAGTTAGGTGTTGGTTCGTTAAGAGCTAAAGAAAGAGAACCTTTTTTTCAAAAATCTCCTGGTCCTCCAGTTTGGGGATTGATGCATCCCTGTTCATTTGAAAAAATGTACAATGCTAAAAAGACCCAAGAGTGAAATGCTGGATATGTGGAATTGGAGGAATTCCAGCGGAAATTATTAAATTGGGAGATGAATTATACAAGGAATTATTGGACAATATTATTCCAGGATAGGAATTTATGGAAATATTATATCTGAAGAGAAAAAATATATGCTAAGACTGAAGTTTAAACCCACAACCTTTTGCACTCTAGGTGGATGCTGTACCAACTGAGCTATCTGAGAAACTCCAATCTAAACACAAATCTTTCTCTTATATATGCTGTTAATTCCATGCTATGAAGCCGTTGCTTCTATCTTGGAAATGGTGCCTTCTTTATTAAGAAGACCTTTAATTGGGAATTGGGAATTTTACATTTATAAAGCCAGTATGGCTTCTTTCGATGTTTTTATTATTCATTTCATACATCTCAATGATGGATAAATTATATTTGAAGAGAAAAAATATATGCTCAGACCAAAGTTCCTCACATAGCTCAGTTGGTAGAGCATTCACCTAGAGTGCAAAAGGTCCTGGGTTAAAACCCCAGTCTGAGCATATATTTTTTCTCTTCAAATATAATTTATCTATAATTGAGATGTATGAAATGAATGATAAAAAACACTAAATCTACGGAAAGCTTATGTCCATACAGCATGAACCTCCAGGTTCAAGAAAGCCAGTGAATTTGATTAGTTATTTAGCACAAGAAAATAAATTTGTACAATTCCTCTTCCCTTGACACTTTTTGATTGTTTTTCCTTTGATTCAATTTATTTTCAGGTCAATACAAGGATAAAGGAAACAGTTTGTCATTATAACACATTTTCAGTATAGTTTATTTTGTACACATTACAAATTATTACCAAGGGGGCGGGGGAGAGTGCAAGTACCGAGACGCCCTTGGCTTTGGCAGTACTGTCACACAAATATTATCAAAAAGCACGCACAGTCTGTCTACTTGAATATAAAACACCAATGTTTTTTTTCTTTTTTATCTACAGGTGTCTACTGACATCAAAGTACTCATACAAATCTAAATTTACTACTTCATTTGCAGTTATTTACATTCAAATATACTGTTCCATTTATTTATATATAATATATATAGGAATTAATAAATATGGTCACATTCAAAGTTTGTTTTATGTCAGGTTTGTTGCCAAGACATTATGGCATTAGTAATGTTGAGATTAAATATATCTTTATCTCAGTGCTATGGTTATTACATCCCAAACTTAAGTGTAATTCACAACAGTAAATAAATAGAATTTTTTTTGTTATAGTGGTATGATACATTCAAAATAAAAATAAATTGTTTTTACATTTTACGTAAGTCTTTTGTTTCTCTCGAGCATTTGTGATGTTACTATGCTATACTATATCCGAGCTAAGTTCCAGTTGTATTGTAAACAAACTTGCATATTGTATTACTTCACCTACACTGTCTATTGGAAGAACTGTGGTGCTACTTTTACCTCAATACCAATAAAATTCATATCAAATTCGTTGAGGTGAACAGTCATGAGATAAAAACTTAAAATATGTACCTTTTTGGCAGGTGCCATCATCCTCAACTATGTTGAAATATTATATTTAAAATATTATCTGGAGGCCTTTCGGAAGTTAACTTCCATCATCACCAGGGTGCATATCTGCTACTAGTTGCTGTTGGTTAAGACATTGTAGACTCGAGTGTCTTTAGTAGCAACTGACTTGTTTTTTGACAATCTCATATAACGGGTTATATGACTGAAATTATAAAGGAAATAAACAACACCCTACTTCGATGTTCTTATTATTAATTTCATACATCTCAATGATGGATAAATCATATTTGAAGAGAAAAATTATACGCTCAGACCAGGACTTAGATCGGTACTTGCCCAGGTAGCTCAGATGGTAGAGCACTTGGACTAGAAAACCAAGGGTCCTGGGTTCAAGTCCCGGTCTGAACGTATAATTTTTCTCTTTAAATATGATTTATCCATCATTGAGATATATGAAATTAATAATAAGAACATCGAAAAAAGCCGTACTGGCATTTATAATGTAATGTATAATTCCCTAATATGTCTTCTTAATATAGGAGCCGCCATTTGCAAAGATAGAAGCAAAGGCTTCAAAGCATTTGGTGGGCGGGAATTACAACGTATATAGTGAAAAATTTGCGTTTAGATCGGTACTTGCCCAAGTAGCTCAGATGGTAGAGCACTTGGACTAGAAAACCAAGGGTCCCGGGTTCAAGTCCCGGTCTGAGCGTATAATTTTTCTCTTCAAATATGAACACCCTACTTCTTAATGAGAACACACCTCAGTCCTACAACCCATTATATGAGATCGTCAAAAACAAGTCAGTTGCTGCTAAAGACATATCGAGTCTACAACGTCTTAACCAACAACAACTAGTAGCAGATATGCACCCTGCTGATGATGGAAGTTAACATCCGAAAGGCCTCTAGATAATATTTTAAATATAATATTTTAACACAGTTGAGGACAACAGCACCTGCCAAAAAGATACATATTTTAAGTTTTTATCTCATACTTTTACCTGCCATATGACTGAATTGCATATGGAAGTGTCAATGATAGAAACATTTTTCTTAGGCTATATCATATTTTACAGGAAGTAAGACTGAATACAAGATAAGATGGTACCAATAATTAAGAGTTTCCATTTCTTATTTATTTATGACGAATTATATGAAGGCCTGCCTAATCAAATATTTATGCTTTTTCCATGAAGTTGATATATATCCTTTATTTGCAATTTAATTAGACCTACAAGCAGAATATATGCTCAATGTTAACTCATCTGTAAATTCTGCTGTTATAATCACCATACCTTCAATGGCTAATGTAGGATATTTTTCACCAAACTATTTAACCTTTACACTGCTACGAACGGGTATATCCGTTGGCAAAGAAAATGCTTGCCATGCTATGGGTGTGTATATCCATTCTCAACTCCAAACGCCTGCTAGTTATATAATATGTATTGCATTGCTTTCAAACTAGGCAGGCATATACTGCCATCTCTTAAGAACCTAAATAAACTTTTTCCATATTTCTCCCTGCATTGAGCAAGGAGGGTTTTAAAGGCTGGAAATATCTCAGCAGTGAAAAGGTTAAAAACATACAAAATAATTGTTTTTTCTACTTTTCAAAGCTTTTTCCTTTTTGATGGTTCAAAAATTGTATAAGAGAAGTGGCCATTTTAAAAAATTGATAAGAATTAAAATGAAATGCGTATTTATTTAATCTATTAAAATGTATTATATATTTTATAATTCTACCATATAACTTATATAGACATGTGCTAGATAATACACATTTTTTATTTATCTTAAATTAAACCTCATAGTGATTTATTCCTATAAAAGTTCAATATTCTTATTATTTGTATTCTATTAATTTCAAGTGTTAGAGAGCAAACTACATTTTCTTATTACATGCTTAAAGATAATGCAGTCCTTTACACCTGTTTTGTTTACATTACAACTGGAAATAAGCTCAGAAGAGGTATTGTTATCAAATTCCCAATACATTATCATTGATTAATTTTATCTCTGACTGGAATGAAGTTACCAACAATGTAAATTAAAAAAAGCACAATATATTTCAGAAAAATGTATGTCTCTTTCAGCACATTAAAAATTCAAGAAATTGATATTATAAATTATTTTTAAATTAGGAAGGTGACAATTAATGTTTAAAATTAAAAAGTAAGGATGTTATCACATATCAGTTTATATACCATTATTAGTACAGTACATCACAATTTCATTATTTATCATTAAAAAAGTGAATAAATATACCCATTATTTGTATAAAAAAGCTTATTGTTATGTATTTCACATGATAATGGGTATATAGGACTTCACACTCCATTACTGTATAGTGATGCTAGGCAACAATGAGCATTATATATTTATCAGTAAAATGTTCTATAAATTCTGTTGTATAGGGCTGACAACCCGGCTGACATCAAATGCCGATTGTCTAGAAAAAGTGGGAGCCTTAACCTCCTACTACCCCAAGGGCCTCTGGGCCTGTTGTGGGATCACTTTACACTTTACTTTTATTTTCTCTAATTTATTGTAAAAAAACCTGAAAGTAGATATAATTTTTGCAAAAGTAGCTGAATTAGATTCAACATTTTAGAATTTCTCCTTTTGGCCTTTCTAAACATATTTACTCATAGATTGACCTTGTATTTAAGAACTGTGATCAAAATAATAATGTGAATTAGTCTAAAGTACACAACATATTGCATATTTCATCCAAACAATTAGAATAAAAGTTTAAAATTTTGTGATGATCATGTTGAGAAAAAATATTTTAAGTCCCTTAAAAAATAATGAATGTTTGTAAATTATATTTGAAGAGAAAAATTATGTGCTCAGACTGGGGTTTTGAACCCAGGACCTTTGGCTTTCTAGACCAATGCTCTACCACTGAGCTACCTGAGAAACTCCAATCTAAATGTAAATTTTTCTCTTATACATTGTTAATTCCCAATTGTCAAATGCTACGAGCATTTGCTCGATCACGCAAATGGCAGCTTCTTGTTTAAAAAGACATTTTTTGGGAATTTAATTACTACTTTATAAAGCCAATAGGGCTTCTTTTGTTGTTTTTACTATTTAATGTTTGTAGTTCAGTTTTGTATGCATTTAGTCTATTTCCTTTTTTATGAAAAAGCTACAAATATAGAGTCAGTATTTGTAATTCCTTTAAATATACATCACAAATTCCAATTTACTAAACTTTCAAAATTTGTAGGAAGTAACACTATGAAATGTTAATAATATACAATTATCAAACCTTATTCTAATTGAGGTACAGTTTTCCAGAACCTAATATCACACATTCATATTGCTGTAGATTCTGATTTTGCAAAAGTCCTAAAAAAATGTTTCATGCTCTCAATTTACGATGGTGTGCCTACTAGTTTTAAATGTAAAATAATTAGAATCTTCTTCTGTAAAAGTGTCCATTGTTATGATAACTATCAAAATTGTGTATTAATCTCCTTCTTCTTTATTCAAACAAATTTAGGGCTAGATGCCTGTTATGATCTCAGTGATGAATTTTGTATCTAGCACAGAGATCTCTTCCCTGTTGAACAATAACGAAGCATGGCTTTGGGAACTATATCTCAACTCATTTGTTGTAAATGATTCATCCAGTTGTTCTGGTATTCATGTATGTACTTAATGACTGGTTCTAAACGTAGTTCCTTCAAGACATCATCATTGCATTTGTAATCCCACTTGGTGTACCCTGCTGTATATCTTACTTTACTAGAAGTTATCCTGCTCTCCTCTCCTTTCCTCAAAGTCCATGCCTCACTGCCTTAGCAAAGTACAGGTCTTTCTAATGTTTTGTATAACTGTACTCTGGTATCTCTCCGGTCTAGTAAAGGTTTCATTACTGAATTTATTATTCCCATGGTTTTATTAAAATTAATAATAATATTTGATTTGTCTACTTCATCCAAATATGTTAATGTATATCCAAGATAGGTAAATGAATTTACTCTTTCCATTATTTTTTTAATCTATTCAAATTTTGCTACGTGCAGGGTATTTTCCATAACAATCTATTACTTTTGTTTTCTCTGTATTAATTTTCATATTATACTCGATGGCTATTTTGTTAAAATTGCATACTGAATATTCAACATTAATAAGATTCATGATAAAGTTCCGTTGAGATATTATTCAAAATTAAAATATAAAATTATGAAATATTTACCTAAAAGGTCCATCTCCTCAACTTTATTAGTTATTTATCTGTAGTGCTTTCGAGACTAGGCCCATCATCAAAACTGGTGTTTCACTGAAAATCTGGTAGAGGGGGTTACACATACTGGGTGCGTTTTCATTTATCAGATGGTCATTGTTGTTAACTGCCTTCAAAATTTCCATCTCCATGAGTATATTTATCTTAGCTGGATTACTTTCTCTGTGCATTACTTGCATTACTTTTAGGGTGTTTTCAATATCTAACAATAATGCACAAAGAAAATAATCCAGCTAAGATATACATACTCAAGGAGATGGAAATTTTGAAGGCAGTTAACAACGATCATCTGATAAATGAAAACGCACCTAGTACGTGTAACCACCTCTACCAGATTTTCAACTGAACATCAGTTTTGAATCCTGCTGATGATGGGACTAGTCCCAAAAGCGCTACAGATAAATAACTAATAAAGTTGAGGAGACGGACCTTTTAGGTAAATATTTCATAATTTTATATTTTAATACTGAATATTGTAATTCATCATCTGCCAAAATTAACGTATATAATTTCATATTTCTATTCAGTTGTACATGTCCATAATGTTGTTCTCTCCATTCTCTATCAGACTGTGTATTACTAAATTGCTCAATATTTCAAAAGTAGCTTTGAAGCAGATATCAGGTTTTTGTAAAAATATACCTCAATTGGAACCATGTTAGGTCTCAGGAAGTGGTATTTACTTTTAGGCCTCTTTCTTTAAATAAGAAATGCAAACAAACTGAGTTTGCAAAATAAATGCATTTCATTACTTTTAGGCCCTTACAGATGCATTGACTTAGGTGACTGGGATAATATAAGCATAACACTGAGATATATTTTTTTACAGGTATAAGTGTTTATACTAACACAAGTGTCCATTTCAAATAAAATAATAAAAAAAACACAATATGCACAACACGATGAGTTTGTAAGCGACACAGGAGATACTATGAATATAGGGCCTGCTGCTGTCACGTATATACAAGACTGTAGTTAGGCCCCTCCCATCTCTGCCAAGATAAATTAACAAGTACACTTGTTGCTGACTGGCTTGCGCAAACTGAATTTTTAGAGCTCCTTCTGTCCATGTCTACTTCTATGCAACATCTCCATAGCATCAATTGTGTCACATATTGTACTTTTAAGTTATTCACTTACTCAAAAATAAGATTCTGCTCTTTCTTATTGATTGTTGTTATCTGATCTGAGTCAGTTTAAAATCTAAGTGTACCATATATTTAAAACAAATTTTAAAATAATAAATTACAATAGCAAGTAATATTATAAGGTTTTTCTTAATAAATAAGGTGAATCCAGAATCATTTTACCTCATAAATTGTTGTGTTCTATTTGAACATGTTTTGATATAAATAATCAAATGAATTGAAGGGTCCAGGGGAAAAACGATGAATGTCACAAAATCACAAAAACTGAGGTTTCATATTCTTAGGGTCGTATGCAAATACATTACTCTCTACTCAAATTACTTCCAATCACTGGTGAGCTGAGATCGAATTAATGGCCGCCTTAACCGGTCATGCATGAATGTTGACGTTTTCGTAATATTGGCAACGAATTACCCAGAATTCTCAGCGATAAAACCACTTCCGTTATTTTTGTCTGCTATAGAGAAATGCATTTATGCTTGCATCCCGCAAATAATACCATATACAAACACGTCTGCGACGTCTGCGACGCAATATTACGCCGATTCTCCTGTTCTTCCAGTTGAATTCTTTGGTAGACTCTATCAAATTCCTCTTCTCCGCGTATACCGAAAACATGATCGAAGTCTTCAAGGTCCGACATCTTGGATAAGTTTCAAACTACATCGGTTACCATCGGTTCCCTTCGGGATTTTCACATAAGTTTATATCTTGAGCTACGATCTTAAGGTACTTTGTCAGGTAGCTTTACAATTATTACCGCGTGAATAGATTTCTGAGTAAGAAAAATGTGTTTGAATAAAACTTTATCAGCAGAGAACGCCTTTTACTGTCTAATGCGTTCAAACATTCGACCCTTAGTGTTTGTACTGTTCTCTAGTAACATTTAAAAGGCGAAAACTGTTTAAAGAAGCTATGGGTTACGTTTTATAAGGCTTTGAAAATAATGTTTACAGTGAAATGATATAGAGTTTCAAAACTTAAAATTCATTTATCTCAGTTTGAGTTTAATGTGACATTCATCGTTTTTCCCCTGGACCCTTCAATTGTTAATTCTTCTTACCTCATACATCTATGTTTTTAACACAGAACTGCAGTATTGGTAAACATCATTCCCATCATCAGTTGTTGTCACAAATGCTAAACATGCCATCATCAACTTTTCTAGACTGTTGAATTTTATGTTGTTGGCCCTGGTTGTTGACTCCCACTCCATCTTTTGGCTGACCGAAGAACTTGTAAATGAAATCTTTTCAAAATTCATAATCCTATTTTTGTTCTTCTGGATGTAGATGTTCTCTCAAATTGTGAATTGTTATATATTTTCCAACAGTTTTAATAATATTTTCATTGATGAGGGAAGAAAATTAGGAATATGCCAGATAAAATGTGCTGATTGTAATAACATACACATACGTAAAATCAATGGCAAGACTGTGATTCACAGTATCGGAAACATATCATTCCCATCTCAGCTGTTCACAACTGTCAATTTTTTATTATGACAGTTATGAAAACAGCTGAAGATGGGAATGATATGTTTCCCAATACTGCAGTTCTGTGTTAAGAAAACATAGATGTATGAGGTAAGAAGAATTCACGATTCATTTGATTCTTACTACAATCTCTTCTCATTATCCTTTCTTCTATGTTAGTGAGATTTTAAAAATGATTAAAGAAAATTGAATATTTTATCCGACCATTAATACTTAAAGATTTTATCAATCTAAAAGAGCACAAAATTAAGAAATAATTTTTACCTTATTATTGAGTAAATTACAGCTTGCCTGTTTTAGGTACAATGTGCCATTTAAAGTCAAATTTTTATACCTAAATCTACAATATCCTCCTCCCCCACACCCCTAATCAATATCAACATTTTGTAGCACCAAAAATTAAAGGTTATATTATATATATAATGAGTTACATTCATGGAAATTTAAAGAAAAGATGAGGAACACTCTACTATGGCACAGAGGCGGGCGGGAGGCATCCCCAGACTTCAACATCTATATTTTCAATCCTGCTTCCTAAAACAGGCAACTGAAATATAATGTTCCCAGCCATTTTTCCAAATCCATTATTCATATAACATCTATTTTTAAATATTTTTTTCCAAAACAAACTTTTCAAAAAACTTATTATTAATATTCAACATTATAATGGACACATTTTCCATTAATAATTTAAAAACAGAAATGTTTTTAATCAAAATTACAGGAGAAGTAACAGTCATGAAGTTAAAGGCAAAAAGCCCTTGAAACCAGTATCATGGTAATACAGAACTTTATGAGGTGAGATGTAAAAATATTTTATGCAACTACAATAATGTTCATTGTCATAAAATTGATTATTTTGATTAAATTAATTTGTGATGTAGATAATTTTATTATTTAATAAGGAATTTAAATTATTTTATAATTATAATTCCAGTCTTAGTATCAAATAATAATTGTACACCTCTCATATTCTGAAGTAAACATTTTTGGAATTTATCAAATTATTCACTTAAAAAATACAGAGAGAAATTAATAATTATGGTATATTACCAGTAGTAAGGAATGAATAAAATCATTGAAATTTTATAGAAAATGTCACTATGAGGTTTAATTAATTTTTTTATCATCTCACCTTATATCCCATTCCAATTAGACCAGTTTCAAAACCTAGTGGTTTCATCATTAGTAATTTTATGATTGATGTTCTGTCATCCAGGAGCACTGCTTCTTACTCCATCTGTTGTGGACCAACGAATCTCCCAATCAAATCAACTTCCCAGGAATTTCAAAATTCATTAATTTTTCTTTCTTGTTTTTTTTAATGCCATTAATGTCACGCATTTAAAGAACAAAAAACAAAAATTAATGAATTTTGAAATTCCTGGGGAAGTAGATTTGATTCAGAAGTTCAATGGTACACCAACAGATGGAGTAAGCAGCAGTACTCCTGGACGACACAACGTTGGTTGTAAAATTACTGATAATGAAACAGTCTATGTTTTGAAACTGGTATAATTTAAAGACAGAATATGAGGTGAGGTAAAAAGAATTTAATTTTAATAAAATCATTCATCACGGTACAAAACTATATGAGTAAAGACGGGAAAATTTTATAGCAAAAAAAGTTACTTGGTAAAGAAGTCCTGAGAAAAAAAAGATGATTAATAGTGAGCGGAGAACATATTTTTAACGACTCACCTCATATAATTTCAAATTTCTTTGATACCGGCAGTTTCAGACAATATCTTGTCCCTCTTCGGTCATGACTTGAGTGGAAGCCATGACTGAAGAGGGACAAGATATTGTCTGAAACCGCCGGTATCAAAGAAATTTGAAATTATATGAGGCGAGTCGTTAAAAATGTTCTCCACTCACTATTAATGATATAACCTCATAATGTTTACTTCCCAAGCTTACTTCTGATTATGAAGAGTTAGTTAATTTTATAACATTAGACTGTCAATCTAAAATAATTATTTTGTGATATTCTTCTATTCCTCAAATAATACCCTTAAGCTGATTAACCCTATTCTTATTCTTTATTATTATACTTACCATCTTCTCATTTATAAATTAATATTTTGTGATATTCTTCTATTCCTCAAATAATACCCTTAAGCTGATTAACCCTATTCTTATTCTTTATTATTATACTTACCATCTTCTCATTTATAAATTACTATTCTTTCCAATATTAATTTAATTAAATAAAAGATGATTTTGAACATTTGAAAGTAGGATTACAACTTTTGAGAAAAATGGATTCAGAAATATGTATGGGATTCAAACTTAAGCAAACTTGAATTAATGTTTACTGGCCTGCGAGTGTTTAGAACAAGAGGTCTCAGGTACGGAGCTACTATAGGAAATGAATGTACACCCGCAGACAGTTCACATGGAGGTAGGTAGACAGAAGAAGCTTCTTAGTTTTCATGGCAGTAACAGAAACAAACAAATACACAAACACCATGAGACTATAATAAATAGCGCACTGAAGATGGAAATATTTACAAAATAAAATACGCCGATTTTGATGAAGCAGGAGCCATAGCCGTCAGCCACTGTCGAGTCCAAGTGTGCTTCGCCGTTCAGACGAGTAGGTGGGAGAGCGACGTGCGTATAGGAGGGGCCTGATAGTCAGTAGCACTTCTTGGTGCACGCGCACTTGCGCACTATGTCAACATCTTTGGTGTAGCGTGTCCCGTCATTGCAAATTAGACGCACCTTACGACGTTTGGTTTTCCGAGCACGGCAACAACTAGAGCCGCAACTGCCTTCACATCTTGCCAGTTTCACTGGCTTGCGAGACCGGCAGCCATTCTCAGCATAGTATTCTCTTGTCTGCTCCTTGCGACATGTTGGACCTAAACAAAAAAAATTGAATTAAATATATGTAGGAATTAACACTATGAGGTTTCTTTTAATTATTAATGAGTTGTATATTTTGACACAATTAATTATTAATGAGTTGCATATTTTGACGCAATCTGCCAGAATACAAGCGGCTGAAATGAGATTCCTCAGACCAATAGCAGGATATCAAAGAACAGACAAAAAACATAACACAGAAATAAGACATCAACTAAAAGTAGAGGAATTAAACACAACAATAGAGAAATACAGAACAAACTGGAAAGAACACCTGGCAAGAAAGACGGAGAATAGAATACCCAAAGTAGCATACAACTATTCACCATGAGGAAGAAGAAGTTTGGGAAGACCAAGGAAAAGATGGAAAGAGCAGCAATTTGGAGCCGGAACAGGCTAGTAAATAAGCCTAAACCGTGAAGAAGAAGAAGTATATTTTGAGTCATCTTCAATGAATGCCATCTCATAGAATTCCAAAATCCATGCTTCGTTACTGCCCCCAAGTCAAAAGATCGCTGGACGTCCAAAAAAGCACTGGATGGAAAATTCCTCTTTGAGATCGTAATAGGCCACATGGCTAATACTTGCATGGATGATGATGATGATTTTTGACTCACCTCATATTTCTTGATTTTTATGCAGATTAGTTTCGTCGCTTCTGTGCGACATTCTCGATGCATTACAATTGTTGCCTTGCAGTTGTTCATTCTGAAAATTGTTTTCTGCTCCCTCAGCTGGCTGACCGATGAACCCCCAAATCAAATTTTTTCTCCCTTTCACAAGGAATTTCAAAATGCATGTGAAAATTCCCAGTGAAAGGGGGGAAAAAAAAATTGATTTGGAAGTTCATTGGTCGGCCAGCAAAGGGAGCAGAAATCAATTTTCAGGATGAACAACCACAAGGCAACAGTGGTAATGCATCGAGAATGTTGCACAGAAGTGACAAAACTAGTCTACATAAAAATCAAGAAATATGAGTTGAGTCAAAATACATAACTCATTAATAATTAAAAAAATGAAAATTTCAACACATTTCTCTCTTCCAATGAATGATTGAGACATTTCTTATCTTATCTCATACTTTCTGTTTCTTTAAACATGGGAACTGCGGTTTTCAATAGGAGTCCCTCTTATCTTCAGCCACCATTATGACTACTGGATTTTTGTTGGAATCTTCATCTATAACATTGCCACCTGGTGTTGATCTGATGAACCTCGAGATCAAGTTCCATTCATTGGGTATTTCAAAATTCATGGATCTAAATTTGTTCTTTTGGGAAAAGATACATATTCAGAAGAACAAATTTAGATCCATGAAGTTTGAAATACCCGTTGAACGGAACTTGATCTCAAGGTTCATCAGATAGCAACATTATAGATGGAGATTCCAATGAAAATAAGGTAGTCATAATGGTAGCTCAAGATAGGAGGGACTTCTCTTGAAAACTGCAGTTCCTGTGTTTAAAGAAACAGAAAATATGAGGTAAGATAAGAAATGACTCATTCATTCATTGAATTAAGAACCTCATAATGTTATTTTCCATATTTAACTATGAATATTTCTCTCTACTTTTGTAACTTTAGAAAGTACACATATATGTAAGTGAGGGCAATAAAAATATTCAACAATACAGATGTTTTTATTATTGATTTAACATTTCTCAATGAAAGATAAATTATATTTGAAGAGAAAAATTTTCGCCTAGACCGAGACTCGAAACCGGGACCTTTGGCTTGCCGGGCCAAATGCTTTACCAACTGAGCTAGCGAGGCGAGTTACGATATAGATGCAAATTTTTCTCTTATATACGTTGTAATTCCCTTTCGCCAAATGCTTATGAAACCATTTGCTTCTATCTTATCTAGGCGAAAATTTTTCTCTTCAAATATAATTTATCTTTCATTGAGAAATGTTAAATCAATAATAAAAACATAATTAGAAGCCTTACTAGCTTTATAAAGTAATGTTAAATTCCCAATAAATGTCTTCTTAACTAAGAAGCCACCATTTGCAAAGATAGAAGCAATGGTTTCACAAGCATTTGGCGAAAGGGAATTACAACGTATATAAGAGAGAAAAAAAAAATTGCGTCTATATCGTAACTCGCCTCGCTAGCTCAGTTGGTAGAGCATTTGTCCCGGCAAGCCAAAGGTCCCGGGTTCGAGTCTCGGTCTAGGCGAAAATTTTTCTCTTCAAATATAATACAGATGTTACTGCACAATATATTTTACAGCTAAACATATAGCAATTAATCTCGAGCAATGTTATGAGTTTCAGAGAAAGACATCAAGATAATCTTTATGCACCATTAAAATAGCAGCTAACAAAATAGGGTTGAAAATAAATGAAGAAAAAACTAAATATATGATTATTGGTGATAAAAAAACAAAGAAGAGATCAAACATAAATTACCCATATAATTATTAATTAACATACATTTCAAGGGTTTCTAGTTTTACACTACGTAACAGTGAGCTATATGATCCTTATATTAAACCAGTTATAATAAGAATAGATGAGTCTCGTAGACTGGGATGGGCAGGACATATGGCATGAATGGGGAATGAAAGAGGGATATGGAAGGAAACTTCTTGTAGGAAAATCAGAGAGAAAACACCCAGTTGTTAGACCAAGTATGAGGTGAGAAAATTATGTTTGAAGAGAAAAATTATATGCTTAGACTGGGGTTTGAACCCAGGACCTTTTGCTTTCTAGGCCATTACTCTACCGACTGAGCTACCTGATCACTCCAATCTAAAATGCAAATTTTTCTCTTTTATTATACACTGTTAATTCCCGAGTGCCAAATGCTATGAAAGTGTATATAAGAGAAAAATTTGCATTTACATTGGAGTGTTCAGGTGGCTCTATCGGTAGAGCATTGGCCTAGAAAGCCAAAGGTCCTGGGTTCAAACCCCAGTCTGAGCATATATTTTTTCCTCTTCAAATATGATTTATCCATCACTGAGATGTATGAAATCAATAACAAAAACATTGAGAAAATTACATTAATCATGATTTTGAGGAAAGTAATTATATAGGGAATGTTTGGAAAACATTAGCTCAGAATAGGGATGTATGGAGAGCTTATGTCGATGAAGCCATAAACTTATGGGTTCGATACTGTCAGTGAGTTAGTTATATAAGCCAAATTGCTTGGGTACAGGTTGTTTAGTAATTCAAAGAGAGTTTTTATTTTTATTTATTTTTTATTTTTTTTCCCCTGAATCAAGATTTGAAACTGGATCTAAACTTTAATTTACTCTAACGAACCAAGTTATTTAAGGTTTTCAGTCTTAATAAAAGGTAAAGTGATCCCACTACATGTCTTAGGAAACCCTTGGAGTAGTATGAGCTTAGGGCTGCTATCATACTAGACAGTTTGTGAAGATGTCAGCCGGTTATCAGCCCTGTTTGATAGTCACCAACAACTGCTGCAGGTGTCAGATCATTTAAAAAGTATAATATTTGTAAGGTCTTCCCTCCCAGTCAAATAACACAAACAGGGGTCAGGAAGTGGCAACATAGTAACTGAAGGAAAATAATCGACAGCATATTTTCCATGTGCAGATTTAACTCGAGTGAGTAAGTTTTGTAGGTAGGAAATAACACTATGAGGTTTCTTTAATTTATGTTGAGTTGTTTTTGACTCACCTCATACTTCATAACTCCCTTGCAGACCCGGGTTTCTTCACTGCATATGTGATTGTGATACAGCATTGAGAATGTCACAAATGCAGTGAAGAAACCCAGGTCTGCAAGGGAGTTAAGAAGTATGAGGTGAGTCAAAAACAACTCAACATAAATTGAGTGAGTAATATTTGAAGTTATAACTTGCCTGACTTCTATTTAGTCTGTTTTAACAATTTATTGACGATTTTTATTATTAATTTAACACTTCTCATAGAAGGATAAATTATATTTGAAGAGAAAAATTTTCGCCTAGACCGGGACTCGAACCCGGGACCCTTGGCTTTCCGGGCCAAGTGCTCTACCAACTGAGCTACCGAGGCGAGTTTCTCTTCAAATATAATTTATCCTTCTATGAGAAGTGTTAAATTAATAATAAAAATCGTCAATAGAAGCCCTACTGGCTATAAAGTAGTGTTAAATTCCCAATAAATGTCTTCTTAACTAAGAAGCCGCCATTTGCAAAGATAGAAGCTATGGTTTCAAGATTTGGCGCGAGGGAATTACAACATACATAAGAGAAAAATTTGCGTCTAGATCGTAACTCGCCTCGGTAGCTCAGTTGGTAGAGCACTTGGCCCGGAAAGCCAAGGGTCCCGGGTTCGAGTCCCGGTCTAGGCGAAAATTTTTCTCTTCAAATATAATTAACAATTTATATTGTGTAGTCAAGCTGAAAACTGGCCGCGGTGGACTAGTGGTTATGCTCCTTGCCTCTGGTTCCAAGGGTCGCGGGTTCAAAACCCGACTGGGGTTGATGGGTTTTTTAGGATGGAAAAATCCAAGGAGCAAGTCCTCCGGGAGGAACTTTTAGCTGTGGGTCCTAAGTCTGAAGATTTTCAGGCTTGTAAAAGATCCTTAAGCCTGAATAAAGTGTCCTCTAAGCAAAATTTACCGACCTCAATGTCCTAGTAATACCTTGGTTGCCTGTTAGATGTCTCATTGGGTCGGTGTGTTGACCACATGCCATCCATGACATCTCTGAGCAAATAAAGTAACTAAAAATTAACTTGGTCTAGTAACTCCTTACAAAGGAGAGGCTATGGCTCAGGAATGGCTACCCCATTATAGATAAAGAGAAAAAGTCAGGCTGAAATGGGGCATATTGTAATGTAGTTGGTTAAGACAATAAGCATGATGGTCATGGGTTCAAAGAAGCTGCAACAGAAGCTTAAAGATGGCAGCTCCATCGCTGTCCTTAACCTGCACAGTGTGTGTAACGCAGCCAGGGGACATCGGATTTACTAAATTTCTCAAAGATTCACACCGGATTACACAGTGTAAGACTTCCACTATAAAACAATGTAAAGTGCTTTCAAGTCTATAAATAGTTTTTATTTTCTAGAAGATTAAATAGGTAAATATTTCATAATTTTATATTTTAATTTAGAAGATTAAACTTGTTTATTTTTTATTGGAGTGTCACTATATATTATTTTTATTTTTCTGCAATTAAAAAAATCCCTGTAGTAAAATTTAAAGTAAAATTCTTTCTACCTCACCCCATATCCTGTCTTCTAATAAGACCAGTTTCCTAACCTTAGTAACATCTTCAATACTTATACAACAGCTGTTCTGCCGTCCATGACCACTGCTTCTTACTCCATCTGTTAGTGGTCTGATGAATCTCCAAATTAAATCAAATTCCCCAGAAATTTTAAAATTTATTAATTCTGTTCTTTCTTAATTAATTGATAAATTTTGAAATTTCCGGGAAAGTTGATTTGATTGGGAGGTTCATCGGTCCACCAAAAGATGGAGTAAGAAGCAGTACTCCTGGATGACAGAACATTAGTCGTATAAATACTGAAGATGTATTCACTGAGGTTACGAAACTGGTCTACCAGAAGACAGGATATGAGGTGAGATTGAAAGAATTTTATTTAAATTTTAAATTAAACCTCACAGTGATATTTCCTATAATAGTTCAAAACTCTGAAGCTCTATATATCAAAATATGGTTTCTGTTTTTGTTCCCATTTTCCAGTCACCATCCCAATTGGACCCCTCCGATGTGTTCTTCGGTTGTTCACTGATATATCAGGCAAGTTGTTTGATGACCCAGTAAGTATATTAGACACGGTTTAATGCAAGCTTGCAGTCTGGGATGTACCTTGGTCACAATAGCGTCCACCCCACCCAGGTCTGCAGCGACAGGAGTAGTCACCAGGTCTAGATCGGGGCACACACTTACTTCCGCGCCGGCACTGGTTATTTGCACAGTTATCCTGTTCCACTGCAGGAGCCACCGCCACCGCTGAAGATGTCCCTCCTTCATCCTCCTCCATCTGCTCTTCCTCGTCTTGAAGCAATGAGCAACCTGGATTCACTTTTTGTTGTCTCGCAGCATTCGTAAAATCAACTGGTTTGTGATTAATCCATAACTCTTTCAAACAACCTGAAAGTAATAAAACATTTTAATTATCAACAACAACTGCGTAAACCAAATTTCAAAGATAATACCAAATTGCATTATTTTTTTTAAGTTATTTAAATATTAATAAATTACATGTAACGATGTAATCATAATACAGAAAAATGAAGACGACTTACAGAAGTCAATGCATGCATTAAATGAAATATGTAAATTATATACAATCTAAAGATTTCTGTAAGGAAAACGAAGACCATGGCTTTTAGAGGAACAGATCCAGTGAGATCCAAAATTATTTTAGAAAATCAAAGTATAGAACAGGTGTCTAGTTTCAAATATTTGGGCTGTGATGTTGGCTACAATGTGGAAAGAGATATTGACTCCAAAATAAATAAATTTCAGATGGTGTGTGGAACAATACAGAGAACATTCAAAAATAAAATTAGAAAAAGAAACCAAGATAAAAATGTATAATGTTATGGCGGTTCCCACAATATTGTATGGATGTGAAACTTGGGCTCCAGTGAAAAAACAGAAGGATAGAATACAGATGGCGGAGATGAGGTTCCTAAGACAAGTAAAAGGATGTACAAGATGATAGAATAAGAAATGAGGATATAAGAGAAGAATTGAAAGTACAGCCTTTATTGGATAAAGTCAAGAATTACAGACAGAAATAGATTGATCACATGGATGGAATGAGTAAGGAGAGATATCCATTGTTAGCAAGAAATTATCAAGCAAGAGGAAGGCGTGATGTTGGAAGACCTAGAAGACGTTGGGCTGATGCATTATGAAGTCGGAACGGGCAATTGCCTAATCCCTGGAGTGATGATGATGGTGATAAATTACAATTGCCTACAGAGAGCAGTACATAGATTGTCAAATATTGAGATAAACATAAGAAGCTTACCATTAAAACTTGTGAGATTTCTAAGATGCCATTGTGTGAAGGCACCTTGTCCAGCCTCGGGAGGAACTCCGCCGATGAAGAGTGGACTAGTGAGATGTAAATAATCACGAGCACCTTCATTTATAATACTTCTTGCTAGACCTCGGTCAACTCTGAGTGTAAAGTTTTTCTTGATTGCTATCAGCTCTGCCATGTGGTACTTCCCATCACTCACCATCTCAAAACTGTAAAAATATTTCCTGATTCAATGAAGCTTTCATATCAGATACAAGAACTAAAATTATCATTGTATAAATGGTATGTTTCAAATGACTATTTAACTCATGCCCCAAATGGGAGTCAATGACCAATCACATTTCAATGAATTTTGTTTTACAACCACTGACAGTCGTGTTTAACCTCACTATTTAATGAAACCTGTTTACCAAAATAAAGCTTTCATATCAGATACAAGAACTAAAATTATCATTGTATAAATGGTATGTTTCAAATGACTATTTAACTCATGCCCCAAATGGGAGTCAATGACCAATCACATTTCAATGAATTTTGTTTTACAACCACTGACAGTCGTGTTTAACCTCACTATTTAATGAAACCTGTTTACCAAAATAAAGAAAGCTCCTCCTTTTTTTAATATTCTGAACAGGTCACAGCATTATTTTGCAGTGATTGACTCTCCAACAAATATGTTGAACATAGCAAATAATGAACAGACATTTGATAAATGTGTGTTCAATAAATATATTTTTAAATAATGATTTTACCGAATTGTTTCCTAAAAAGTTAATTAATAACCTATAATGTTGGGTATAATATACAGTTTAATGTATTTCATTTTTTCTCCACTAGGGTGCATTCTTACAATATTGTGATCCTATTTGGCAATAAACAATATAATGAAGTTGCAAAGGAAGAACAAATGAAACATAACCAAACATTTCTCATTTGTTTTCAAACATCGCAGTTTACATTAAATATATAAATATTTTAAAATAACTATATTTAAATAATGATTTGTGAGTAAACAGCTCAATTTTATTCATTAAATAGTTCTAACAAATGCCACTCTTGATTTCCAAATCCTCTAGATAAATTGGAAACCACTTGTGCCCTTTTTTTTCTCCTTTGTCATAAGTGGCTAGCATAAAGGGGCTTATAACCAATGGTAATTTGAATTAAAAAATGTTATATATAATACTATAATACATATGGTATAAATTATTAACTATTTTCCTGGGGAATGAATTCTGTTTCTGATAAAATATCTAACAGAACTTGAAGTAGGCTATTGTCAACTAGTGGCTATGTTCCTTGCCTCTGGTCCCGAGGTTCATGGGTTCAAACCTGGCAGGAGTTTATGGATTGTTTAGGATAGAAAAATCCAAGGAGCAAGTCCTCCAGGAGAGAGTTTAAGCCATGGGTCCCAAGTCCGAAAAGTTTTAGGCTCATAAAAGAGCCTTAAGTCTGAATAAAGAGGCCTCTAAGCAAATTTTATTGACCTTCAAGCTTTTTTTGAGTCTGTACTATCTTATCTCAATTTAATGTAGATTTGTTCTCGAACATGTTTCAATTAGTCTTCTAATATCCTCAGCTTGACCAGTCAGTCTGGCTATGCTGAGGATGATTAGAAGACTAATCGAAACATGTTCAAGAACAAATCTACATTAAATTGAGGTAAGATAGTACAGACTCAAAAAAACTTGATTAAAAGAACCTCTAAATATTACTTCCTAAAATAAAACATTTATTGACCTTCTTCATTCTAGTAATACCTCAGGGAATTACAACGTATGTAAGAGATAAATTTGCGTCTAGATCGTAACTCGCCTCGGTAGCTCAGTTGGTAGAGCATTTGGCCCGGCAAGCCAAAGGTCCTGGGTTCGAGTCTCGGTCTAGGCGAAAATTTTTCTCTCCAAATATAATACCTCAGTTGCCTGCTAGATGTCTCATTGGGTCAGAATGTTGACCGCATGCCATTTATGACATCTTTAGGGAAATAAACGTAACTAATTAAAATTCATCGGAGAACATATTGTTTAAACAACTCACCTCATAGGATTCATGCTTCCATGAAATCGCGATTTCATGGAAGCATGAATCCTATGAGGTGAGTTGTTTAAACAATATGTTCTCCGGTGAATTTCAATGATTATACCTCATAATGTTTACTTCCCAACATTAATTAAATATAAACGTAACTAAATTAACTTGGTCTAATAACTCCTAACAACTGAGAGGCTACGGTCCAACATTTGGCTGTTATTCCATTGTAGATAGATAGATTAGAATTTGTGGCTATCCAAAGGAAATGATAGAATGGACCACAGGTTACAAACTATTTGGCCACAGGTTTGAACTATATCAATTGCTATCGACTATCTTTCTTTATACTTCTGACCCATCTTACATAGATGATTTTTTATAAAACAAAGAATTCAATATTATCATAAAAACTTAGTAATCGATTTCCCAAAAGATTTAATTTTGTTAGTTACCATATTTTACAACCGAGTACCTCAAATACATTAACTTATGTAGGTAGGAAATAACACTATGAGGTTTATTTTAATTTGTGTTGAGTTGTTTTTGACTCACCTAATAATTCTTAACTCCCTCGCAGACTCGAGTTTCTTCACTGCATTTGTGAACGTGATACAGCACTGAGAATGTCACAAATGCAGTGAAGAAACTCGAGTCTGCGAGGGAGTTAAGAAGTATGAGGTGAGTCAAAAACAACTCAACCCAAACCTCAAATACATTTTGCAAAAAATCCATTAACTGACTAACTCAATGGCACTATCCAACTGTATGTTCAAGGCCATACAGACATAAGCTCTCCACACATCTCTATCTTGAGTTAATGTTCCTGAAGTAGTCCCCTCCTGGAAAACCGAATGGGGGACGATTTTATCTCCGAAAAATTTTACTCCAATGGAACCCATGTCTATGTTTCTTGATGGTTGTATTTGTATGGTGAAAGATCATCACTCTTTCGAGCAAGGTACTTTTTTCATCTGGCTTATCACTTTCAACCTATCCGGCATTGGTAACCCTTTTGGCAGCGATGTTACCACTGGCATAGCTCTCGGAGTCATTTTAGCACGCTAGCCACCATGATAAGATAAATATCTTGTTCTTGTTCTACATCATGGAGTTAGGCCATAGACCTGTTTCCACATCAAGAGACTGTATCCCTCCATCTAGTTATGGGGCACCAAAAATTTCTTCTTACTTTGGGTTGGTAGTGAAGCAAAGTTTGTGGGAGTCTATTGGGTGTCATTTTTTCTATATGTTGGAACTAGTTAGATCTTGAATTTTATCCATAACACTGTGAATGTTTAATTTGGTTATTTCTTCATTATATCTCTTATCTAACAACGTATAGCCTGCTGCTGAACATAAGAATTTAATATTGTTTATTTTTTATTTCACTCACCTCATACTTCATAACTCCGAGCATACCCAGGGTTTCGTCACATCCTTTGTGACATTCTCAATGCTGTGTCATGTTCACAACTGACGTCCGGCTGCCTTCTATCCTGCAGACTGACCTCCGCGCCATCTGATGGCTGACCGACGAACTTCCAAATCAGTCCTCTCCCCTTATAACCGGGTATTTCAAAATTCATAGTTGTATTTTCATTCTTGCATATGTAAATTTTTTCCCAAATTGTGAGTTCCTTCGGTTTTCCTTCAAACCAATTGTTTTGGTTTCTATTCTATGTTTTTCTGACCAGGCATGTGCAACTCACAATTTGGGAAAAAATTTACATATGCAAGAATGAAAATACAACTATGAATTTTTAAATACCCGGTTATAAGGAGAGAGGACTGATTTGGAAGTTTGTCGGTCAGCCATCAGATGGCGCAGAGGTCAGTCTGCAGGATAGAAGGCAGCCGGACGTCAGTTGTGAACGTGACACAGCATTGAGAATGTTACAAATGATGTGACGAAACCCTGGGTATGCTAGGAGTTATGAAGAATGAGGTGAGTGAAATAAAAAATAAACAATATTAAAAAACCTCATAGTGTTATTTCCTATCTACATAACTTAATAAGAATTTAATTTCAACTACTTCTATTTTCCTTTTGTCTGATTTATTAAGTGTCCAATTTTCACAAGCATTTGTTAACAAAGGTAATGCCATACATGGTATAGATACAAGGTAAAGATAACAGCAAAAAATCCATTAATGTTGCAAAAAATTCATGAATGCTATTAATGAATTACAACACCTGATGTTTTTATTATTAATTTAACATTTCTCAATGAAAGATAAATTAATTTTGAAGAGAAAAATTTTCGCCTAGACCGGGACTCGAACCCGGGACCCTTGGCTTTCCGGGCCAAGTGCTCTACCAACTGAGCTACCGAGGCGAGTTACGATCTAGACGCAAATTTTTCTCTTATATACGTTGTAATTCCCTATCGCCAAATGCTTTTGAAACCATTGTTTCTATCTTTGCAAATGGCGGCTTCTTAGTTAAGAAGACATTTATTGGAAATTTAACATTACTTTAAAAGCCAGTAAGGCCTCTAATGATGTTTTTATTATTAATTTAACATTTCTCAATGAAAGATAAATTAATTTTGAAGAGAAAAATTTTCGCCTAGACCGGGACTCGAACCCGGGACCCTTGGCTTTCCGGGCCAAGTGCTCTACCAACTGAGCTACCGAGGCGAGTTACGATCTAGACGCAAATTTTTCTCTTATATACGTTGTAATTCCCTATCGCCAAATGCTTTTGAAACCATTGTTTCTATCTTTGCAAATGGCGGCTTCTTAGTTAAGAAGACATTTATTGGAAATTTAACATTACTTTAAAAGCCAGTAAGGCCTCTAATGATGTTTTTATTATTAATTTAACATTTCTCAATGAAAGATAAATTAATTTTGAAGAGAAAAATTTTCGCCTAGACCGGGACTCGAACCCGGGACCCTTGGCTTTCCGGGCCAAGTGCTCTACCAACTGAGCTACCGAGGCGAGTTACGATCTAGACGCAAATTTTTCTCTTATATACGTTGTAATTCCCTATCGCCAAATGCTTTTGAAACCATTGTTTCTATCTTTGCAAATGGCGGCTTCTTAGTTAAGAAGACATTTATTGGAAATTTAACATTATTTTAAAAGGAAAATTTTTCTCTTCAAAATTAATTTATCTTTCATTGAGAAATGTTAAATTAATAATAAAAACATCATTAGAGGCCTTACTGGCTTTTAAAGTAATGTTAAATTTCCAATAAATGTCTTCTTAACTAAGAAGCCGCCATTTGCAAAGATAGAAACAATGGTTTTCAAAAGCATTTGGCGATAGGGAATTACAACGTATATAAGAGAAAAATTTGCGTCTAGATCGTAACTCGCCTCGGTAGCTCAGTTGGTAGAGCACTTGGCCCGGAAAGCCAAGGGTCCCGGGTTCGAGTCCCGGTCTAGGCGAAAATTTTTCTCTTCAAAATTAATTACAACACCTACCTATACATCGTTGATACAGGATAATTGCCAACATCATAACTGACACGAATCCGTCCATTAAATAATTCCACGGCCAAATGCTCTGACTGTCCATCATAGAGCAGAACTCCATTTTCTTGCTCCGTCGCAAATACCATAGTAACATTTGCTGAAGGTTTAGTTTCTCAGAGGTTCCATTTCAACAAATGAATTGTTATGAACGAATGTAAGGCTCGTCAGATATTCACATCTCTTCCCTAAAACAAATGTCACAGCGCACTTTATTCGAGTCTGACATGTTTTAAATTATATAACAAATCACATTTAGTTCCAATACCTGAATATCCTGGAGCACACTTGCAGATGTAATCATTGGAGCCCATTGGCTGGAAACAGATGCCATTCTTGCAGTCGTGGTGTTGACATGGAGAAGTCTGAGGGTACAACATGGCCACCATGGGAGCAATCTCACAGAACTTGCCAGTGAAGTCTCCAGGACATTTGCACGCATAATCATTTACACCATCTACACAAGTCCCTCCATTCTGCAAAATAATGCAATTCAATTATCATCATCATCATCAACAACAACAAGGATTAAGCCCAATGGCCTGTTCCGATCTCATTATAGGTCGAATTGGTCCTTCCATCTCTTCAATTGTCTTCCCAACTGATTCATCTCAATTCAATTATAAGTTATGAAAATACAGTAGGAAGTAACATTATGAGGTAGAATTTTTTATCACTCACCTCATATTGTTCTTCTTATTTGCTATAAACTAGTTTCAGAACATAGTTTCTGTTCCATCCTCAGGATCGTCACGACTATTGTTTTTTCATCTTGAAGAGCCGTCCTTCGCTCCTTTCATTGGCAGACTGAAAAATCTCAAAACCAGGTCATTCTCACCAGGAATTTCAAAGTTCATCAATTTCTTCTTATCGCTCTTTTGAATGTAGATTTTTTCCCAAACAGTAAGTTCTTTAGGTTTTTCTATTTGTTTTAATAATTTAGCTTCTTTTTTGATAAGATGCATGGTCTGAAAAACATATTATTGAAAAAGAAGCTAAATTATTAAAATAAATAGAAAAACCAAAAGAACTTACTGTTTGGGAAAAGATCTACATTCAAAAGAGCAATAAGAAGAAATTGATGAACTTTGAAATTCCCAGTGAAAATGACCTGGTTTCAAGGTTTTTCAGTCAGCCAATGGAAGGAGCGAAGGACAGCTCTTCAAGACAACAGAACAACGGTCATGACAATACTGAGGGTAGAACAGGAAACTATGTTCCAAAACTAGTTTATAGTCAAATAAGACGAACAATATGAGGTGAGTGATAAAAAAATTCTACCTATATGATATACCTCATAGTGAGAATTGCTAAAATAAGTAACATTATGAGGTTTTACTTGATAAATAAATTGGGTCTGCTGTCATCTTACCTCATATTTTGTTGTAACGAAAAATGAAGTAAGATGATGGCAGACCCAACTAATTTATCAATTATTAGTTTTAGATTCTGTCAGCTGCAGTGGACTAACAAGTATGCTCCTTGCCTCTGGTTCTGAGGGTCACAGGTTCAAACCTGGCTGTGTTTGATGAATTTTTTAGGACAGAAAAATCCAAAGAGCAAGTCCTTCAGGAGGGACTTTAAGCCATGGGTCCCGAGTCTGAAGATTTTCAGGCTCATAAAAGATCCTTAAGCCTGAATAAAAAGGCCTCTGAGCAAAATTTAGCAACATCAACGTCCTAGTAATATATTTGAAGAGAAAATTTTTTGCCCAAACCAAGACTCGAACCCGGGACCTTTGGCTTTCTAGGTCAATGCTCTACCATCTGAGCTATCAGGGCGAGTTCCAATCTAGACGCAAATGTTTCTCTTATATACTAATTCCCAGCACCAAATGCAATGAAGCCTTTGCTTCTATCTTTGCAAATGGCAGCTAGTATAGAAGGAAAAAGAAAACTGCCAAAAAACGACATAACACCGGTCAACGAGAGGCTACTGATGATGGAGATATAGCTCTGAAACTGCAGTCTAGAAGAAAAAGGATATGAGGTGAGGTAATAAAAATATTAATTTAATTCTTTTCTTGACTTGGATGACTAAACCAAACTAGATTCTTAATTAAATCAACCGGGAGTGTTTTATGGACAATGCTCTGAAATTGTTGCTTATCTCAGGTTCTTCTAAATTATCTCCATGAGTTTCTCATTTTGAAGTAATTAATTACATTTAAATTAACACTTTCCAGAATTGGATATAGTTATATATCAGAAAGAAAAATTAGCATTGTCGATAGCAGTGGCTAATGGCCTTCAGATGAAAGGAGAAAGTGGAAAGAAATTTGATGTTCCTAACGGAAGTTCGAATGGCGCAACGGTTATCGCACTGACATACAGAGTCAGGGATCCAGGGTTCGACTTCCAATTCAAACATAATTTTTCTTTCTAATATAAAATTAATTACATTTTCTTCACTTGATCTGCAAATCTCTAAAACATATTTTTTGGACTTATATCCCTTTCTCTGACACCAGAGAATTATTATCTCACAATATTACCTCTTATTGATTATGTTTTGTTCCTATTAGTTTGATAATAAAAAAAGTGTAAAGTAAAATACCTGGCACATGTTATTCTGGCAGTCGTCCACATTGATTGTACAGTTCTCTCCTGAGAAGCCAACCACACACTCACATGTGTAATGTGTGAAGTGATCCACACAGCGAGCACCGTTACGACATGGATTGTACTCCTTAGTGCAGAATGGAATCTTTGTCTCGCAGTATTCACCTGTCAATCAAATTATCATCTTGTTCATCACAGTACACAGAGCCCAGCTTTTAAAGATGACAAAATATTTTATCTAAAAATGGAACTGTCAACCATTGCGTGCCGAAACTTACCTTGAAATTTCTCCCAGAGAAACGTTGTGATGTACCAAGGTCGTATCCAAAAAATTATTTGCTGCTTTTAACTTCAAGGCACAAAATCATCATCATCATCATCATCCATGCAAGTATTAGACCATGTGGCCTGTAATGGTCTCAAAGAGGAATTTTCCATCCAGTGCTTTTTGGACGTCTCAACGATAATTTGCCTTGGGTGCAGTAACAAAGCTGGCTTTTGGAATTCTATGAGATGGCATTCGTTGAAGATGGGCTTTCCAGTTGTTCTGGTAGTTTTGTATATGGTGGAGAATGGATTCTACATCCAACTGTTCCATAATTTACTCATTTCTTATATGGTCCCACTTTGTATAGCCTGCTGTATGGTGCATAAATCACATCTAATTTGCTGTTATTCGGCTTTCATCTCTTCTTTGTATTGCCCATGCTTCACTACCATATCTTAATACTGAACTTTCGAGAACCTTATAAAGCTGTAATCTTGTGTTCTTTCGTACTAAAGAAGGTTTCATTATACTGTTAATTATCCTCGTTGTTTTTGTGAAATTTGTGATTTTCTTTGATATATCAGCTTCATCTTGAAATGTTAAATTATAATCCATATCACAGAAGTCAAAGCTAGAATCCAGCAATGGACAACCTGCTGTGCATAGCAGATGGACTTCCTGCATGAGTAAAGTGGAGTGGAGTGTAGTGGGATACATTGTGGGATCAGGAAAGTTGTCAGGTAAAGTGATTAAAACTTTCAGACTATCGTTATGTATTCCACAATACCTTTTCAGGATTATTGGTCGTGTCTTGCTATGTTGTCTTCTTGATGTTTCATCACCTGCTGCGGATGACATCTTCAGGAGATCTTATTTGTTTCAATTCTTGAAGTAAACTGAGCAGAGTTGAAACAAGTAAGAGCTCCTGAAGATGGCACCCACAGCAGGTGATGAAACATCAAGAAGAGAACATTGTAAGACTCGGTCAAGAATACTGAAAAATATTTTGAAATACAAAGTTGTCAGCGCTATCCATTCCACCAAATCATAAGTTTTATTACTTGTCTGTAGTTTAAATGAGAGATTTGGCACTGGATTTGAGTGCCTTACAGTTAAAAGCAGCAGATTTTTTTTTTTTTGGACATGGGCTTGGTACATCACAATGCTTTCCTGGAAGAAATTTCAAGGTAGATTTCAGCATGCAATGGTTGAAAATTCTCTTATAAAGAAAAAACTTGTCTCTTAGTTATTAGTTAACAATAATTTTAAGATTTGGTATCTTTAATCTCCTTAACATCAAGAAAGAATGTTACATCAATGGAATTCACCTGTATCACATTATGTATTTATTCAATGAATGAATGAGTCATTTCTTATCTTACCTCATAGATTTATGTCGTTGAAAATGGGAAGGATGTTCCTCTTGAAAACTGCAGTTCCCGTGGTTTAAGAAAATATAAACTATGAGGTTAGATAAGAAATGACTCATTCATTGAATTAAAAACCTCATAATGTTATTTCCCATACAGCAAACTCCCGATTATCTGTGTTAATTGGGACCGAGATATGCACGGAAAATCGAAAATATGGTTAATCCAATTAAGTTAATCAGAGCTGTGGAAGTTGGTCAGAAATGTAATATTTACCCACTTTAACACTACTTGAATGCAACAAATATTCAGAAAATGTTCTTCTTTCTTCTTCTTCCTCCTTCCAAGTATTAGGCCAAGGCCTATTATGATCCTATAGAAAATTTTCCCTCCAGCGTTTCATAGGACGGCCCAGTGATCTTCGTCCTATTGCTATGATCCTTCCGGGAAATTCTCGTATAAAACTTGAAAGCATAATAATAGTCCCTTCGATTGGTTGCTGGCCAAAGGAAGGCAAGACCAGTGATGGGGCTGCCATCTTATAGCCTCTGGTCAGGCTTTTCTGGAGAAGAAAAGAAAATAAAGGAAAGAAGAAATGGAAGAAAGGAAAGACTCCCTAGCCCTCGGATGCCCTAATAGCGTCGGGGTCGAAAAAAACAAGAGTTAACCAAGAGAGGTTAGATAGTAAAGTTAAAAGAGTGCAAAACACAAGTAAGTGGAAGAAATGTTTTGCTCAGCTTGGGCACCTTGTGGTCACCATCCACATATCCCCTAGATGAGGACCCCTGAGGGATCAGAAAATGTTATATTAAATATATTTAGGTGTGAGTCGTAATTATCATTATTTTAGTTTACTCCTTGTGGTCACCATCCACATATCCCCTAGATGAGGACCCCTGAGGGATCAGAAAATGTTATATTAAATATGTCACCATCCACATATCCCCTAGATGAGGACCCCTGAGGGATCAGAAAATGTTATATTAAATATATTTAGGTGTGAGTCGTAATTATCATTATTTTAGTTTACTCGTAAATATGAAGAAAAAAAAAAAGGTGGGACTATTTCCTGTCATGACGACTCTGGTTACAACAGTTATTCAAAATGGCCGTCGTAACCAGCGACAAATACACTAGTAACCACCGATGTCCACACTTATAACCAGTGATGACCACACTAGTAACCACTGATGATCACAGTACCAACCAGTGATAAACTCACTGCCACAGTATATCCGTGGTTTCAAACTGCAACAACACACTTTCAGTGACTCGCACAACAGAAATTTCCGAAATTGTATTGTATTCTCAGAATGTTACTTGGTACCGTTAAACGCGTCAGGGGAGGGGGTTGTGAGTGAAGGTTACTCTATTGTGCTAGTTTCTAAGTGCATTTCACATTAGCATGTTTAAAAATAAATATTTTTTTCATAACAATACAAAATACAGTATTTTTAAAAAAATACAGAAAAAAAAGTCATGCACGGATAATCTGCAAACCGGATAATATGTGCATGGATAATCGGGAGTTTGCTGTATTTAACTATGAATGTATTTATTACTTATTTTGCTTATGAGGAATATAATTTTGAATTACCCATAAATCCTGGAGTACAGCGACATTCATAAGCTTGTACCAAATCTACACAAGTAGCATTGTTTTCACATTTATTGTTCAAGCAGTCATCGACATTTGTTTCACATCTGTCTCCACTGAAACCTGCTGGACAGTGACAACTGAAATAAAGACAAACATTTAGAAATAATTCCTCATGAAATCAAAGCAAAAAAAAATACTATAATTAATAGTATATTACCATGTGAGGTTGGGAAGTGGTTTTTACAGAAGTGAGGAAAATGTTTAAAACCGAGCGATAGCGAGGTTTTAAATTTCCGAGATTCTGTAAAACACTTCACAAACGTGCGTTGTACATTATTTCTTGCGCAATGGTGTTTTCAAAATAATAAATAATAATAAAATAATAACATCTTTGTTGGAAACATTTGCGTTCATTATAAACAGTTGACTAACGTTAACAGTGTGGGCAATTATATTTGAAGAGAAAAATTCTCACCTAGACTGGGACTCGAACCCGGGACCCTTGGCTTTCCGGGCCAAGTGCTCTACCAACTGAGCTACCGAGGCGAGTTACGATCTAGATGCAAATTTTTCTCTTATGTACGTTGTAATTCCCTCGTGCCAAATGCTTGAAACCATAGCTTCTATCTTTGCAAATGGCGGCTTCTTAGTTAAGAAGACATTTATTGGGAATTTAACACTACTTTATAAAGCCAGTAGGGCTTCTAGTGGCGATTTTATTATTAATTTAACACTTCTCATTGAAGGATAAATTATATTTGAAGAGAAAAATTCTCGCCTAGACCGGGACTCGAACCCGGGACCCTTGGCTCTCCGGGTCCCGGGTTCGAGTCCCGGTCTAGGCGAGAATTTTTCTCTTCAAATATAATTTATCCTTCAATGAGAAGTGTTAAATTAATAATAAAATCGCCAGTGTGGGCAATGTTTATCAGTTGAAACAACAGGAGGCCGCAAGTACGTATTTATCATTTTATATTGTTTCAAATAAAGTTCAGTTAATTTAAAATGCAGTGATTTGTTTCGTATAATGTGTATTAAACTACTTTCTGAATATTTTCTGTATTTACATTGTACATAGAATACATAGAAGACAGTGGTTCAGTTCCTGCACATGGGTGTAAATGTAATATTACAGTATAGTTATTTAGGTTGGCAACCCTGGAATGTAGGAAGTTGAACTTTCAATAATAGTCGCCATTGGTGGTAAGTACAACAAAACACACTATTGCGTAAAAAATATAATAGAGATTATTATGAGTTAGGTATTTTGACTCAGCTCATATATTTTTGATATTCTTGCAGATTATAAAAAAAATATATGAGGTGAGTCAAAATACTTTATTTTAGGAATTCACACTATGAGGTATATTCATTTAGGTAAAATTTTATCACTCATCTCATATTTTTCTTCTTTTTTTAAACTAGTTTCAGAACTTTACACTTCAGTTCCATCTTCAGTATTTTCATGACCGTTGTTCTGTCGTCTTAATGAGCCGCCTTTCGCTCTCTCTGTTGGTAGATGGAAAAACCTCAAAATCAGGTCTTTTCCCCAGGAATTTCAAAGTTCATTAATTTCTCCTTTTCGTTTTTCAAAAAAAGGGAAGTAGAAAAATCTGCAGTAGCTGCCTATGCATGGTCCGAAAAAATCTTATTGAAAAGAAAGCTAAATTATTAAAACAAATAGAAAAACCAAAAGAACTCACTGTTTGGAAAAAAATGTATATTCAAAAAATGAAAAGGAGAAGTTAATGAACTTTTAAATTACCTGGGATAACAATCTGATTTCAAGGTTTTTCCATCTACCAACAGAGGGATCGAAAGGCAGCTCTTCAAGATTCTTATTCTTCTTCCTCCACGCATGAAAGCTGGCAGCTTGTTGCGTGTTCATTCACTACAGGTCAGGGGTATGGTGACATCCTTCCATCATAGTTATGGTCGTCCTAAAGGCCTTTTCTTCACTAATCCACTGTTCTCCATTCTATCTATGTGATTGTTCCAGTTTAGTCTTTTATCATTTATCCAGAGGTTTATAGGTTCAATTTCACATTCTTCTCTAATAACAGAGCTGCAAATTTTCTCTCTCAGCGATTTCCCTACGATTTTCCTTAAAACTTTCATTTTGGTTGTTTCATTGATTTGTTTTTTTTTTTTTTAGTTTCTATTCGGCATTCACAACCATATGTTAGAACTGGTCTTATGACAGATTTGTAAATTGTTACTTCTGTATCTATTCTTAAATTTTTATTTTTCCAAACAGTGTTGTTTAAACATCCCAATATTTTTAATAGTGAGTGGAGAACATATTTTAATCAACTCACCTCATACATTTTCATACTTCTTTGATACCGATGGTTTCAGACAAAATCATGTCCTTCAGTCATGGCTTCCAGTGATGAAATTCCATGATTGTTGATTTCTTTAGTGACATCACTTCTTGTGCTGCCATCTTTCGTTGGGATTATAAATTTGTAATTAAATTGTTATCCACCGGAATATCGAAATTCATAGATCGATATTTATTCTTCTGAATGAATATCATTTCCCAAATTGTCAATTGACAATTGATATTCACTCAGAAGAATAAATATCGATCTATGAATTTTGATATTCCGGTGGATAAAAATTTAATTACAAAGTTTATAATCCCAACGAAAGATGGCACACAAGAAGTGATGTCACTAAAGAAATCAACAATCATGGAATTTCATCAGTGGAAGCCATGACTGAAGAAGAACATGATTTTGTCTGAAACCGTCGGTATCAAAGAAGTTTGAAAATGTATGAGGTGAGTCGATTAAAATATGTTCTCCACTCACTATTAATGATATAACCTCATAATGTTTACTTCCCAATATTAATTGAAATATATCCTAATATTTTGTTTGCATTATTTGCTTAATGGAGAATTTCATCTGTTATTCTGTTGCTCTTCAAGATGACACTACATATGTGATTGTTTTAGCAGTTATCTTTCAACCTCTAGATTTCAGACATATTTTTATTGTATCCATTGGTCACTCAGATTAGTATCTGCTTCTTCTTCTTCTTCATCCATACAAATCCTAGGCCAATAAACCTGTTATGGTCTCACTGATGAATTTAGTATCTGCTTTAACTAGTAAAATGTAATTAGGTAAATTTTTATCACTCACTTCATATTCTTCTTCTTTTTAAACTTTTTAAATGCAGGGAATGTGAGAAAGTTTACATAGGAAAAAAACTAAGAGAAATTTGAAAACCAGAGTGAAAGAACATTTCAGAAATGTCAAGAAAGGGGAAGTAGAAAAATCTGCAGTAGCTGCCCATGCATGTCAGAAAAACATCTTATCGAAAGGAAGGCTAAATTATTAAAACAAATATAAAAATCCAAAGAACTCACTGTTTGGGAAAAAAATCTATATTTAAAAGAAACAAAAAAGGAGAAATGAATGAATTTTGAAATTCCCAGGGAAAATGACTTAGTTTCAAGGTTTTCCAACTACCAACAGAGGGAGCAAGAGGTGGCTCTTCAAGGCAACAGAACAACAGTCACAAAATTTCTGAAGATGGAACTGAAGTAGATAGTTCCAAAACTAGTTTAGAAAGAAGAAGAATATGAGTCGAGTGATAAAATTCATATAATAAAGTTGAATTTTTTTTTAACAGCTGAGGATGGGAATGATGATTCCCAGTACTGCAGTTCTGTGTTAAAAACCTAGATGTATGAGATAAGAAGAATTCATTATTCATTTGATTTTTGAGTGATAAAAGTTTACCTAAATAAATAATACCTCATAGTGTGAATTCCTTCTTCTTCTTCTTCCTTCCAAGTATTAGGCCAAGGCCTGTTACGATCCTATAGAAAATTTTCCCTTATGGGAAATTCTCGTATAAGACTTGAAAGCATAATAATAGTCCCTTCGATTGGTTGCTGGCCAAAGGAAGGCAAGACCAGTGATGGGGCTGCCATCTTATAGCCTCTGGTCAGGCTTTTCTGGAGAAGAAAAGAAAATAAAAGGAAAGAAGAAATGGAAAAAAGGAAGGACTCCCTAGCCCTCGGATGCCCTAATAGCGTTGGGGTCGAAAAAACAAGAGTTAACCAAGAAAGGTTAGATAGTAAAGTTAAAAGAGTGCAAAACACAAGTAAGTGGAAGAAATGTTTTGCTCAGCTTGGGCACCTTGTGGTCGCCATCCACATATCCCCTAGATGAGGACCCCTAATAATACCTCATAGTGTGAATTCCTAAAAAAAGTAATTCTAAAATCTACACTTAATTCCAAAATCAGCAATTTGTCACATGTACCCCTTGTCTTCTATGAGTTTCAAATTAATAAGAACAAATTGACTGGTAAATTTGGTAAAATCATTTGTTTGCTGAACAATTTTAACTCAAAGAATTAAGACTGTAGAATCACCTAAATCGTCCTTCTTCCAACACCTTACAGGTTCCTGCATTGCGACATGGATTACCGTAGCAGGCATCTATCATATACTGGCAATGTTGTCCATGGTAGCCAGGTGCACAGCGACAGATGTATTGGCGTTCTGGTAAAGCTTCACATTCTCCTCCATTAGCACAAGGAAATGTGTAACACGCATCACACTTGGCCAAGATCTCATAGCTTACACGACCTGTACAAACATGGCATAACTATAATACTTAATTATTTAATTACAACTTTTAAATTAATAAAATTAGTTGTACATCATCTCACCTCATACACTCTAGGTTCAAAGCACAGGACTGCAGACTGTGTTTTTGATGTTATATTTATTTTAATATGTTCCAGTCAATCGGCCCCGGTGGACTAGTGGTTATGCTCCTTGCCTCTGGTCCTGAGGGTCGCAGGTTCAAACCCGGCTGGGGTTGATGGATTTTTTAGGATGGAAAAATTCAAGGAGCAAAGTCCTCCGGGAGAGACTTTAAGCCATGGGTCCCGAGTCTGAAGATTTTCAGGCTTGTAAAAAATCCTTAAGCCTGAATGAAAAGGCATCTAAGCAAAATTTACCAAATTTTCCTGTCCTAGTAATACCTTGGTTTCCTAGATGTCAGTAAGAGGTGGAACGCTGACCACGGACCACTCAAAATGACATCTATACAAAAACAAGTGTAACTAAATTAGTATGGTTCAAATTCTTCCCTGTAGGGGGAGAGTGCCTAAATCTCTGTGAAGGGAAAACATGAGCTTACAAAAAAATGTTCCAGTCCTGGACAAATTAATTTTTTGAAAAGAAAAATTAATTTAATATAATAAATTTGGGAATTTTTACATTATGAGGTTTTCTTAATAAGAATCAAATGAATCGTGAATTCTTCTTACCTCATATCATCTATGTTTTTTAACACAGAACTGCAGTATCAGAAAACATATCATTCCCATCTCAGCTGTTTTCACAATTCAAAGTGAGTCGTGAAAACAGCTGAAGATCGGAATGATATGTTTCCCAATACTGCAGTTCTGTGTTAAAAAACATAGATGTATGAAGTAAGAAGAATTCACGATTCATTTGATTCTTAAGAAAAATTAATGTTTGAATTGGGAACCGAACTGCAGACATCTGATTTTGTACATTGGTGTGCAGCCCACTACAACATTATAAACATGGCACAAACGCCAACATTTTTTTCCACTTACACAATTTGGAATTGTTGACAGTTCTAGCTATCTGCCTTTGGACGTTAGAGAATTGTATAAGTGGAAAGAAATGTTGGCGTTTGTGCCATGTTTGGAATGGTGTAGTGGGCTGCACACCGATGTACAGAATCAGAGGTTCACAGTTCGATTCCGAGTTCAAACATTAATTTTTAAAAAGAGTCATTCCTATCTTCAGCCATCTTTTTGACTGTTGAATTTTTGTCTTCACCATCGTCTTCTAAACTGCCATCTACGAACTAACGAACTTTGAGATTAAATTAACAATTTGGGAAAAGATATATATTCAGAAGAGCAAATTTAGATCCATGAATTTTAAAATTCCAGGTGAGCAAGTTTAATCTCAAAGTTCATCAAATAAACACTAGATGCAGTTTTATAAGACGATGGTGAAGGCAAAAATTCAACAGTCAAAAAGATGGCTGAAGAAGTAATAACTGTTCCTGAAATTTAGTTGAGTTGTTTCTTGACTACTCACCTCATACTTCTTAACTCCCTCGCGATTCGGATTTCGTCACTCTATTTGTGACATTCTCAATGTTCATGTTACTTCTTAACTCTCTCGCGATCCGGACTTCGTCACTCTATTTGTGACAAAATCCGGATCACAAGGGAGTTAAGAAGTATGAGGTGAGTCAAGAAACAACTCAACATAAATTAAAATAAACCTCATAGTGTTATTTCCTACCTACATAACATAACTGTTCCTGAAACAGAGATCCTGTGCTTTGAAGAACATGGAGTGTGTGAGGTGAGATGATGTACGACTCGTTTTAATTTTATTACAGTTATTCATCACATTAGCATTTCACAAATATCTTTCGAATCACCTTGTGTGTTTGTGGATGGGTAGGTGTATATTCAGGGATGTTATTCTTTTTTACAATAGAAAACATTGGCCACTTTACCACTGAATTCATGCCTCAACTCCAATGATGTAACCTGCATCTATGCGCTGATGTGCAATACTTTCATTAATGTTCTTAAGGTAGTATTTTTACTTACCTTGCTTATAACAAGTGATGAAAATATGCTCCGTTTGCAGCCACATATATTTCATGTCTTCTTATGAAATTTCTATCATTGCAAGAGTTCTCCAGAACATTAATTGACTTTCATTTTGTATAATAAAAAGTGTTTAATATTTAATTTTAGGAAGTTACATTTTGAGGTTATTTTAATTATATTATTTTTGGTCTGGACATCTTACCTCAATATTAATGTTGATTTGTTCTTGGACATGTTTCAAAACATGTTTTATCGTCTGGGAAAGCTGACGATAAAGCAGAATTGTTTTGAAACATGTCCAAGAACAAATCAACATTAATATTGAGGTAAGATGTCCAGACCAAAAATAATATAAATAAAAAGTGTTGTCTATATTATTCTTAGCTAATATAGTTTGTTTCTTCTTTTTTTAAATTTTGTTTAGTTGTTTCTTGACTCACCTCATACTTCTTAACTCCCTTTCATATCTAGATTTCGTCACTGTATTTGTGACATTCTCAATGCTTCGTTCATGTGAAAAAATACAGTGATGAAATCTACATATGGAAGGGAGTTAAGAAGTATGAGGTGAGTCAAGAAACAACTAAACAAAATTAAAATAAACCTCATAGTGTTATTTCCTACCTACATAACTTAATAGTTTTTTCTGTTAGACATATGTTTTAAGATTATTTAAAAATAAAATAGGAGTAATATTAAGAGGTTTGTTTAATAATTGAAACATTTTGTCTATTCATTCTTACCTCTTATAGTTGTTATTGTTGAACAAATGTTCCCAAAACATATGATCGACAAAAACAACTATAAGAGGTAAGAATGAATAGACAAAATGTATTAATTATATGTTTCTAAGCTTGTTAGCCTCATCCTCAGTAGTTACAGAATGGTTTATCTCAAGTTATCGGTACTGGATCTCGACTTCTGCTTCCTCTTCCTGGTGTTCCTTCCCTGGAAATTTAAAAATTCATAATTCTCTCCTTGTTCTTCTATATGTAGATTTTTTTCCTAGTCTGAAACTGCTGAGGATGAGGCTAACAAGCCTTGAAACATATGTCTAACAGAAACAACGATATGAGGTAACAATAATACAGACAACACTTTTTATTAAGTAAAACTTCATAATGATCCTGTAGAAGATTTCTGGGCTGTTGGCCGATAATAACTCCGGCCGTGAAAGCCTAAGTCAAAAAGCTCATAATGTTACTTCCTATTGTATTTTCAAATAATTCATTTTGTATATTAATTTCAAGTTCATTCACAATGTGTAAGTTATTTCTGAACACCTTATCTTTTAGTTTCAGTGTAGGAATGTGGCGACCTCATCACCCAGTGGATTTCCACTGCAAGCATCCACCCAAGTATTGATGGGAAGACCATAAGTATTGAGTTTGGAAGGAAATGTCTAAACCCATCTCAAGAACTGAGGAAGGCAAGACCGACTGCCTAGTTGGGCTAATAACCTGCACTTGTTAAAACCAATTATTAAAGAAACCACCAGCTGTGGTCTCAAGGTAGTGCGCTGCCTTGTCATGCAAAGGGCCTGGGTTTGATTCCTGGTCGGGACAAGCTTCCTGGATGAGGTCTTTTTTGCCGGGATTTTTTCTCACCTGTAAGGCAGATAGCTGTAGCTGAGTGGTTAAGACAAGAAGCCTTGACGCAGAGCTAAGGGACTTGCACTGGTTTGAGTCTCCATGAGCAAAAAATTTTTCTCATGGAATTTTGGCCAGTATGGGACTGGTGCCTACCCAGCATCGTAAGGCATTTGGGTAGCTAAAATAAGTAGCGACTCCAGGTTGAGAAGACCAGCTATAACGGCTGGGGGGCCCGACATGCTGACCACATGTCACTCCTACACTGGCAAGATGATTATCTACCTCCATGATTAAAACATGTGGATGTGAGTCAAGCAGCCGGCTGGTAGGTCAAGGCCTGTTGCGTTTGGAGTTGGAGTAAGACGAATGTCAGGTAGCTTTGAGACCCAAAAGTCCTCAAACATCATCTGGCCATCATCATCATTATCATCCCAGTGTGGAAAGCAACAGAAAGCTACCACACCTACAATTCCCTAGTAAAACTGTAAAGCATAGCACGATAATTCTATGATTGCAGTGAAGGGCCTGCCCTAAGGCAGAACACTATAGAATAGAAAGAAAGCAAAATAAAAGCATGCCGATAGGACACTAAGATGACAAAAACAGAGTCCAGTGGCGTGCTTTCACAAAGACTCTATGCTTCTTTTTTCTCCTGCCACAAATTTAATTTTGCTATTTCTCCATACTCATCTCATCCAGACCTCTATAAATATAGGAACTTCATCTCATCTCATCTCATCCCTGAGTTGGATATTATTATAGTGAATGAGTAACATTTACTTTTGCACTGGAAAGCAGAGGCGGGTGTTGTGAGGAGAAGTTTGTCTCTCATGGCGTGAGGTTCTGCACATCTAGCTATGCCAGGTTCCACATAATCTCTCTTCACCCAGTCAGCCAACCACCGTAGAGAACAGTCACACATGAAGGGATTTGCTCCCAAAGCCCTGAAATTAAATTATATTTATTATTTGAATATGACATATCTACATCAAAACTGTCAAAAGTACACCAATGAATTACATAAAAATTATTATGGGAAATAACATTATGTGGTTTCAAGTTAATAAATAAAATATATAATATAAATTGCTAAACATTAAACTGCTAATGTTTGGAAACCAGTCTTATTAGAAGACATTAGATGAGGTGAGGTGAAAAGAATTTATTTTAAATTTTATATAACATGATTTGGACATATGAAAAGGATGATCAAAGACAGATTAGCAAATATTTATGAACAGAATCCAACAGGAAGAAAAAAGACAAAAAGACCAAAACTAACATAGATAGGGACTGGTGCCCATCCGCATAGTAAAGAATGTGGATATTCCTCTTGATAAATACCAGCTCCAGGTTGAAAAAACAGTTGAAGTGGCTGGGAGTTCTGACTTTGCTAATCTAACTCTTATACTGGCTGAATGATAATCCACCTCTATGTTTAACATAATATCTACATATTATGTGTGTGGGAGGTCATAGCTGGCTGATAGGCCAAGGGCCTTCAAGTAAGTTGTTGTTGCTAGAGGATTCCAAGATTGTTGACCCAAGTCACTTTTTTCCTAGCTTCCCAACAAAGAGTTTCAAAGTTTTTAGTTTTCTTCATAGTTAAATATGGGAAATAACATTATGAGGTTCTTAATTCAATTAATGAATGAGTCACTTCTTATCTTACCTCATAGTTTATGTTTTCTTAAACACAGGTAATTTTCGTTGGAATCTCCATTTATAAAATTGCATCTTGTGTTCATTTGATGAACTTTGAGATCAGGTCCTGTTCATCGGGAATATCGAAATTAAAAAAATTAGAAGGATGTCCTCTTAAAAACTGCAGTTCCCGCATTTAAGAAAACATAAATTATGAGGTAAGATAAGAAGTAACCGATTCATTCATTGAATTTCAGTTTTCTGTTTATTTGTATCTACTTTTCTGCAGCTGAGAAGGTCTTCCTTGTTTTGAATCACATTATATTGGGCAGCATCTCTCCATTGCCTTCCATTAATTTTGTGTAATGGAATTAATATGATTTCATTAAATCTAACTTAATTAAAATAAGCAATAAATGTTTTTAATAAAGTAATGATATTCATGGTGATGAAATCGTACAACATGTAGTCAATGTACCCATTTCACCAATTAAAAATTATAAATAAATATTATGAATAAAGACAAGGGCACTATTCCATACCAGTAAGATGCAAATTAGAAGTGGAAAGAAAAATTATATAACAAGTATCAGAATTTAATTATTTAGGTGTATTAATAACAAACATTAAAAATGTAATAGAAGAAGTAAAGAAACAAGCTGATTAAGCAGCACAAATATCAGGATATATGAAAGATTTAATTTGGCGCAACAAACATATGACAATAGAAAGCAAAACCCACATATATAAAATGATAGTTCAACCAGTTATCGTATATGGAACAGAAACTAGGGCTGATACAACAAAAACTAAACAAATAATAAGCACATGTGAAATGAAAATCTTAATAACTATTCAGGGAAAAACATTATTTGATAAAATACACAATACAGAAATTAGGGACAAATGTCATATTCAAGACATAACCAAATTTATAATAGATAGACGGAAATATTGGAAGGGTCATATAGAAATAATGGAAGAAAACTGACTTGCAAAAAGAGCTAAAGAAGATAGACCAATGGACAGGAGAATTACAAGAGGAAGACCAGCCAAGAGATGGATAGACAGTGCTTGCACATCCAATACGTCTTCCTCCGAGGAATGATTTTGGAAATAAACAGGATCAAAATCCTATAAATTATGTTTAAGAAGAAGAAGACTATTCCATACAGCGCCCTCTTTTCTTTAATTGAAAGAAAAGAGGATTAGTTTTATTATATTATGTCAAACAGTTTACATGTAAATGACTATGTCAGGTGACATTGTTTGTGTTACAGTTAGGGGTAGCTATTTTTGGGCGTAAAGGACCTTTGGAACATGGATTACTAGTGAACGGTAAGATCGTGTGATTTACCTACGGATTACGTTAGCCGAGCGGCATGGCTGATGACTTTATAGTAGAGGGTATTCGAGACAAATAAATAACTAATTAAATAACCATCTATATTAAAAAATTATTAGAACAATTAATTACAAATAAATAAATTAGCCTAACTTATTCTAATACATATTCATGGGGGAGGGAAAGAGAGAGAGGTTAAACCGCGGTATGTTGAAACTTCGCCCCATACCAGGCTAGTCAACCCATATTACGTCATGCTACTTGAATGTATTTCTGAACCTATCCATCTTGATTTTATTCTAAAGGCCCCTATTTTATCCTATTAAGAATAACATGTGCAGACTTACCACAGCCCTGCTGACAACTACAACTCTCCCGTTCAGTCACTTTTCGCTTATATCACTCCCACTCTGATGGCCTAACTGTAATCTCTCTCTCTTTCACAAAGCATAGTAAGTTCATAGGCCCTAACGGTACATTTGTCCAGCTGTCTTTGAATGCGAAAACCTTGACCTTCTCATCCTTAGGCTATATTTCGTTTTTGGATGTTTCCAGAACCTCAACTGTAACTGTATATGATTTGATATAGACCTAACTGTACTGGTCAAGGTAAATCTGATTGCATATTCTGTCTAATATGAAACCTATAATATTACTAATAGGAAACCTATAATATTAATACTATTTAAAATAATTAATTAAAATATCTAGTCCTAAATTATCCTAAATTATCCTATTTATAACAGTTTGTTTTTAATTGAATTCTGTTTATTCGTTTACCATGTTTGTCTTTAGTGCATATTTAGTCTTGAAAATGACAGCTTCGCTGCTGAAACATATTGACTCTTTTAATTTTTAATTGGTGAAATGGGTACATTGATTACATATTTTATAATAATAAATGTTTTGATTTACTTACAAATGTGTGATTGATTTCAAATCCTTAAATGTTCCATCAGGAATCATTGAGATATCATTTCCATGAAGAGATCTGAAAAAGCAATCAGTGTTACTAAGTGTTATGGCTATACAAGTCAGCAGTATTGTTTTCATATTACATTTGTTAAATATACTTACATTATACGAAGAGAAGTAAGTCCTGCTAGGGCATCTCTCTGTATACACTGCAACTTGTTGTAACTGATAATCCTGGAAGCAAAAATAAACCCATATTTTAAATTACATGTATACAAGTTTATTGTCATAAGTATTGTATGCTTTTAGTTATTTATGTTACAAGGCTGAAAATGAAGTTTTAATTGAGATGTTTATGAAACAATTTCTCAATAAACAGCGAACTCCTGGTTATCTGTGCGTGTATTATCCGGTTTGTAGATTATCTGGGCATGACTCGTTTTATTGTATTTTTTTTAAATTAAGATAAATACTGTACTATATTTTGTACTGTTATGAAAAAATTCTTTATTTTTAAATGTGTTACTGTGAACTGCACTTAGAAATTAGCACAATAGAGTAATCTTCAGTCATAAACCCCTCCCCTGATGCATTTAATGGTACCAACCAACATTCTAAGAATAGAGTACAATTTCGGAAATCTGCATTGTGTGAGTCACTGAAAGTTTGTTGTTACAGAACTGTATTCGTATTGTGTAGGACAGTGTAGTCCACAAGAACAGTGTGCAGCAGTTTGTGAAAAAAAAAAAATGTCGGGGAACCCGGCTTTCAAAATTGAATGACGTGGCTTTTGTCATATGTGCGTGAGGGAAAGGAAGGAGAAAGTAAAGACGAAAATTCATTGACGATTGAAAACAAAATTAGCCACAAAGAAGCATTAAAATGAATAGACATCTTATTAAAATATATGGGACAAAATTAATTTGGTTACGTTGATGTCTTAAGTATTAGGAAAATAATAACTGTAATCAGAAAGAGTGTAAACAATAAATTGAAGCAGAGGAAAATATCGGACTTCTTGGTGTAAAACACATGGTTTCAACAGAGATTTGTGATTCCTAGATATAAATTTTGCTTATATTAATTGTAAATACAACAGTTTTCAAATTACAGTACTGTAATAAACACTGTATTGCATGATAAAATCAAATGTTTCCTACCTCTCCTCATATAAATCTTCTAAGTAGATCGCGATTTCGAGACCATAACAGTCTCATCTTCAGTACAATCTTGATGACTGATGTTATGTTGATCGAAAGAAACACTTCTTCTTTCCTCTGTTGGTGGACCAATGAACCTCTTGATCAGGTCAGGATTCGCAGGAATTTCAAAGTTCATAAGTTTTCCTTTGTTTTTCTGAATGTGGATTTTTTTCCCAAACCGTGACTTCCTTTTGTTTATCTATTTGTTAATCAAACAAAAAATCCACATTCAGAAAAACAAAGGAAAACTTATGAACTTCGAAATTCCTGCAAATTCGGACCTGATCCAGAGGTTCATCGGTCCACCATTAGAGGGAAGAAGAAGAGTTTCTTCCGATTGACATAACATCAGTACTGAAGATGAGAGTGTTATGGTCTCGAAATCACAATCTACTTAGAAGATTTATATGAGAAAAGTTAGGAAACATTTGATTTTACCATAAATTAAACCTCATAGTAATTAATTCCTGTAAAAGTTAAATAAAAATACTGTTAGAAAACCCATCTATAATTCCGGAACTACCACGAAAATCTGCAGTTGCTATACTGAAGCTTACTACAGGACATGACTGCTTAGGAAAACATCTTCATAGAATTGGTGTATTAATGTCTCCTGAGGGTATATTGTGTTCTCAAGGTGTGGGAATGGACAGAGAACATTTAACAAAATTATCAAGATATGACATCCAAGTATTGGGAAACAAAAAGGAGAATAACATTGTTGTTAACTCCAGAGCGTTAGCTATGGACATACATATATATTTGAAAATACTTTTTAAGAAATGAATGTTCACTCACTTAATTTTGTTAGGATCCGATGGGACAAGTTAGTTTACATCAGATTAGTTCTACACTTCATTAAATAATATGCATGTAATTTATTTTGTTAGATTAGGAAGAGGGAAGTTGATGTACATACATTTCTTATAAACATGTTTGGGAATTTATTGCAAAGGTTGGTCATACCAATTTCACACATATGTCTGCCATCTAGCAGAAGTTTCTTTAACTATTCACGCATGTGCACCATGATTCTTTTTCCCATAATTTGATTTCATAATATGTCAAATTTAATTATTTTTAATAAATAAATATTAACATGTGCTGTACATAACCTATTGTATAACAGATACAAGTATACATAAGGACTTTATTAGACTAAAGTAAGATATATACAATGTTATTTACTACTATGGATTGCACAGGCAGTAAGCCTTACGTGCTGTTGACAGTCCGTTACAATAAATTGATGTTTGGAATTAATATACTTAAAACAAAAAAGAAAACACAATAATATTACTATTAGATAACAATACAATTACATTATACATTAACTTACTTAATTAGTAAAGGTATTGCAATTTGTTAACATATTTATTTATTCATGAATGAGTGTTGTTCTTATTTTCCGCGTTTTGTCCAGAAATCTACCCAAGTTTATCCAATTTTCTGGGCTTACCAATAACTTGTAGCATGCCAATCTTACAAAAAGGTGCCCTTAAATATGTTCATAATGAACTTACTTATATGGAATATTGAGGTCTTTACAACTATTTCAAGATAAAATATGAATAAAAGTATCATATCCAAAATATATGTTTCATTCAATTCATACCCCATACTATACTCCAATTTTATTTTAATTCTGAATTATGAATATCAAAAGTAATATAAACAACTTTGACAACTTATAATTCAGGCATTCTCTTGTCTGAGACCCTATCTCAAATTGCTTGCTTGCATCTCCTCTACAACCAGATAAATTCCTTTAGTTTTAGACTCTGTATATGTGAGTGACTCCACCCTTGTCCTTCTTTTAAAGATCACATTTAGAATGTAATAAAATGAACAAATATGCAGAGAGATACTTACAAAGTGGAGAGCTTGGTAAGATTTGCAAATGTGAAGTTGGCAAGTATGGAGATCTGATTGTTACTCAGGTCCCTACAAACAGAAATATCATATTTCAACAAATAACACAATGGTTTTTTTAACTTATGGAAAATGGTATTTAGTAATTTGGATTCACTATCAACATTAAGAGTTAGCAATGTATTCTAATCATTGATTAAATTACAAAATCATATTTAAGATATTATTTTCATATGTGAAGGAAAATAAATGTGTTCTTTAGGTATATTGAAAAGCTAATAAAAAAAAAGTTAGTCTAAAATAATATTATTCTTGAACAATAAAAGTTACAAATAAATAACAAATTGATGCTAATATTTTGTAACATTACATAAGAATGATAGAAAGATATTTCAAAATTATAAAAAAAAAAATGTTAATTTTATACTCACAATCTCGTAAGCGATTTCAAGTGACTTAAGCGATCAGCATGAATTGTTTGAATCTCATTCACATCTAAATACCTGAAATTTTAAGTATAATAATGTAATAAATTTTTATTAGTTTCACTTGGAATTAGAGAATTAACATTGTTTAGTTGTTTCTTGACTCACCTCATACTTCTTAACTCCCAAGCAGACTCGAGTTTCTTCACTTTAATTGTGACATTTTAATACAGCATTGAGAATCTCACAAATGAAGTGAAGAAACTCAAGTCTGCGAGGGAGTTAAGAAGTATGAGGTGAGTCAAGAAACAACTAAACAATATTAAAATAAACCTCATAGTGTTATTTCCTACCTACATAGGAGAGAATTAACAGTTTATAAAGTTCAAGAGACGGATCTATAAGGTAACAATTTTATAATTTTATATTATAATTTTAATTTTATTTACTTGAAGTTAAAAACATGACACTTCATGATGATTTTCCGTTTTCAAAAACAACAAATAATGTTCCGAAAAATCTTAAATACTGTGATGTTTGGAAGTAAAAAAAGAGAAAGAACAAGAAAAAATGGCTACAAAATTAGAGAGATATCTTGATAAAATGCAACTAAGACATTACATGGAATAATTTGGAACAAAAATATTACAAAGGAAACTAAAATGAAAATTTATAAAAGCATAATACAGAATATTTTGTCATATGGAAGTGAAACGCGGTCTTTAACGGAATTAGAAAAGAATAAAATTAGAACAGTTGAATTTGACTATTTTAGAAGAAGCCTCCAAAAAAACAAGACAGGATAAAATAAGATATTAATTCCTTTGGAGAGAAATGAATGTCACCACATCTGTTGTTAAGAGGATTGAAAATCAAACGCTTAAATGGTATGGCCATGTACAAAGAATGGAAAATGAAAGATGGCCAAAAATATATACCAATGGTCATCCCCTGGAAGAAATAAACGTGGCAGACCAAGATGGAAATGGAAAACCTATATCAGAACCATAATGGATGATAGGAATTTGGAAGAGGAAGATTGGAATGATAGAGATAAATGGAAATTGAAGATGACAAACCTATAATGGGGGAAAGCTGAAGAAGAAGAAAATGATTATTATTATTATTATTATTATTATTATTATTATTATTATTATTAAGAAATTTTGTTTTGATTAACTACTAGTTACCTCCCCCACTTGGCAATGTTCCCTCCTGCCACATGCCTTTGGTTTCACAAGACGGCTACAGTTACCAAAACTGGACTCTAATAACTCTATAGTAAATAGAATAAATTTAATATTTTTATTTTTAATTTCTTTTTACTATGAAATTATGGTGTGTGCAGCTTATTTTATGGGATGGGGTATTTAAGAAAATAATTTATACATTTATTTAGGAATAACTTCATGCCAATAAAAGTCAATAAACTGTACTCACAATTCTGATGTTTCTGGTGGAATGCCTCTTGGAATCTCTCTTAAACGTACTCTACTGCACCGAACAACTGTCCCTGTGCATACACACTTGGGAGGACAGTAGTTGTCACCCAAACATCCCTGGTCATTTTCACCTACATCAAATTCACATTTTTAATCATACCAGTAGTGTACTTTAATATACTTATTTCAATCATAGTAACAGCTTTAGCTTCTTAATATTAATTTCTTCTTCTTCCTTCCAAGTATTAGGCCAAGGCCTGTTACGATCCTATAGAAAATTTTCCCTCCAGCATACCTTGGGAAATTCTCGTATAAGACTTGAAAGCATAATAATAGTACCTTCGATTGGTTGCTGGCCAAAGGAAGGCAATACCAGTGATGGGGCTGCCATCTTATAGCCTCTGGTCAGGCTTTTCTGGAGAAGAAAAAAAAATAAAGGAAAGAAGAGAGGAAAGGCTCCCTAGCCCTCAGATGCCCTAATAGCATCGGGGTCGAAAAAACAAGAGTTAACCAAGAGAGGTTAGATAGTAAAGTTAAAAGAGTGCAAAACACAAGTAAGTGGAAGAAATGTTTTGCACAGCTTGGGCACCTTGTGGTCGCCATCCACATATCCCCTAAATGAGGACCCCTGAAACAGTAATAAATTGTTGATTTCTTGACTGATAGGTATTTAAAAAAAATAATTTGCAGGCCTGCCAAGTGTCAGCATGATTATGGCTCATATCAGCTTTTTAGGCCTCTCGGCATGTTAGTATGCCATACATAAATCAGCTTTTTAAAAATAAAATATATGAAGAGTATAGGGAAAAAACCAGATAAGAAACTTTTTCATGTTGTACTTGCAATTTACTAAATGTCTAAACCAACTCATGTAGAGGGATGGATTTGATAAGAATGTTTTCAATTTTTTAAAATGTTAATATAATTAATATAATTAACAGTGTATATAAGAGAAAAATTTGCATTTAGATTGGAGTTTCCCACATAGCTCAGTTGATAGAGCATTCATCTAGTGCCAAGGGTCCAGGGTTCAAACCCCAGCCTGAGCGTATAATTTTTGTCTTCAAACATAATTAATCCATCATTAAGATGTATGAAATAAATGATAAAACAATGAAAGAAGCCGCACTGGCTTTGTAATGTAATGTAAAATTCCCAATTAAAGGTCTTCTTAATAAAGAAGCCACCATTTTCAAGATAGAAGTAACGGCAACAGCGTATATAAGAGAAAAATTTTTACTCATTGGTAGAGCATTCGCCCAGAGTGCAAAAAGTTCTGAGATCAAACCCCAGTCTGAGAGTATAATTTTTCTCTTCAAATATGGTTAATATAAGTATCTAATATATCAGTCTTCCTAACTAAAATGGATTTTTGTTTGAAAGAACTTTGTCAATTAGTAAAAACCAGGTAGACCTTTCAGAACATGTTCCATCTTCGGTATGTCATTTGGTACCAAATGATAAAAATCCATTTTAATTGAGGAAGACTGATATATCAGGTACTTATATTAACTCAATGGAATTTCAATAACTAGGAATAAAATAATTCAAACAATATTATATGCTGATGATCAAATAATATTATCAGATTCCGAAGATAGCTTACAAATAGCAGCATATCAATTATTCAAAATTGCCAGCAAATATAATATGAAAATTTCCACATCAAAATCCAAAACAATGGCAATGTGTGGAAAAAACATACAACGGGTGAAAATTGAGATTGATGGAAAAATTATAGAACAAGTGTCAGATTTCTCTTACTTAGGAAGTGTATTTGCAGAGTATAAGAGTGACATTGATTCAAAATTACAAAAATATAATAAAATGAATGGGGTAATACGAAGACATTTTGGTAAACAGATGAGGACAGAGACAAAACTAAGATTACATAACGTCACATCAAAAGCTGCTCTAAAATACGGAAGTGAAATTTGGATTTTAAATAAAAGAAACTCTCATAAACTTCAAGTAAGCCAAATGCGCTTCTTACGATCATTGTTAGGAGTTAATAGACTGGATCACCAAAGGAACACTACTATCAGAGGAAAACTTGGAGTAGCAAGTTTAAATGAAGATATCCAAAGATACCAACAAGAATGGAAAAATCATCTGAGAAGAATGGCAAGAAATAGACTTCCAAAATTGGCATTCCAATATACCCCAACTGGACATAGGGACCAAGGAAGACCAAAACATCGGTGGAAAGATCAAGACCATCTTCGCTAGGTTTACCGTACAGGCCACATGGCCTAAAACGAATTTGTTCATGATGATGATGATTATATTAACTCAGAAGATAAAAAATTTTCGCTCAGACCGGGACCCGAACATGGGACCTTTGGTTTACCGTACCAATACTCTACCAACTGAGCTACTGGGACGAGTTCCAATCTAGACACAAATTTTTCTCTTATATACATTGTAATTCCCGCACACCAAATGTTTGAAGCCTTTGCTTCTATCTTTGCAAATGACGGCTTCTTGGTTAAGAAGAATTTTAATGGGAATGTAAACACTATTTTTAAAAGCCACTGATGTTCATATTATTAATTTAACACTTCTCATTGAAAGACAAATTAAATTAGAAGAGAAAAATTTTCACCCAGACTGGGACCCGAACATGGGACCTTTGGTTTACCGTACCAATGCTCTACCAACTGAGCTACTGGGGCGAGTTCCAATCTCTTATATATGTTGTAATTCCCGCGCACCAAATGGGTGAAAATTTTTCTCCTCTAATTTAATTTGTGCTTCAGTGAGAAGTGTTAAATTGATAATGAAAACATAAATAGAAGCAGTACTGGCTTTTAAAAGTAGTGTTTAAATTCCCAATAAATGTCTTCTTAACTAAGAAGCTGTCATTTGCATAGATATAAGCCAAGGCTTCAAGCATTTGGTGCATGGGAATCACAATGTATATAAGAGAAAAATTTGCATCTAGATTGGAACTCGCCCCAGTAGCAAAGTTGGTAGGGCATTGGTACGGTAAACCAAAGGTCCTGTGTTCAGGTCCTAGTCTGGGCGAAAATTTTTCTCTTCTAATTTAATTTGTATTTCAATGAGAAGTGTTAAATTAATAATATAAACTTATATTAACATTTAAATTTTTTTTTACTACATAACCTCAATTGTAATTACAATGAATTTTAGAAATATTGATATATTTTCAAGTTTATTAATGAATTACATTTTTTAATGAACAATGCTACATGTTAGGCATCTTCAACAATTTTAATATCAATTCCTGAAATACTTATAAAATTACAATAGGAAGTAACATTATGAGGTTCTTCTGTAAAGGTAAATCTGTTGCGTCTCACCTCAAAAAAGTTGAGTTCTTTTAGGACATGTTTCAATACACACAACAATGTAAAAATCAACAGTCTGGACAAGGTGAAGATGAAACACAAGTGTGTTGAAACATGTCCTAAAAGAACTCAACTTTTATGAGGTAAGGTGAAAACAGACTCATCTTAATTATTTATTTATCCTGAAATACTTACTTGTACATTTAAACTCATGATGTGGCAGCTCTTGAACGGGTACATCCTTCACTCTGGGAGGTGCATGACATCGTGGACTACCACCACTCAGATCACGTTTCCTCAACCACTCCGCAAACCATGCCAGGTGACAGTTGCAGTTAAATGGATTTGACAGCAAATTGCTATAATAATAATAATAACAATAATAGCAAAACTGATAATATGAGGGTGAATCAAATATAAAAAACTTCATGGCGCAAAACCGGATTTTATTTTTCATAAATCATTTTCACGTGTAACTGCCACATGATCTTGAGGATGTTAATGGTGGGGATGCCTAGTGTTGCCAAAACCTTCCAGCACTTGGCGATAGTCAGTACAGCATGAGCGAGTTGGAAGTATGCATGCCTGTTACGCAATGCATCATAATTAAGTTTATTTTGTCAAAGAAGGAAGAAATTTTGAAAATATTTCAGCATAATTTGACGAGTCCACCATCTCAAAGACAAGAGTTTATAAATGGCACAGAATTTTTTGGGAGGAGGAGATGCTGTCGAAAATGAAGGCCATCAAGACAGCTGAGGACAAGCATCTCTAGGAAAACCACTCAGACCACTTGTGACTTTATTGATGGTGGCCATACATGATGGGTAAGTGAAATTACTCAGTTGGCATATGCAATGGTAGTGCTCACAAAATCATTCACAATGAACTGAGCTTCTGAAAAAATCTCAAAAGATCAGGAGCTGCTATTCAGGGGAAGTAGGGTGCCACTTCATCTTAATTTTAACAGAATTATTTTTAAACTTTATTTTCCTCATCACAAATGTCGGTTTTAGTAGCCATAAAGGACCGAAGGATCAATTTGATATGCAAGAAATAGGTGGGTTTAATATTAATTAAGATAAGCATGTGTACAAATAACTTTTCTTACTAGCTTTTCACCTAATTTCAAACCCACGAACCCTGTGCAAAATTGCTGTCATGTCTCCTTACTGAAGACTGGAAAAATGTTTGAATAGAAACCTCACAGCAAATCCTGGGTCATATGAAAGAGAAGGCAACGAGTTTATGTTCATTATTAAATATATGTAGATAGGAAATAACACTATGAGATTAATTTTAATTAAATTTATCAAAATTAATATAAAATTATAGAATATTCACCTGAAAGGTCCGTCTCCTCAACTTAATTATCATTTAACTGTAGCGCTTTCGGGACTTGTCCCATCATCGGCAGGTGAGGTTAGAATACTTGTGTTTAATTCTAGCCTGACTGGCTGCATAATCAACTTTTATAAGATTCATGATGTGTTCCGTTGAGGTTTATTCAAAATTAATATAAAATTATAGAATATTCACCTGAAAGGTCCGTCTCCTCAACTTAATTATCATTTAACTGATAAATTTATCAAACTGATTGTAAAGATTGTGAAAAGATATACATAGGGAAAACAAAAAGGAATTTAAATACAAGAATGAAAGAACACCTTAGAAATAGCTGAATGCAGGCTTTCACGGCCGGTAATCATAATGTTGAGTGATTCCGGGTTCTGTGGCCGTGGTCCATAGTTGGTGTTGATACCAGACGTTTCGCCCTCAACTGCGGAGGGCATCTTCAGTGGCGAGTGCTTCTAGGCGTGTTTCCTGGTCGGAAGCTCTACTCTAAGTAGAGCTTCCGACCAGGAAACACGCCTAGAAGCACTCGCCACTGAAGATGCCCTCCGCAGTTGAGGGCGAAACGTCTGGTATCAACACCAACTATGGACCACGGCCACAGAACCCGGAATCACTCAACACCTTAGAAATGTTAAAAAAGGAGAAATAGAAAAATCTGCACATGCTTGGTCAGAAAAAACACAGAATTTAAACTAAGGCAAAATTGACGATTTTATTATTAATTTAACACTTCTCATAGAAGGATAAATTATATTTGAAGAGAAAAATTTTTGCCTAGACCGGGACTCGAACCCGGGACCCTTGGCTTTCCGGGCCAAGTGCTCTACCAACTGAGCTACCGAGGCGAGTTACGATCTAGACGCAAATTTTTCTCTTATGTACGTAATTGTAATTCCCTCGTGCCAAATGCTTGAAACCATAGCTTCTATCTTTGCAAATGGCGGCTTCTTAGTTAAGAAGACATTTATTGGGAATTTAACACTACTTTATAGCCAGTAGGGCTTCTATTGACGATTTTATTATTAATTTAACACTTCTCATAGAAGGATAAATTATATTTGAAGAGAAAAATTTTCACCTAGACCGGGACTCGAACCCGGGACCCTTGGCTTTCCGGGCCAAGTGCTCTACCAACTGAGCTACCGAGGCGAGTTACGATCTAGACGCAAATTTTTCTCTTATGTACGTAATGTAATTCCCTCGCGCCAAATGCTTGAAACCATAGCTTCTATCTTTGCAAAATGGCGGCTTCTTAGTTAAGAAGACATTTATTGGGAATTTAACACTACTTTATAGCCAGTAGGGCTTCTATTGACGATTTTATTATTAATTTAACACTTCTCATAGAAGGATAAATTATATTTGAAGAGAAAAATTACTGGCTATAAAGTAGTGTTAAATTCCCAATAAATGTCTTCTTAACTAAGAAGCCACCATTTGCAAAGATAGAAGCTATGGTTTCAAGCATTTGGCGCGAGGGAATTACAATTACGTACATAAGAGAAAAATTTGCGTCTAGATCGTAACTCGCCTCGGTAGCTCAGTTGGTAGAGCACTTGGCCCGGAAAGCCAAGGGTCCCAGGTTCGAGTCCCGGTCTAGGCGAAAATTTTTCTCTTCAAATATAATTTATCCTTCTATGAGAAGTGTTAAATTAATAATAAAATCGTCAATAGAAGCCCTACTGGCTATAAAGTAGTGTTAAATTCCCAATAAATGTCTTCTTAACTAAGAAGCCACCATTTGCAAAGATAGAAGCTATGGTTTCAAGCATTTGGCGCGAGGGAATTACAATTACGTACATAAGAGAAAAATTTGCGTCTAGATCGTAACTCGCCTCGGTAGCTCAGTTGATAGAGCACTTGGCCCGGAAAGCCAAGGGTCCCGGGTTCGAGTCCCGGTCTAGGCGAAAATTTTTCTCTTCAAATATAAGGCAAAATTACTTAAACAGTTAGAAAAATCCAAGGAACTCACAATTTGGGAGAAAATTTACATATGCAAGAATAAAAATAAAACCATGAATTTTGAGATTCCCAGTGAGAAGGAGAGGGGATTGATTTGGAAGTTCATCGGTCAGCCAACAGAGAGCGCAGAAACCAATTTGCAGGAGGGACAACCGCAAGACAGCAATTGTGTTGCATTGAGAAAGTCGCAAAGTCAGTGACGAAACCTAGGTCTGCATAAAAATCAAGAAATATGAGGTGAGTCAAAAAACAACTCAAATTTAATTATCTTCATTATTCTCACCTGTAATGAGATTTGGGTGCATCATTATACCTCAGAATCAAAATAGGCAAGCATAGTGTGGCAGAGAAGAGGAGAAACTGGCCCAGTCAAGGCCAAAAGATGTGCTTCAACAGGAAAAGTTCTTTCCACCATATTTTTGATTCCTGTTTGGGTACTTTTTATTGACTTCCTTCACGAAATAAGAGAGAATGGAGCCTAATATTCTCAACTTCTGGAAAGAGCTAATGCCTATCGGAACAAATGACATGGACAACCCAATAGAAACTTTCTCCTGCTTCATGACTATGGCCGACCTCACACAGCAAGCTTATCATGTGCAAAACTGAAGGAATTGTACTGGGCGCCTATTCAATATCCCACCTATAGTCCAGACTTGTATTCCTGTGACTATCATCTGTTTGGATCACTGAAAGAAACATTGGGACATCAGTGCTTCAGCGATGATGGTGTGGCAGAGAGTTCATGTGCAGATGACTCAATACTAGCCCTTGTTTCTTCTGGGAAAATGGTGAAGTGTGCATCCTAAAATTTGTCTTCTAAGTCCCTCGAGAAGCTCCATCTTTTTTCCCAATCTCCTTGGTATGACCTCATTCCTTACCTCATTCCTACGTCTCCGCCTGCATCATTGGACAAGCTCGTGCATATTTATACACCAGCCATTATGGCACGGATGCACAGAAGAGAACTGAAGTACATCAAGAATGTTCCACTTCAGACTTTTTGTTTGTCAGGGTGCCAGGTTGGCTCTCTGCACCTCTTTTTATAATTTAAAAGTCGTGAATAAACCAGTTTTGTTAAGTATGGATGGGTCGTAAGTGTGTCTATTTTCTATTTTCTTTATTAATATTTCAGATTGTTCTTATTTTATTTATATTTATATTCTACACATGAGGAGCATCATTTCAAACCGTATTATGTCCAAAATTAAAAATTTTACAGGAAATGCAAAAAACACAGTACACTTAAACTATGAATGTTATATAAAAACTGACAAGTCTAAAATTTGTCATTAAATATACAGAACTGATGTATGTAAGGAATTAAATCACTTCAAAATATTGTTGATGATGTTAGGGTGGTTATAATGGACATAATATGGTTTGTTACAACCACAATGGGAAAATAAACATTTAAGAATTTTTTATTGTATATTTTGGACTGTATTTAGATAAGAATTTAATATAGCACAAAAATATAACTTTCTAGAGTGTTATTAACTTCTTACAGAATAGAAAAACATAATATAATAAGATTATGGCTGTATTTAGTGAATATTCTGGCTAATTAACCTGTATTGTATAAAAGAATAGTGCAAAGAGCATAGCAACTCAAATGCACTCCCCACACTTTTCTTCTAAACAGTCGCACAGAGTGTTATTTTTGTCAGTGGGATCTTGACTGGGAGCAGGTTCTGATTCCAGGACACTCTGGTAGAATTGTAAAATATTTTGTCTCTCCAGTCTTCCCCAAATCTCTTCCTCAGCGAGTTCTCAACATCACTCTTCTTTACCTCAGTAACCTTGCTGATAGATGGTACCGCCGACGGTTCCCATATGAAGTGCCCTGCCTGCCCTCGTTTTAAAATAGGATTAAATAATTTAGAAGGGTCATCAATCCTATAAGCTGGCTCCATTTTATGAGACACTCTGCCTTTCCCATCTTTTGTTGTTTTTCTGAGCATTATTCTCTTCATTTCCCTGATCCCCTCACATTTCTTATAATTTTCGCTCAAATCCTAATTCTTCATTACCCAGTCTTTTCCTAGAACATGAACTGAACCATCTGTCTGATAAATTTCCTGATAATCATCTGGTGGTAAAATTTCCGAATTCCTTCTTAATTTCTTCTCAATTATTCCAAAAATTCTGTCAGCTGGCAGAAATGAATGTCCCCTTACAGGGAAAAAAAAGTGTGACATTCTTCAAATGATGGGGACCTTTGTTGAGGACAGAGCATTACAACATGCATGTTCCTGTTCTGACCCCCACACCTATCAGCAAGCATTAAACTCTCAGTTTCTGGGGAAACTAATTTTTCTACAAAATCGAATAGAGCTGATGAGACCTCAAGTGAGCCCCTGCCTGCTTGATTCTCTGTTCAAACATAGAAATGAGGGCTCTTATTGCTTATATCAGTGATACAGAAAGCATAATACCTTAATTGGCAGGAATAATAAGCTTCATTTATAGGCAGTTTGGGAAGAGGTTGAATCTGCTGTAAATCGAAACAAAAGGAAATAGAATTCACAGGGAGATGAAAATTCAATCATGTCTGGGTCTTTGTCACGGTTCCTAATCACAAATAAAAATAAATGGTACCGACATAAATTTAAATAATTTATTATATTTGAAGCCTATAGTACTGTATCAGTAAATGATGTAATAAATTAATTTACAGAATGTTACCTACAGATACGTACCCATTTTAAGAAAATTGTACTATTATACTTACTTTTCCTCAGATTGAAGCTGTCGCATTGTTTGTCTTCATTTTTGCCTCCTTCGACTGCCTCTTGAATTATCCCCACATTAACATATTCATCCATCTCACAGCAAAAATGTAGCATGTTTATTCACTAACAATGCACAATTGAGAAGAACTATTGTCACGGCAAAACTAATATCATATGATCAGTATACCCAATAGAAAAAATTAAAACCGCAGGGCAGACAACGTGGAAAAAAGAGATGTGGACAAAATGTGATTTGCACCAACCGTGAATGAGGACATAATACAGTATGAAACAACCACTTGTTTTCAAGCTTCATTTACGCAAGAAAAAAATGCGATTTGACACGATTTGAGCATACAGCTCGATAGAGCATATAATAAACATAACGAAATGATATTTAATTAATGTTGGGAAGTAAACATTATGAGGTATAATCATTAAAATTCATCGGAGAACATATTGTTTAAACAACTCACCTCATAGGATTCATGCTTCCATGATATCGCGATTTCAAACATAATCATGGAAGCATGAATCCTATGAGGTGAGTTGTTTAAACAATATGTTCTCCGATGAATTTTAATAACGAAATGATATCAAACTCAATTTTGTTCAGGAGTGGACATAATATGGTTTGAAACGATGCTCCTTATATTATATATTACATGACTAATTAATGTTAATTATACCATTATGTTAATTCAATTATATCTTATATCTAAAGCTATATCATGTTGTTAATATAGAGTGTTGTAGGAATCCTCCTAAAAATTAGCTTAGTTTCCTGTTGCATTCCTATCGTTCGTTACACAAATTACAATAGCATACTTAATGTTTATTCGAATACTATTTCTCCACCTTGTTCTATCCACATTTAAATTTAACAAAAGCATTGATCTTATTATTGATTACGTACGGTTATTTATTTATCTAGTCCATGGTCTTTTCATTATATTTTTTTGTATTGTAAGCCTATGTTTTCCCTTTACAGAGATTTTAGGCGCTCGCCCCCTACAGGGAAGAATTTGAACCATACTAATTTAGTTACACTTGTTTTCGTATAGATCTCATCTTGAGTGGTATGTGGTTAGCGTTCCGCCTCATACTGACATCTAGGAAACCAAGGTAGTACTAGGATGGGAAAATTCGGTAAATTTTGCTTAGAGGCCTTTTCATTCAGGCTTAAGGATTTTTTACGAGCCTGAAAATCTTCAGACTCGGGACCCATGGCTTAAAGTCCCTCCCAGAGGACTTGCTCCTTGGATTTTTCCGTCCTAAAAAACCATTGACCCCAGCCGGGTTTGAACCCACAACCCTTGGGACCAGAGGCAAGGAGCATAACCACTAGTCCACCGCGGCCGATTTTTCATTATATATAATCATAAATACATAGCCAATAAAACCCTATGGGCAAACAGCCGCTTCAATGGTATCGCCAAACTACCTATCTGGCAAAACTGTATTTCTGTTGCTGGAAGCTATGTACAAAAATAAGGTAGGCTTATGTGTTTGGTATTCATATATTGTTTCAATAAATTATGAAAAATAAATTTCCATTCATATTTGATTCATCCTTATAACACATACTAACAATTAAAATAATAACAAAAACAATAATAATAACAAAAACAACAATAACAAAAATAACAATAGTGGAATGCAGGCTTTCACGGCCGGTAATCATGGTAGTAAAAGATTCCGGGCTATATGGCCGTGGTCTATAACTGGCGTTTCTTCCAGACGTTTCTCCCTCAACTGCGGAGGGCATCTTCAGTGGCGAGCGCTTCAAGCTGTTGTTTCCCTGTCGTAGACTCGACTGCAAATTCGCGAATTTGCAGTCGAGTCTACGACAGGGAAACAACAGCTTGAAGCGCTCGCCACTGAAGATGCCCTCCGCAGTTGAGGGAGAAACGTCTGGAAGAAACGCCAGTTATAGACCACGGCCACATAGCCCGGAATCTTTTACTACCAAAAATAACAATATTAATAATAAAAAACAATAATAATAATAAAAATGGTAATAACAACAATAACACTTACAGTGTGTGCAGTGATGTGAGGAAGTCAAATGACCCAGGCATCACACAGGTTATCTGATTGTCATACAGGGCTCTGTGAAAACAAACATCAGCTCATATAGCGAGCATAATAATATCTAACAATATAGATTAATCAGACTTTTACAATGGGAATTAAAACTATGAGGTAATTAATAATTTATATAAGTGAATCAGAAATACAGTTTACAGGTGATAATAATAAATAAGTTAATGAAATTAAAACAAAAAAGAAAGATTAAATGAATACACCACCCTACAATCTGATTCCAAGAAAAAAAAAATTCAAGAAAATACTTCCATCCTGAAACATACAGCAAACTCCCAATTCTTCTTCTTCTTCCTTCCAAGTATTAGGCCAAGGCCTGTTACGATCCTATAGAAAATTTTCCCTCCAGCATTTGAGGGAAATTCTCGTATAAGACTTGAAAGCATAATAATAGTCCCTTCGATTGGTTGCTGGCCAAAGGAAGGCAAGACCAGTGATGGGGCTGCCATCTTATAGCCTCTGGTCAGGCTTTTCTGGAGAAGAAAAGAAAATAAAGGAAAGAAGAAATGGAAGAAAGGAAAGACTCCTAGCCCTCGGATGCCCTAATAGCGTTGGCATCGAAAAAACAAGAGTTAACCAAGAGAAGTTAGATAGTAAAGTTAAAAGAGTGCAAAACACAAGTAAGTGGAAGAAATATTTTGCACAGCTTGGGCACCTTGTGGTCGCCATCCACATACCCCCTAGATGAGGACCCCTGAGGGGCAAACTCCCAATTATCCGTGTTAATTGGGACTGAGATATGCATGGAAAATCGAAAAAACACGGATAATCCAATTAAGTTAAGTGGTGCCATGGAAGTTGATCAGAAATGGATTATTTACCCACTTTAACACTACTTATATGCAACAAATATTCATAAAATGTTATATTAAATGTATTTAGGTGTGAGTCATAATTATCATTATTTTATTTTACTCGTAAAAATGAAAAAAAAGGTGCGACTATTTCCTGTCATGACGACTCTGGTTACAACAGTTATTCAAAATGGGCATCGTAACCAGCAACAACTACACTAGTAACCACCGATGTCCACACTTATAACCAGCAATGACCACACTAGTAACCACTGATGACCACACTAGTAACCACTGATGACCACACTAGTAACCAGCAATAAACCCACTGCCATGGTTTCAAACTGCAACAACAAACCTTCAGCGATTCACACAACAGAAATTTCCGAAATCTCAGAATGTTGGTTGGTATTGTTAAACACGTCAGGGGAGGGGGGTTGTGAGTGAAGGTTATTCTATTGTGCTAGTTTCTAAGTGCAGTTCACATTAGCACGTTTAAAAATAAATAATTTTTTCATACCAATACAAAATACAGTTTAAAAAAAGACAGTAAAAAGGGTCATGCACGGATAATCTGCAAACCAGATAATACGCATATGGATAATCGGGAGTTTGCTATACAACAAATTAAAAAAATACCAAAGTCAATTTTATGTTAGCACTGATAAACAAATTTAGCTTGGGTAATCTTCTAATAACTAACAAAAAAGTTTATACCCCAGATAATAAAAAATCTGGAATTTATCAAATTAGCTGCAATGACTGCAATAAAGTATACATAAGAAAAACTAAAAGCAATTTAGACACTTGAACCGAAAGTGTGTTTTTCGGCTCATTATTGTAGCATCGTTCTCCTCCCTAGACTGGAATATTTATGAACTATGCCAATATCCCTTTCTCCTTGTATTCCCCTCTCTCTACTCTTTACCCTTCCTGCTGCGCAATGTCTACGGCGCATCTCCCCTCTACCTCGGAACCTTCATATACGTGGTGCACTGGCAGAACGTTATCATTCAAGCATTCATTCTTTCTTCGTTCAGTTGTTCAAGCAGATTCAAGGTTTGAATCAGCATCCAGTCCGCGATGCGATTGGAGCTCTAATGGACAAGCTCGTCTGAAGCCGAGAAGCGGCGTGGTTTAGTTGGTCCGGCACACCAGGGAAGAAGTTGCCCCTGGTTCGGACGCTAGCATGAGTGTGGCGTGAGGTATGGTGTGGTTTTTTCTATTGTAAGAGTATCGTTATTTATTTGTTTATATTTTTTGTTGAATGATCGAAATGTCTTTGTTAATTTGTTTTTACTTCAAACAACTTGTTTCTATTAAAGGTCATCTTTTATACAATTTATCTGCTACTTCATTAATGTGCACGTAGTTGTTTACTATCCTATACGGAAATTCACTCACGTAGGAAATTATTTCCAGCTCCCTTGCTATTTTGCTGTTTAGCTTTCTTGATTGACAATTATTGTCATTTTCACTCACTCTATGCATTTGAGAATCATTATTTATTTATGTCAATATATCTGAGAGAGAAAGATGAATCGATTGCTGCCTTCTATGGGCCCAAGGCAAGCAACTTTGTGATTGATAACCTTGCAGGAAATCAGATCCACGTTAATAGAGGCAGCAGCAACAAAACCCGATCCCGGATAAATGGTGGTTGGCGTGGTTAAATTTGTAGTGATTATATACATTACCCCGACCGCACAAATGGTAGCAGTTAGCGTGGTCATAAACGCCACACACTGATACAAAATAAACTTTAAGAATATAAGAAAAAGGATGTAACTGAAAAATCGTCAGTGGCAGCTCACAGTTTGCTAGAGAATCATAAAATTGGAAAAGAAACTAAACTTTTGAAACATTTAGAGAAGCCTTTGGAATTAACAGTTTGAGAAAAAATATACACTCAGAAAAACAAAAATAGATCCATGAATTTTGAAGTTCCCAGCAAGCAAGTTTTAATTTCAAAGTTCATCATATTAGCACAAGATGGTAGTTTAAAAGTTCAATAGTCAAGAGTTTTGGCTGAGGATAGAAGCAATGGCTTCTGAAATGGATCCATGAAAATCTCGGAGTTTTATGAGGTGAGATGTAAAAAGTTATTTCTGACTCACTTATATATAGTATACATTATAGTACTTGCTGAAGATAATCATTTAATTCAGTGAATGGCTTTTCATAAACTCTAATATAAAGATAAGTATCAATGCATTTTTAACATTTTAATTTATGACGCAACCAACTGCCACAGCCCCTGCTAACTAAATGAAAACCATTTCAACCAATTGTATATCTCATTTGATATAAATTACGTCCATTAGAGCATCATAGATGCTTTAGGACATGTCCAGATTACAATCTGTACATAAACAACAATATAAAATATAACACATACATACATAAATATATAACAAAACTAATTTACATATTGGGGGACCATAATACCACTTTTAACTGCCACATGAGTGAATTGTGTATGATAGAAACATTGTTCTTAGGCAACATCATATTTTATGGAAAATAAGACTGAATACAACATAAGATGGTAACAATAATTAGAAACTTCCTCTATTTCTTATTTATTTATGACAAAAAATTATATATGGGCCTACTTGATTAGATGTTTATGCTTTTTCAATGATTTTATTAGATAACTTTTATTTACTGGCACAATTTCATTATGACCAGAATATAAGTTCCATGCTGACTCACCTGTGAATTCTGCTGTTATTTTCTCCATATCCCCAATGGTTAATGTGGGGGTATTGTTTAAAAACATTGAAAATAATTTATTTCTCTCCGCTTTTCAATTGTTTTGCTTTCCAGTGTTTAAGAAATTCTACAGAAATTTTGTCATTTTGAAACAATCGAATTCCAAAGTATTCTGCATTGTGGATGCATAAAAGTAAAACAATGCTTTTCTACATGCTTTATATTAGCTTGACCTGTATCTATCTAGCTATCTATATATGTAACGGAATCTTTCAACGCGATTTTCACCCACTTAAAATAATTGGATCGACTTGAAACTTTGTATATTTGTATAGGACCCATGACAATACAATAATTTCATGTTTATATTCTAAAATCCTGGCCAGAATCATCAGAAAATAAAAAAAAGTGTCTTTGTATTTATGTAACGGAATCTTTGAACATGATTTTTACCCACTTAGAAGCATTCGATCGACTTGAAACTTTGTATACTTGTAAAGGGCCTGTGACAATACAATAATTTCATATTTATTAATGTATTAAAATTGTAATTATATATTTTAAGATTCTCCCATATAACTTATAAAGACATGTGCTAGATAATATATATTTTTATTACCTTTATTTCAAGAGTTTGAGACCAAACTACATTTTCTTACACACTTACAGGTAAAACCATTATTTGACCAATGAAAATGCAGTCATACATCTGATTTGTTTACATTACAACTGGAACTTAGCTTGAAAGAAGTATAAAATTACGAAATATTTTAAAATTATTACAAAATGAATGGTTTAAGATATCGATAAGTACATATATATTTTTAAAGCAAAATGTACCCATAATTAAAACAAAAAAATAGTGTCAGGTTATTAGAAAAGAGATACAATTTTTATACTATGAGTTACTCCTTGTCACTTAAAGTGGATTTTTATGCCTTTATAGATGTAACATTTGTACACCTAACAATAATTAAACAGAAGACAACTTACAGTGTCTTGAGGTTTGTTAGACCAACGAACATCTTGTTGTGCACTTCCCGAATCTTGTTTTCTGAGAGTAGTCTGCAACATAACAAACAAATTAAGACACAGTATTAACTAAATGATATTATTCATGAAAAATGTCTAACACTTACAATTCAGTGAGTCGAGCTGAACCTTCAAATGCATTTTCCTCAATCCCTGTCACACGATTTCTTCGTAAGTCAAGTTTCTGTAGGTTTGGTAATCTTCCAAATAATCCGTCAGACTTGATACGACCAATCTCATTATCATTCAACAATCTGAAATACATAATCAATAATTTAGAAACAATAATGCATTAAATGTACAATTTTTATTGGGATTTAATTTTTTATCTTTTTTTTTTTCAATTTAGTGAATATATTTAAGTCAACTTTCTTCATCTTAGTGATACCTTAGTTGCCTATTAGATGTCATCTCACTGAGTTGGTATCTTGACTGCATACCATTCATGACATCTCTAGGAAAATAAGTGTAACTAAATTAACTTGCTCAATCTAATACATATAAATTGATGTTTGTTTGTTCGTATTCTATGAGTGGCCATACTGTTGATCGGATTTTGATGGGGTTTCTTGCAAAATGTTCAGGAGATTCCTGGGATGAACATAGGCTATAAGGGAGTTCTGATATTCAACTCCTTCACCCCTAAAAAATCACCCTTTGTAGTAGTGAAAAACGTGAAATAAAGTCCCTATTTTGATGCTTAAATGGCTTATGCTACCTAAACCATAACAAATACATCAAATTAATGTACACAGAATTGCATATCTAAAAAAAACTCTACAAAAAAGTATGCGACAGCATATGTTTATCTTTTACGGATAACTCACAATAACCATCTTTGTCTTTCATTGATGCCAAGAAGAATGGGATAAGTAGATTCCCGGGCAAGCGTGCTCTGCCATACCATTCATTCGATTGAGATGGGCCTTTTTGAAAAATGTTCAGAAGATTCCGGGGATGAACATAGGCTATAAGAGAGTTGTAATACTCTACCCTTTCACCCCTAAAAATCACACTTTGTAGTGAAAAAGGTGAAATAAAGTCCCTATTTTGATGCTTAAATGGCTTATGCTGCCTAAACCATAACAAATGCACCAAATTAATGTACACAGATTTGAATATCTCAAAAAAACTCTACAAAAAAGTCTGCAACAGCACATGTTTATCTTCTACAGATAATTCACAATAACCATTTTTGTTTTTATTGATGCAAAGAAGATAGGGATAAGAAGATTCCCGGGTATGCATAACAGCGCACGGCTGGTGGTAAAAACACATTAACATCTACTTAGAAGTAGCAATGCACGCCGGGTATTAGCTAGTAAAATATAATGATGGAGGGAGCTGCAGTTGTGTTTATGCAGAAATAGAACATGTGACACTGCTAACCATGAAGTGCAGAGGGGAATGGGATGCAGGATGCTGACAGTGCAGGTCTAGTAGAAAGTTTGTTAGTGGTGCACATAACAATATGCAAATTATCTTTCTGCATTGTGAATTAATCACTTTTCTTGGAAACTTTTAGGCGCCTCCATACTTATACAATACAAACATAGCTCTATAATATGAATTGTTGTATCAACACAAAATCACTGTTCAAGAGAGAACGATGTAGTTACAAGTGCTATTAAAAGGCAAGTGTGATTCTTTGTCCACTGTCTTACATTATGTCATGTGTAGCAACAAACAGTGCTTCGTGATGCGTCTGCCTGCAGAGATATTTTGAATGACTAATACTAGGATGAAGAAAGTTGGTAAATTTTGCACAGAGGCCTTTTATTCAGGCTTGCAGTTCTCTTATGAGCCTGAAATTCTTCAGGCTCAGAACCCATGTCTTAAAGTCTCTGCCAGAGGACTTGCTCCATGGATTTTTCCATACTAAAAAAAAATCAACTGACCCAAGCCAGGTTTAAACCCATAATCCTTGGGACCACAGGCAAGGAACATAACCAATAGTCCTCTGTGGTCGACCTAAGGTCATATCACTTCTATTTATTTATTTAATGATACCATGAAATTGTGAATATGATCAAATGAGTTCTGGTAATGAACTTCAAGCCCAACATTTTCCTTGATAACTAAGGACAACCTAAAAGAAATGTTGTCTGATTAATACTTCTAAAAGTTATTACAAAACACCATTGAGGTCACTATGTAAAAGTAAACGAATATAATTTGTACTTGAGATCTCAGTCATCCTCAATTAGATAAAATATTGTATAATACTTTCTTTTGAAAGGCCTCAAAAATATTTTTCTATTAGGACAACTGGGATATCAGGTATAAATTTTCTTTGTTTTTATTATTCATTTCATACATCTCAATGATGGATAAATTATTTTTGAAGAGAAAAATATACACTCAGACTGGGGTTTGAACCGACGATCTTTCGCTTTCTATGTGAATGCTCTACCAACTGAGCTATGTGAGAAACTCCAATAAAAACACAATTTTTTTCTCGGGAATTAACAGTATATATAAGGGAAAAATTTACTAACTAAGAATCAAATGAATTGTGAATTCTTCTTACCTCATACTAGAACCACGAACTTCAAGGTTCCAGACGAACCAAGTTTGATTACAAAGTTCTTCAAAAGTACACCAGATGGCAGTTTAGAAAATTACTGGCATAATAAAAATTGACAGTCATGAAAACAGCTGAAGATGGGAATGATGTATTTCCCAATACTGCGTTTCTATGTTAAAAAAACATAGATGTATGAGGTAATAAGAATTCAAGATTCATTTAATTCTTATTAAGTAAACTTCATAATGTAAAAAAAATCCTAAATTTATTCTTCTTCTTCTTCTTCCTCTACGCATGAAAGCTGGCAGCTTGTTGAGTATTCATTCACTACGGAAGGGCTAGTAACTCACTTCCAAGATGTAAAATTCTCAATTACTCACAGAAACATTCACAAAGTAAGCCGGACTAAATTTATTATATTAATTTAAGAAAAATTTGCATTTAGATTTGAGTTTCTCAGATAGCTCAGTTAGTAGAGCATTCACATAGAAAGCAAAAGATCCTGGGTTCAAACCGCAGTCTGAGCATATAATTATTCTCTTCAAATATAAACAAAATCACTTTAGACAATATTTCTAACTGCAAGTACAAAATTAAGATACATACAATTCTGTAGTGTACATGGGGATATCTTTAGGGATCTCCTTGAGACCTCGTGCAGAACAATCAACAAGAGTTCCTTCACATGAGCATCCACTTGGACATGCACTGTCGATCAAACACTCTCCTGCCAGTCGTGTTCGGAATTCCTCCACACCTGAAACCAAAACGCAATGTAGTAAATATCTTTCCACTTTCTTTTAAAAAACCTTTCAGAACAAAACATAATTTTTGTCTTTATAATTAGCTTTTTTGTGAATATTACAGCAAACAGTACTTGTGGCCATTCTTATCAATTTAATCCCATGCCTGAGTTAAGGTTGGAAGGCATAAAAGCTCTTAAGTATCATGCCCTAGTGTATATTGTTAGCACATTCTTCCAGTCTCTACTTCACATGCATTATCAAAACTCAGTTTTGAGTTACCTGAAATATTCACTGTCCGCTTTTTCTCTTTGGTATAATTGATAGGTATAGGCATCAGCTGATTATTTGAGAATTATTACAAAAAAATTTTAATGTGATCTCCATATGGGATCTTATTAATAGTTGACAAAACGGTTTACAGATATGTAAATTCATTTTTTGATGTTATAATTCAAATTAACATTTTTCAGAATTGGATATAGTTTTTATTTTAGAAAGAAAAATTAATGTTCAGACCGGGATACAAACCACGGATATCTGACTCTCCACCTCAGTATGATACCGATTACACCATTCAAATTCCGATATGAACGTCAACAATTATTTGCACTTATACAACTCTCTTTCATCTGAAGGCCAATAGCCATCTTTACCAATAACACCATCTGATGACTTCTATTCAAGAATTTTTACATTACTTTTAAGCAGTAAAGCTTCATATTTTGATGTTATATTTCAAATTAACATTTTCCAGAATTGGAAAAGAAGGCTATCGGCCTTCTGATCAAAGAGAGTTGTATAAGTAGAAAGAATTGTTGACTATTTATCAGAGTTCAGATGGTGTAACTGGTATCATACTGACACACAGAGTCAGAGATCTGGGGTTCAAATCCCGGTCTGAGCGTTAATTTTTCTTTCTAAAATAAAACTATGTAAACTCATGTATATTTTATTAATAAATGAGTTGGAGAAAATGTTTTATCATCTCACCTCACAAAGTTGCGTGTCTTCATGATACCGGTTTCAAAAGTATAATATTACTTCCATCTTCAGTCAAATTCCAACTTGTGAAGATGCTCAACTTTGTGATGTGAGATGATAAAACATTTTCTCCAACTCATTTATTAATGTAAATACCTCATAGTGTTTCCTCCCACTGTAATTTTAATCATGTATATTTACTTGTTTTTGTTCTTATTAATTTTTTCCTATCCAGTCTCCCTTGCCTGACCTCTTGTTTTCTTCAACCCTGATGGTATTGGAGTATTCGAGGCTGAAGGGTTCATTTCTGTCTTTCCTATATCTCTTTCTTTTAACCTTGTGGACACTCACCTTGAATGCCCACATAACCTGCATGTTCAAATGCAGCTCCATTGCAACTTATAGCATAAGTAGGCAATGAATTCGGGTTATGTTATGCCTACACTAGGGCCTAACTGCCATAATAGCCATAAAAAATAAAATTCTATAAAAACAGATGGAAGCAGAGGCGATATATACTTATGTTTTATACCGGACGGTAGAGGAAAAAATAATCAACGTTGGAAACTCTGATAAAAACCATAATCAAATTTAGGAAAGGGCTTTAAGAGATAAAAAAACGAGGAAAAATTAATAAAATATTAAAAGATCTGGGAAGTTGCATGTCATAACCCAACAGCTCAGGTCTTGGGAAAAACATATTTTTCAAGCTATTAGGACACAGTTAGGAAAATACCAGGAATATTGTACCTTTTGAATAACACATTACATAAGGAAAACAAACACCTTATATAATCTACCCCTGACAAAACCAAATTATTACCCAATATTAGGAAATATTAATATGGCCACCACAGATTCTAGCTGGAAGGGGGACAAAATGATAGAATAAATACTCGCGATTTTTAGACGAAAAGTCAGAACGGCGGCGGGGACCGAACGCGGTCCCCCTGGGGGACAGGAGTGCAGCTCTACATGGGTAATATAAATCTTTTTATCATTCTTTAATGGTCATTTTACATTCTTAAATTTAATTAAAGGACAAAATGGTCCAAAGAACTTAGAATAATGAACAAAGTTGAATCTTTTAAATGATTATTTTTCTCTCTCTGAATTTTACCAGTTTTAGTATTTTGACGCTTGACAATATGGCGATTTTAGCTGATTTTAATAAGTGTTTTATATGTTGTTGATCTAATATTTCTTTATGTTTTGATTTTTCAAATAAATATGTCATTTTATTGTTTACTGTGTTTTAACATGTGTAAATGTGGAAATCATCCTCCAAAACCAAGGCCAACCGCTCGGGCCAAAGACCACTTAAACAATAGAAATCTTTCACGCTATCTTACAGCGGGGCTTAACTGACCCAGCGCGTAATAACTAGTATGATTTCTACAGGATGGTTTCCACATTTACACATGTTAAAACACAGTAAACAATAAAATGACATATTTATTTGAAAAAATCAAAAAATAAAGAAATATTAGATCAACAACATATAAAACACATTAAAATCAGCTAAAATCGCCATATTGTCAAGCGTCAAAATACTAAAACTGGTAAAATTCAGAGAGAGAAAAATAATCATTTAAAAGATTCAACTTTGTTCATTATTCTAAGTTCTTTGGACCATTTTGTCCTTTAATTAAATTTATGAATGTAAAATGACCATTAAAGAATGATAAAAAGATTTATATTACCCATGTAGAGCTGCACTCCTGTCCCCAGGGGGACCGCGTTCGGTCCCCGCCGCCGTTCTGACTTTTCGTCTAAAAATCGCGAGTATTTATTCTATCATTTTGTCCCCCTTCCAGCTACAATCCGTGGCGGCCATATTAATATTTCCTAATATTGGGTAATAATTTGGTTTTGTCAGGGGTAGATTATATAAGGTGTTTGTTTTCCTTATGTAATGTGTTATTCAAAAGGTACAATATTCCTGGTATTTTCCTAACTGTGTCCTAATAGCTTGAAAAATATGTTTTTCCCAAGACCTGAGCTGTTGGGTTATGACATGCAACTTCCCAGATCTTTTCATATTTTATTAATTTTTCCTCGTTTTTTATCTCTTAAAGCCCTTTCCTAAATTTGATTATGGTTTTTATCAGAGTTTCCAACGTTGATTATTTTTTCCTCTACCGTCCGGTATAAAACATAAGTATATATCGCCTCTGCTTCCATCTGTTTTTATAGAATTTTATTTTTTATGACTATTATGGCAGTTAGGCCCTAGTGTAGGCATAACAGGTTATCAGCTATGACTGGATGAAATTTTTTTTCTGACATTGTTTAGTTTGGATTCAGCAACTGTATGCAATTTTCCTACAGTTTCTGATAATTTTTTCTTTCTTTTTTGTAACTCTCCTTGTTATTTATTTTTGAAATGGAGAAAGAAAGTAATTTTATGTTCATAACAGTTCAAAATACATATTACTTTATATAGCCAATATTGGATAATATCCCATTCAGTGATTTTTTGCATGTTCTAAAACAGTTGCAGAGTATGGAGATAAACATTTTTTTAGCTATATTTAATTAATGTTGGGAAGTAAACATTATGAGGTATAATCATTAAAATTCATCGGAGAACATATTGTTTAAACAACTCACCTCATAGGATTCATGCTTCCATGATATCGCGATTTCAAACATTGAAGTTATGGCTGACGATGAACATGATTATGTTTGAAATCGCGATATCATGGAAGCATGAATCCTATGGGGGCACGCCATAGCGTAGTGGTTAAGGCACTGAGCTACAAGCCGGAGGGTCGAGGGTTCAAGTCCCGTTGGGGTCAGGATTTTTAAACTGACCCAATCCCTCTGGCGGCACTATGGCCCTGGGGTCGACTCAGCCCCCTAACGGAAATGAGTACCAGATGCTTGTTCTGGGGTAAAGGCGGCCGTCACGCAGGGCTGACAACCCAGCTGACATAAAGTGTCGATTGTCTAGAAAAAGCGGGAGCCTTACCCTCCTACTACCCCAAGGGCCTCCTGAGGCCTGTTGTGGGATCACTTTACCTTTTACCTTATGAATCCTATGAGGTGAGTTGTTTAAACAATATGTTCTCCGATGAATTTTAATTTTTTTAGCTCCTCATTTCCCACAATTTACACTTTTCCCTAATGCACACCTCTTTTCCTCTGGTCCCTTGAGTGTAAAAGAGGGGTAAAACTGTATTTCCATCAAGTTTTCAAAAATATTATTTTTTTTAAATCATGAAAAATTTAATATTTTTCAATCTGTCCACCGCTGTGGTCTTGGGGTAGTGTGCTGCCTTGTCACGCAGCGGGCCCAGGTTCGATCCCTGGTCGGGACAGTTTTTCTGGGTGAGGTTTTTATCGGGGTTTTTCCTCACCTGTAAGACAAATGTCAGGAAAACTTTAAGGCCCAAATGGTCCCCGAAATCATATGGCCATCGCAATCATCATCATTCATATTCATCTTAGGTTAAGCTTAGGATTAGGGAATCTCCTGGTGCACCATTATCATCGTCATCATCACCCATCATATCATCGGGGCAACGTAACCCCGCCTTCCAGGCGCCCCAACCTCAGAAGTGGGTTACAAGTATGCCATGCCGGGAGAGAAACCAGGAATGTCGAAAGACAAACCTGGGGCATTTGAAAAAAAAAAATATATATATATATTTTTTTTTTCAATCTTACCATGGAACTATAAATGACTTGTGACTAACTTTACAGCACCAAAAATAAATTTTAAAAAAGTGTAAATTTATTTAAAAAAATGTGAAAATAATTTAAAATCATAATTGAGTAAGAAGTACCTACTTAAGTGGCTATCAGAAAGATGAACTGAATGATTCAGCAAAACCAACGAACCATTAGTACAAGTAGTTATAAATATGAAGAAGAAAGAAATATTGTTAAATAAGTCATGCTTGTCCAATGTTAGACCCACATCTTACCTGTTATGTACAATGGACTTCGCTTACCCTTACATTTGAATTTCTCATCCTTGAGTGCTTCAATGCGGCGTCTCTGCATCCTCTTGGGAGTGTCACACCTTGCCCCTGACGTCTCTATTGGGTTGCGATGGAGATACTCAGCCAACCAACGAAGGTTGCAATCACAGATGAATGGATTGCGAGCCAAGTGCCTGCACATATGACCAGAGAGTGTACTGTACCAAAATTAATAATTACTTAATTTATAGTATTTATTTAATCTAAAATTATTTCAATAATGGTGAACAATAAATGAATTAAACTTTTAAAACAAGTAGAGAAACCTTTGGAATTGACAGTTTGGGAAAAAATATACATTCAGAAAAACAAAAATAGATCAATGAATTTTGATATCCCTAACGAAATTACATTGATTTCGAAGTTCATAAATTCAACCATAGATGGCAGCACTGAAGATGGCGACAATAGAATAGTTGACGGCCGAAGAATTTCGTCAGTCGGAGTTATGGCTGATGATGAACATGACTATGTTTGAAATCGCGATATCATGGAAGCATGAATCCTATGAGGTGAGTTGTTTAAACAATATGTTCTCCGATGAATTTTAATGATTATACCTCATAATGTTTACTTCCCAACATTAATTAAATATTCTAATGATTCTTGTTTTATTTTACTCATTAATGTTGTAGCTACAAAAATACTAAAATTGTTTAATTATATTGAGTGTAGAAATGTTATTTTTCATTTTAAATTGATGCATACTCATTTTTGTTAAAATTTGCATTAAAAATATTTTTTAAAAATAAAATATAATAGGTATACTACTAATTGTAGTATATTTTGTTCATCTCTGTAAACTTCATATACATGCAAAATTTCATCTCAATACCTTGATAATTTTGGGAGTTATCAGGGAAACCGTATTGAAAAAAAATGAAGTTACGGAAAACAAGTGACAAACTTACCAAAGATGGTGGTACCTTCTAAAATTGAAGGGCTCACTTGAGTGACAGCATTGCACATTTTTAAACATAACTCGAAAATTAATAGAGATATCAATGAAATCCTTTCACTAATTTAAAGATGAAGTTTCAATCTATATGAAAAAAAAAAGACATTTTTTGACCGTCAAAGGTGTAGGTTCCCCCTTAAGAATTCTGCAGAGGGGATAGTCCCTGGCATCTCCCTATAAATTCAGGTGTTTATGATATCTTCTGATATAACTAAAGAATTTATTCTCATGAAATATCAAGAATACTGGAAGAGATCAAACTGAATGTTTTTGCTGCAGTTGTCCAGTAATGTAGTAAGCTGTTATAATCAAGCCATTAGTTCTCTACCACTTCAACTTTTTATAAGCAGCTCTTTGATGGATAAGTCACTTTCCATCTATTAACATAATCTTCAATCATTCCTATTTTTTTAAACTTTTTAACTAATGGAACACCAATCTGATTAAGAGTTAAAACAAATGCTACATATGTTTCATAAAAGATCGGCCACATTGGACTAGTTATTATATTCCTTGCCTCTCATACTGAGAGTCACAGGTTTGAACCCGACCAGCATTGATATTTTCTTAACCAAGGTAATTTATATTTAATTAATGTTGGGAAGTAAACATTATGAGGTATAATCATTAAAATTCATCGGAGAACATATTGTTTAAACAACTCACCTCATAGGATTCATGCTTCCATGATATCGCGATTTCAAACAATCATGTTCATCGTCAGCCATAACTCCGACTTAAATTCAACCATAGATGGCAGCACTGAAGATGGCGACAATAGAATAGTTGACGGCCGAAGAATTTCATCAGTCGGAGTTATGGCTGACGATGAACATGATTATGTTTGAAATCGCGATATTATGGAAGCATGAATCCTATGAGGTGAGTTGTTTAAACAATATGTTCTCCGATGAATTTCAAGGTAATTTAGTTACGCTTATTTACCTATAGATGTCAACGAGTGACATGTGGTTAGCACATCGCCTCAATGAGACATTTAGTAGGCAACTAAGGTATTACAGTACTTGGATTGATGAAGATTGGTTAAATTTTACACAGAGGCCTTTTTATTCAGGCTTGCGGTTCTTTTACGAGCCTGAAAATCTTCAGACTCGAGGCCCACAGCTTAAAATCCCTTCCAGAGGTATTGCTCCTTGGATTTTTCCATCTTAAAAAAAAAACCATCAGCCTCGGCCGGGTTTGAACCCGAGACTCTCGGGACTCGAGGCAAGGAGTATAACCACTAGTCCACCGCGGTCGACTTAAGGATCTTTTACGAGCCTGAAAATGTTCAGACCTCGGGAGCCACGGCATAAAGACCCTCCTGGAAGAATTTCTCCTTGGATTTTTCCATCCTAAAAAAAAACCATTGACCCCAGTCGGAATTGAACCTGCTACTCTCGGAACTGCAGGCAAAATACTATGGACAGATATGGAATTTAATCCAGATATCATTTTCAACCCCACCGGGTATCGAACGCGGTACCTGTATCATAAATCAGGTGTGCTAACAGACGAGGTAACGCGTGTAAACAATCTTTTGAATCGTCCTTCAAAATGGTCATTAGATCTACCGCAGAAATCTGGAAGGAAAAAGTTTATAAACTGATGTATATTCGCTGGCACGAAGAAAATATCCTATCACAAATTGCATGTGACTGAATGAATTTTGGAATTTGAATGGTTTAAGTCATTCTGTGATATTTATTTTTAATCTGCTGGCCTGGCGCCCGCTCCGCAATTTGTCGGGCGGAGCCATAGAGATCGTTAAGAGGTAAATTTATGACAGTCATTTTTTTTCCGCTGCGCCTCTGCAAGAGAAAGAAAACTTCCTGGCAATGCCAAGGATCGTGATGCCCTTGAGCTTGAGATCGACTGTATGTAGATTTCGTTTCACTCGGAGTCGAACCCATTACCTACCAAATACTTACAAGGTTTGGATGCTTCTTAGCGAGTCGAAGGTTCCATTTGCTAGTGACTGGATGTTATTGTCATACAGCGACCTGTAAGAAATTCAAAGCTATTAGGAAATTACTGCCTTTTACGTCTACACAAAAGTTACGAAAACCAAATTAACAATCACCAAAGCCTTCTGAGGAAACAAACAAATTATAGCTACAAAAAACAAACTTCCGATATAATAAACATAATTTTTTGCGCGATAATGCGTTTTGTCGTACTTGCAACAATGGCAACCATGATTTAAAGTTAAACTTCCTACAATTCGTGGTTGCCAACCTAAATACCTATACTGTAATAAAAATAAATATTACATATTTCAAACGCGCGTATGGGAAGTAAAACCATGGCCTCTATGTATACTACATACAATGTATATATAAACACATCCAAAAGGTAGTGTTAATATACATTATACGAAATAAATCACTGCATTTTAAATGAACTGAACTTTATTTGAAAAAAATGAAATAAAACAATAAGTACGTACTTGCGGCCATGTTATCAATAATTGTTCTCAAGGCCTCCTGTTGTTTCAACTAATAAGCATTGCCCACACTGTTAACGTTAGTCAGTTGTTCATAATGAATGCAAATATTTTCAATAAAGATGTTATTATTTTACTATTATTTATTTATTTTGAAAACACCATCGCGCAAAAAATAATGTACAATGCACGGTTGTGAAGTGTTTTACAGAATCTCGGAAATTAAAATCCTCGCTATCGCCCAGTTTTTAAACATTTTTCTCGATTCTGTAAAAACCACTTCCCAACCTCGCATCGTAATATACTATTATTTAGAGACGAATTTAACGTCTATACTATTCCGAGCTAAGTTACAGTTGTCATGTAAACAAACCAGATGTATGACTACATTTCCATTGGTCGAACAACGGTTTTACCTTTACTATAAAAATATAGTTCGCTCTCTGATCCGATTGAGGGTCTTTCCACTTTTCAGCGGTTGCCCTTTTACCAGCCGGCTGCTGGCCCTTCACATCCACATGTGTCAATCACAGAGGTAGATGATCAACAGCCAGTGTAGGGGTGACATGTGGTTAGCATGTCGAGTCCCCCAGCCGTTATAGCTGGTTCCTCAACCTGGAGCCGCTACTTATTGTAGCTACCCAATTGCCTCACGATGCTGGGTGGGCACCGGTCCCATACTGGCCGAAATACCATGAGAAAATTTCTTCCCCCACGGAGACTCGAACCAGCGCAAGTTCCGTAGCTCTGCGCCAAGGCTTCCTACCTTAACCGCTCGGCTACGGCGCGGGACTAGTTCGCTCTCTAACATGCAAAATAAAGGGAATAAAAATAATAAAAATATTATCTAGCACATATCTATATAAGTTTTATAGAAGAATATTAAAAAATATAATTACAATTTTAATAGATTAAATAAACATTACTTATTTTAGGAATTCACACTATGAGGTATATTCATTTAGGTAACATTTTATCACTCACCTCATATTTTTTAAACTAGTTTCGGAACATTACACTTTAGTTCCATCTTCAGTATTTTCGTGACCGTTGTTCTGTCGCCTTGAAGAGCCGGGGAAAAGATCTGATTTCAAGGTTTTTCCATGTACCAACAGAGGGAGAGAAAGACGGCTCTTCAAGACGACAGAACAACGGTCACGAAAATACTGAAGATGTGAAGGGTAAAGTTCCGAAACTAGTTAAAAAAAAAAGAAAAAATATGAGGTGAGTGATAAAATGTTACCTAAATAAATAAACATTATATTTTTACGCATGCGCAAACTATGAATCTTCAGTTGTTTCAAAGTGATCGCTTTTGTATAATTTCACAAAACATTGGAAAGGTGCTTTTATTTGGGAGCGGAGAGAAACAAACTGTATTGAATGTTTTCAAAAAGTTAAGTAAAAAATATCCCACATTAGTCTTTGAAGATGTGGTGAAAATAACATAAAAATTTGCAGGTGAGTCAGCATTGAGCATAGATTCTGCTCGTAATGAAATTGTATATAAAGGATATCTATTGACATCATGGAAAAAGCGTAAACGTCGAATAAGGTAGGCTCATATATATTTATTTTGTCATAAATAAATAAGAAATGGAGAAAGTTCTTAATTATTGGTACCATATAATCTTGTATTCAGTCTTATTTCCCGTAAAATACGATGCTGCGTAAGAACAATGTTTCTATCGATGAAGGCCAGTACACAGTTCAATCATATGGCGGTTAAAGGTAGTACCAAGGTTCCCCCAATCGAAGAATTCAGCGGAGTAAAACCTTATGCAAGGTTGATTACAGTACAACAGGAACTTAGCTCCGCATTAATATAGATCATACAGCGTCTATTATTTCATTCCTTTGTACTATTTTTTATATTTAATGGTATAATGAAATGTGAATATGGTGAAAAGAGTGTTTGTAAATTAAATTCTAACTCAGAATTTGTCATTATGACTGTGGAAAACCAGGGGGTAAAACGTCAAGCAGGTTCGTTGGTACCGGCATGTATCATCAACAGCATCAAGAATTAGACCTTAAGATCTGTTCCAATCTCATGTTAGAATTGGTCTATCCTTTTTTTACTGGGTCTTTCTACATTTCTTTGTCCTAGTGGTCTATAGTGTAGAATCTACTTCGGCATTATGTTGTTATCTATTCTATTGATGTGGATCATCCATTCGTCTCTGTATTGTGCTTTCCTAACTACTAGCTTGCATATAATCATTTCGTCTCCGATCTGCTATTGCATAGCCAGCCACACCCCTCAAGATCCTCATTTTTAAAGTTTCTATTCCTCGTTCTTGGTTTTTGGTTAAAACCTAGTGTTCCGATCAATATAGTATCGCTGGAACCGCCATTGTTCAATACGATTTTAAAATAATATTTAATTTTAGGAAGTGATATTTTGAGGTTATTTTAATTATATTATTTTTAGTCTGATCATCTTACCTCAATATTAATGTTGAGGTAAGATGAACAGACTAAAAATGAATAACGATTTTAAAAGTTTATCCTTTCTAGTTCTCTTGGGACTTCGTTTTATGCTGTGATATTTATAATTAAATATAAATTACATTTTATAATTAAATTCATAATTTAACATGCCTGAAGAAGGTACAGTATACCGAAACAGCTGTCACTGAATTATACCTTAATAAATATGAAAATCAAATAAAACCAAGTTTTATTTATATTTAATTAATATAATTAAATCGATTCAATCTGTTTGCAATGAGTTTATTTTATTTTATTATAAGAATCCGGGACCTAGCTAATACAAGTCTCGAACGCTACCACTTGAGTCAACTCGTTCGGTTTTGAATCCTAACTAAAAGAAGGTTTTCGAAAGCAATGACGATTGTTGCATTGGTTTTCGTCATATTGGCTTACTATACATAGACTATACCGAATAATCATTTGAAGCTGTTCTTTCCGTCACGGTCATAAGACCGTTATTTGACCAGACGATAATTCTTGAATGCAATTACAAATTAACAATAATTAAATTAATAGCATATACAATATAGATCTCATAAGAAAGATATGAAATATAGTATTAATAGTAATATTAACAATAACAATATTAGAAAAAAAATAGAAGAAAAACATTTGAAATGGTATGGACACCTCATAAAAATGGAAGAAGATAGAATACCAAATAAGATCCTTCATTGGAAAGCTAATGGAAGAAGCAGAAGAAGTAAACATAGAGAACATTGGATAAATGGAGTGACGATAAGTATGGAAGCTGGAGATTTGAGGGAAGAAGCTGCTTAGACAGGAACCACTGGCTACAAATCAATTTGGGTTGAAGGTGAAACACTGTATTGTGAAATATTCCCAATAAAAATAAATAAATAACAATAACAACATAATCTTAAACTAAATTACACAATTCATTTAGTAAGAAAAGTAGAAAATACAAAAGAATAATAAAGATATCAATAGAACTTGGTTATGTATAATATAGTCTAATAAAATATTCACGGCAGTCTTTGGTACGGGAGGGGATATAATTGCAGAGATGTGAAGCCGAAATAAGGAAAGAAGAGGAGTAGTAAGGTGTTCAGTGTACAGGTACAGCTAAACTCTGCAACAAAAATGATGATACTGTAAAAAAATCAGTATCATATAATACTTAAGATATTAAATATAAAATTGGTACCTGGTAGGTCAGTCGTCCTCAACTAAATTATTAAACTTCATTAAGTAGTTCCAATATGGAGGCCTTTCAAAAACAATGTTTCACCTTCTGCATCTTAACTGGTACTGATGTTGTATAAGTTGTATAGCGGGTTTATGTCTGCGGGTGTGTTTTCATTGAGTAGGTCTGTATTCATTATTCATAAGTAATGCCACGAGTGATTTCCAAATTATCGATAAATTCACGAGTCACGAAGTTAGGAGTGAATTTATCTAGAGAATTTGGAAATCAGAGTGGCATTTGTTAGGACTTATTAACGAATAAAATTAAGCTCTTTATTAAAAAATAATTATTTGAATATAGTTACCGGTGTTTTAAAATATTTATATAGTTAATGTAAACGGCGATGTTTGAAAACAAATTAGAAATGTGAGGTTATGTATATTCACCACAACTCGATCATATTATTTATTGCCAAATAGGATTGCAATATTGTAAGAATGCACTCTAGTGGAGAAATAATGAAACATATTAAACTATTATAATCAACATTATAGGTTAATCATTTATATTTTGAATAAACAACTCAGTAAAATCACTGAATCTATTCATTATTTGCTATATTCAATATATTTGTTAGAGAAAAATAATGGTCTAACCTGTTCAGAATATTAAAAAAAAAGGAGGAGCTTTGTTTATCACAAAAGCAGGAGCTGATAAAGAGAAATCGATAAAGAGCGAGGTGAAACACGACTGTCATTGGTTTAAAACAGAATTCATTGAAACGTGATTGGTCATTGACTACCATTTGTGACATGAGTTAAATAGTCAATGAAAACACCAGGCAGACATAAAACAGTTGTACAACTAATACAATATCAGTACCAGTTAAAATGCAGAAGATCAAATATTGTATTTGAAAGGCATCCATATTGGAACTACTTAATGAAATACAGAGTGTAACAAAACTACGGCAAAATTTCAGGAATGAATTCCTCATATTGAGAGAAGAAAAAAAAAGTCTAGTAGAATATGTGTCCGGAATTTTATAGTTACAGAGTTATTTGAACTTTTATGAATGTTAGTAAACCACTGAAAACAGACATAATACATTCTAATCACACAGTAAACCAATGAAAACATACTTCTTTCCATCACACTCTAAATAAGGAAATATGTTGCGAATAAAATTGTTTTCCACCTGAATACTTGTTAGCACGTGCAAATTATTTCCCGCCATGTTTAGGTTATTTAGCCGTAAGAGATCGGTTTGTCTGAAGTCTGTTTTGAGTGTTTACAGTATGATGGGAAGACATGTGTTCAGTGGTTTACAATGTGCTGAGAAAGTATTATATCGATTTTCAGTGGTTTAATAACATTCTTAAAAGTTCGAATAACTCTGTAATTATACATTTCCGTGTACCGAAACCATCTTTTCGGTACATAAAACTACGTAACACCTACGTCATCGTGTCTTCCCTCTACAGTTATCTTATAGAACAGTGCCAAATTCCCGTTTTCGTTGTCCTCTCTCCTACGTACCTCCCCCTTCCTTCTTTATGCGCTGTGTGTGACTGCGCATCTTCCCCTTGTCAAAAGCCTCAAATAAGCTGTGCGCGTGAATATCAATATCATCTACTTTGGAATCGTTGTGGTCAGATCGATGGTAGCTTGAAGGAGCTGTTTGGTTTAATCAGTCCCATAAGCCAGGGTAGGGCAACCAGGACTGTGAACCCTAGCCCTTGGCTGGACCGGATTGAGTGTGTGTATGTATGCATGTTTATTATTATCATTATTGACTTTTTCTTTTGATGACCGATTTATATTATTGCATTCGTGTCTTTTGTTTCTATGGTCAAGAAGATAAACTTTTGTTGTATTATTTGTATTTAAATTATCTGACTTACGACTCTAATTAAAAGTTACATTTTTTTAGTTAACTTATGTGTACTAATTGCGTAGCTAGTCATGTTTGGCATCGATTTATATTCTAAAGCTTTCTCAAGCCAAATTAATCACCTTTTTCCTTCTAGCTTCCACGATTATAATACTGTTTAGCATTTAGTAATATATGTTAAATAATTTAAAAAAAGGAAAGGTGGATTAATCTTTGCCTTCTATGGGCCCGGGCAAAGGATTGTCGATATAGGCACTCAAAACTTACAAACTCAAGATAATTATAAAAGATTGGTAGGATCGCGCACGGAATCCATTCCTGGATTTTTGCCGTTCAGTTTTGTTACACCCTGTATAATAATTTAGTTGAGGACGACTGACCTACCAGGTACCAATTTTATATTTAATATCTTATTACATAACCTCAACGGTGGTTTAATATGAATTTTAAAAGTGTTGATATAATACTTACAGAAGGTTCAGACTGTGAAGATCTTTGAAGGTGTCCTTACGGATGCACGATATTTCATTGGCGTTGAGCAACCTGCAAAAATAAATTAAAAATACTTCTTCTCAAACTTTATGAACAGAGAACGGATTCTGTTCCACAATGTCGATTTTTTTACTCAACGGTAGGTAATGGAATTCATTGATTTTTCGAAATAAAGGAAATGCATTTGCAGCTTATTTGTAAGGCATTTATTTCTAATCTTCAATTATATTACGTAATAAGTAAGTTGAATAGTTTACTCTTGTATTTGTGTAAACTGACTATACGAGAACACGCGCGAGGGGTGGGATGGGGTGTATCACATAGCTGCATACCTACCGGGCTATGAAGAGAGCTCGCCATGTAGAAAGACGCAGAAAACATTTCATTTAGCAAATAAGTGGAGTTATTATAAAGTACGTCGGCAGTTGATATTGCGCGTACCTGATCTTACGTGTGGTGAAATGCCAGCAAAAAAAAAAAAAAACAAGTGCATGCGTTAGGACAATCTTTGTCTTAAAACGTTTCATTGCCTTGTAAGCAATGCATAACCTAAGTACATTTTATTATATTATGTACCTTATATTGCTTCCTAACGTTTATATTACAGAAGAATCGCCCGGTAGGAATGCAGACACTCCATTCCACCCTCTCCCGATCGCTCCAGTATACAGTCAATTACCAGTACAAGTAAGTCATCGGCATCGTGGAACAAATTCCGCTCTCTACTTATGAATAAAGGTATAATTAAAATTACTATAAACAATTGAACGGCGTTATGCATCAACCGGCTATGCGTCATTATGTAAGTTTCGAGAAAAACACGTTTAAAGTTTAAGTCAATCTTCACTACTTATTGTTAACACCAAACTATCAATAGGATATTTATAAGTTATTTTCCTTGTTTGACAGTTATGAGAAACATGTGGCACTTAGCTGCATGATGCAAAATGTAGATTACCATTTATGAAGATCTGGTTTCATTACCCGTTTGTTGCAAAACATAGAGTCTCTGATATGGCTGATGGCGTTTACATTTTTTTAAAATAATAAGGCTATATTTAAATATTTGGCGCTAAAAGTATGAGTACACTTACTTCATGAACCAGTGCAATAGATGACAATATTTTTTTAATGGCGCATAGCCGGTTGATGTCCCGCGCCGTAGCCGAGCGGTTAAGGTAGGAAGCCTTGGCGCAGAGCTACGGGACTTGCGCTGGTTCGAGTCTTCATGGGGGAAGAAATTTTCTCATGGTATTTCGACCAGTATGGGACCGGTGCCCACCCAGCATCGTGAGGTAATTGCGTAGCTACAATAAGTAGCGGCTCCAGGTTGAGGAACCAGCTATAACGGCTGGGGGACTCTACATGCTAACCACATGTCACCCCTACACTGGCTGTTGATCATCTACCTCTGTGATTGACACATGTGGATGTGAAGGGCCAGCAGCCGGCTGATAAAAGGGCAACCGCTGAAAAGTGGAAAGACCCTCAATCGGAAATCGGCCGGTTGGTGCATAACATCGTCCACTTATAAAATATTCATGAAAAGTAAGAAGACTAACTTGTAAAAACAATATACACATGGAAAACAATATGCATCAGAACAGCTCGACGCAAAAAGAAAAAGCAAGATATGACGATCTTGAAGCTGTAAAAGTCTACGTGAATACAAAAGGCAAGATAGGTTTATATCGGAAACGAAAATTAAATATTGGCCACTCTTTATCCAGAATAGATCTGAACGGAGAAAAATAGTTGAGGAGGCCAAAACTTTACTGAAGTTGTAGTCGCCTACCAGAAGAAGAAAAAGATGTTTTATAATCATTCAGAGAGAATATAACTTCGCAATAGAGAGTTTCTGATAAAGCGATTAGCTTAACTTTCAGAATGTATTATTTTTAATTTCCTGAAAAGTGCAAAATATGGAGTATTTTCTTCTTACTTTTACCCATTCAATTAAAGTTGACAATATACTTTACAACTTGTAACAAAAAACATTTTCTAAGTTCCAACCGTACACCATGCACATATGCCAACAGCCGCGAAACGGTTTACGCTATGGAATCACGGGATGCAACCAATATTTGAACTCGCGTTGCCAACGCACCTAAAAGCTAACCTAACGCAATTTAAGTACACTTAAGTACTCTAACCTGTGAAATAATGCACGCTGATTTTATTTGTGTAAGTTAATTAGAACAGACTATTTTGGCTGCACTGGAACACAGAATATTCGTTAAAATCAATAAGGCCTTCACGTACGGGGTGAATCATAAATATGGCTATACGTTTGATCGCGTTGTGATGAAAATATTACCATTACAGGAAATATGAAATTACCGTTGGAAAGGCAATTATTCAAATTACAACAATGGAATAAAACAAAACAGTGTAGAACTTGTCATTAGTCAAAATGGCGTTGAATATGCAACAGCAAATTACAATTGCTGCATGGCAATAACGTATGCTAATGATCGTGAGGCCGCAAGACCAGCAAGACGTGAGTTTAAGGTAGCATTGCAGCCATCGACTGTGGGGCTATGGAGAAAACGACTGCTGGAAACGGGAAGGATGCAGAAAATCAAACCTGGAAGGCCTCGCATTAGCACGGATGCAGAAAGAACGAAGAGAATTGTTGAGGCGTTCGACGCTAGCCCACAAAAATCAACCCGCCAAGCTGCACGTGAGCAGTGATTTGTTTTGTTTCATTGTTGTAATTTGAAGGATCCCCTTTCCAATGATAACATCATATATTTCCTTTAATAATAATATTTTCATCTCAAAATGCGATCAAACGTATAGCCATATTTCTGAATCGCTCTGTAGTTCAATATCGTGAAAACATATTTTAAAATTATCGTTAGAAAACATGTTAAATCACTGTAAATGGTGGGAAATAATTTGTAAAATGAAACCCAAAGAATAACATTTGACTGGAGTTTATGAAATAATTTAAAAAGTCATGTCACATGTTGTAAAGTATAGCGAAAGTTAAGAATATGATTGTTACTCACAGTAGCTGCAACGAGGTGAGGCCGTGGAATATACCTGCTGGCAGATCTTTAATCTTGTTACCGTACAACACTCTGAAACATAAACAGGCAAACTATTGTACAGTACCAAGTGTCTGAACAAACACTGTCACCACAATACTATGTCCAGTCTGCACTTACAGAGATGTCAGAGATTTCAGTCCCAGGAATGCGTCCGACGCTATCTTCGTTATCTCGTTTTTACTCAAATCTCTGCAACAATCCAAACACATTTCCTTTATAGTTGAATGCAGGCTTTCACGGCCGGTAATCATAATGTTGAGTGATTCCGGGTTATGTGGCCGTGGTCCATAGTTGGTGTTGATACCAGACGTTTCGCCCTCAACTGCGGAGGGCATCTTCAGAGCACTCGCCACTGAAGATGCCCTCCGCAGTTGAGGGCGAAACGTCTGGTATCAACACCAACTATGGACCACGGCCACATAACCCGGAATCACTCAACATTACATTTCCTGTATTTTAAATTCCACTTGATTGATGGATGCCCCATAATATAAAATGTGAGCACAGTACTGAGTTATGTCATTTCTACAATGAGCGGAATATCTGGCAGCATATTATGTCATTTTGCAAAGAGACAGAAGCACTTAGGCCGGTATTCAAGAACCAAGTTCTCCATCTTCCGTTAAGCTGAAGCTCTCATCTTTCAATTGTTCCCGGAAACTTTTTTTATAAATATTTGATAGCACATGATATTGAATAGAATGCGCCAGTTAGAGTATGTGCATGACCCACATCATTAACCACGGAGAGACGGCTGAGAGTCGGTCTTGCAGAAAGCTTGGTTCTAGAATACCGGCCTTAGGGTCAGTTTCACCAACAGAGGTAACTGTGTTACGACAGTTTTCCCCATGTATAATGCATAGCTTAAACTGGCGTAATACAGTTACCTCTCTTGGTGAAACTGGCCTTAGGTTGCAGTTGAAACCGGAGTAATATTTCAGATCGGATCTGGGATGTTGGCGCGTTAGGATATTTTGGATGATCAAGCGCGAAAAAAAAATGGGCGCAAAGAGAAAATTGATAGAGGGAAAAATTGAGATTCATTGAAGTAATTTCGGGCATTCTGAACCACCTACATAAATTTAAATAAAAAACGGTAAACGCACAATTTATTGTTGCAAGTATGTGAATAATTACCTGTGAGAAACATATAGGGCCTATGTTGATTTTTTTCCCAAAAAAAAAAGTGGGAAATGCCTTAAAATGAAGTGAGAAGTTGAGGTCAGAATCAGCATATTTGCAATGTAAAATATGTAATAGTCATTACTCAGACAGAGTTGCCAACTTATCACAAAAACGCTAAAATAATCTGGTGTGCTAACTCGCCCATTTCCTCACCCTAACTTGCTCAAACTAACTCTTGCCCATCTATCCCTAATTTGCCCATTTTATCACCCTAACTTGTCTACTAACGTAGGTGGATTTCTGGGATAGAACCCCTTATATATGAGAAAACATGTAGGAAATTGGTTCTGGCGGGAATGTGTGTTATCACATTGGCCAAAAGCCGGTAGCAGTAACTAGGTTCTCCGATCGAATATTCACAGGTGGCACAGAATATTATTTTTTTGTATGATGCCACCATGTTGTTTTTTATGACATTTTTGGCTTTTTCCCCTGGCATTGGCGAAATTGTAATCCATTTCTTAGGTTGGGGCACCTGGAAGGCGGAGTTACGTTACCCCGATGATGTAATGGGTGATAAATGATAATGAAGTAGAAATTTTTATTTCTAATAATAATAATAATAATAATAATAATAATAATAATAATAATAATAATAATAATAATAATAATAATAATAATAATAATAATAATCCGGTATCACGGCAGCTGCCGCTGTCTTCCGGAAACCAAACGCCATTCTTCTCTGTCCAGCCATCGATCTTCCTCCAATCCTCTGATATTCATAGCTGCTTGTACCCCTTCTATCCAAGTTTTCTTTGGTCTTCCTCTCTTCCTCCTTTCCATTGGGATCAATTCCATAACAATTTTAGACTATCTTTGCTCTGGCATTCTCTTGACATGGTCATACCACTGTAATCTTTTCTTTTCTATAATGTCTATGATGTCCGGCTCCTCTTGTACACCCATAATTTCCCTTATTTCTTTATTTCGTATTCTATCCATTCTAGATTTTCAGATTTTTACTAATAATCAGAGATTCAATATGGTAACTGCTTCCCGTCTTCAATTGTATTATATTGTCCTTAATTCAATATTATTATGATGTATTTGTTCACCACTGTGGTCTCGAGGTAGCGCGCCGCCTTGTCATGCAGCGGGCCCGGGTTCGTTCCTCGGTCACGACAAGCTTCCTAGGTGAGGTTTTTTTCGGGTTTCTCCTCACCTGTAAGACAAATTTCAGGAAGCTTAGGGCCCAACGGTCCCCGAAAATCATCCGGCCATCATCATCATCATTCTTATCATTATCATCATCATCCTTCACCGGTTTGGAAAGAAACGGGAAGCTACCACACCTATAGTTCCCTAGTAAAACTGCAAAGCAGAGTAATAAGATGCTATGACTGCAGTGAAAGACCTGCCCTCGGGCAGAATTACTATGGATGGATGATGTATTTATTGGGTGTGTGTGCGTGCGCGCACTTTTAAAGTTTGTTTTGTAGGATTAATTTTAGTTGTGTAAAGAACGAAGACACACCACAACGAGACACACAAAGAGGTACATGCATCAGAGAAAATATTTTATACCTCTTCTTTTTATGTATGAGTTTAAATCTGTGTGGGTGTGTAAATACTGTAGACAAGTATATATATGCTTGTTTATATGTTATTCAATTAATTGTGGGACAGGAGAGGCACCTTTGGCTCCACCACTAATAAATAACCCTATTTCGACCAAAATTTACTTTCTAAATCGAGCCGGCGCGGCGGCGTAAGGTGACATGGATTTGTTGAGGTTCATTTCTTGATTGGACCAGACTTCAAAGGAAACGCGGCCGCTGCTGACGGGTGTATTAAAATGATGATGATGATGATGAGATATTATTAACAGAGTAAATTATTGTGCAAGGAAGGCGATTATACCTTATCCGCCCTTAGAGTGATCCTAACTAAACAAACGTCAATTGTATCTTTCCACCATTCGCGCCATAATTACTGTCACATTGACAGGGAGCACGTGAGAAGTAGGCCTATGTGATCGCTGAATGGGGTAGATTACAAGAAAACTGGGAGATTTTTCACTGAACTTTTGAAATACATTTAAAATAACTGTTTTTTATCGTTAGATTGCCAGACTTTTTTATTTAGATGGCGACACAGCAACAGAAGACTCGACGCTTTCAGCCATTTTGTTGCATCAGAATCGACTGAAGCATGACTCAGATGCATTAACCATATGTAATAAACTATTTTAAGTTGTAATTATTGATTATGTATATTTTAGAATGTTATGAATGTTCTGATTTTATTATTATTTTCAGTCACGAAGAATAACAAGTATATTCAGAGGACATATATTTTTTTTAAATTTAATGAAGGAAATTACTTTTTCGCGTGCTTATTGCTTCTACGTCGTACGTTGGTGTCCATAACCAATGAAAAACGAGCAGGTCACGTGATTTTGTTTTGATGAGGGTCACTTTAAGAGCGGACAGCTTTTAGATCCCTGAATGGTCTTTTATGGAATAGGAATCTGACCAGAAAAACAAACAACAAAAAAAGAGACAGATTCTACAATCAATAATAGAAAGTATACTTATATATGGATAAGAGAGCTGGACAATAAATGAAAGGATGCAGAAAAGAGTCTTGGCGGTGGAATGAATGGATTACGGAGAAGTATGAGAATATCCAGGTTACAACATATTATAAATACATATATTAGACAAAAAATGGATGCACAAGCGACTGTTATCGATAGGATAACGAAGAGAGTTTTAGAATGGTATAGACATGTACAACGGATGTCGGAAGAACAGTGGCCTAAACGGGTGTTAGATTGGATGGTACCAGGCAGAAGGAAGAGGGGGAGAAGCAGAAGAACATGGTGTGATGGAATATATGTATAATGACATAATGAAGAGGAGTATGGAAGAAGGACAATGGGAAGATAGGAATCTCTGGAAAGCAGGAATTAAGGGTGAACTGCTATAAAGTGGAAAGCCTGTATTAAGTAAGTGTAATGATGATGATGATGATGATAATAATAATAATAATAAATAATAATAATAATAATAATAATAAATAATAATAATATCAAAGACTTTGAAATAAGTTCATTGAACTTACGGTATCAGAAGGACATTACATTACTTACATTCTGCTCATTCTCTTATATGGGGCAAAGGCCTTTGGAGGCACCTCAGTGATGGCGTTTTGCTCCAGTCGTCTGCAACAAAACATGTCAAATCATACATTCAAATTAATTATAATTGAAGGAATGAAATGAGGTAACTAAAAGCCACAAATTTAGCAACTGATGCATCTAATGACAGAAGAATGCTATCTCCCACTGCCACTATCGAATAAACATGTTCTTGTCCGCGCGGACATAAGCTCTCCACACATTCCTATCATAAGCCAATATTTTCCAATCATCACCTGTATATCCACCTTACTCAAGTCATGGTTAATATTATTCTCCCACCTCAATATTGCCCTGCGTACTGGACACTTTCCCTCTGGTTCTTGCTACACGAAATTTCAATGTACCTCTTCCATTCCCCATTCGTGCCACGTCCTGCCCACCGCACTCTACGAGAGTTAATTATTCTTATTATATCTGGTTTCCTATAAAGTTCACGTAACTCCATTAAATAGTCTTCTCCATTCGCCTGTCTGCACATCTCTCATCGGTCCAAAAATTTTCTTAAGAATTTTATTCTTAAATACTCGTAATATTTTCTCCTCGCTTAAAATAAGAAACCATGTTTCGGATCCATGTAACTCGGAGAATAATTATTTTATATATTTCCAGTTTAATTTATGTTGAGAGAAGTTAGGATGTCCTTATAATGTATAATAGCATGCATTTCAGCATTTAGTCTATGTTCAATTTCTTCCTGCATCTCATTCCTGTTTGTAAGTATTGTTCCTAGATATCTGATTTAAGCTACTTCTTCAAAAATCCCCTCATTTGCCATTAACAAAATAATGTATTTCAACGTGTGGTCATATATTTAGTTTTATTGATATTTACTTTCAGTCCCAATTACTTGGTGTTACTCAATAGCGTGTATATTGGCACTTACTATCTCCTCACTTTCGACTAATAATTTGGGTCAACATGATTTTTGTCTCATGAGTATCAATAGTTGTACTTAGTGCAATTTTTATCGTGTTTTCAAATATGTATTCGAAATTTCTCTATCACCCACAGTTTTTTTATTTCAATTTCAGTTAAAGGATATAAATAACTATTTTTTTAATAAACGTTTTTTCGTACATTTGTCCATTGTAAAATAAAACCAAATAAGCTAACTCAAATGATTTCAGCTATGGAAAAGAGATATCGAGGCAAATGGAATCCTAATATGCTGGCCGATTATTGTTGGACCATCAAGAGGAATGCTCCACAGGCGAAATATAGCAGAAAATCGTCATTTCTTACTTTCTAGGTGAGTCCGAATCTTCGAATATTGTGTAGTTACGAATGTAGAGAATATTAAAGTGTTTGAAATTATAAATTCCTGTCTCTCGGAAACCTTGCGTGATGGAGAAAAACCGATATCATATTTGAATTCAGGAGAAAAAATACTATCAGAATCACATATGTTTCTTTATGAGACAAAAAAAAAAGAGTTATTTTTTTGTTGCTCAGTGTTATACCATTAACAGCACAAACTAACAGCTTATTAATAACATTGAGTTATAGGATTTTTTCATCCTCTAAAGATTTGATGGCTTGTTGTAATGAATAGTACAAGAGAAATGCATCCCCTTGCTTTAACCCATTGTGAATTTCAAAAGTATCTGAAAAATGTTTGCTTACACGCACCCTACTCTTTATGCCAAGTAGACACATTCGAATAAGCCTAACAAGGAAACTGTCAACCGTTGCAGGCTGAAACCTACTTTGAAATTTCTCCCACAGAAGTGTTATGATCTACCAAGCCCATGTCCAGAAAATTATCTGCTGTTTTTAACTCAGAATCACTAAAATCCTGACGCAAATCTCTCATTTAAACTATAAGGAAGTATTACAACTACCGAATTTATATATGGTTAACCCTCACGGTGCTGTTTGCGCCGCGTCCCGCCTACTCCACTCCGCTCTAAATCAAGCGGAAGTCTATATGCCCCATACAATGGATTACCTGGCTTCGATTTATGTGCACTGTAGTTAAAAGCGATAGATATTATTTTTTGGACACGGCCTTGGTACATCACAACGCTTCTCTGGGAGAAATTTTAAGGAGTTTCGGCATGCAATGGTTGACAGTTCCCTTGTAAGTAACTTTCCCTTCTATTTAATATATTATAATAGTATGTAATCATATCCCCATTTTCAATCCTAATCGTGTTTGATCTAGCCTGAAATCCTTTCCTGTGTATCCTAATTCCCTAAAATAATTCTCCGATGTTCCTATTTTTGCATTATTTCAAGATCATGAATTTTCACTCTCAAAAATTCCCTCTTTTTACGCTTTAATAATCTAGTGGTTTCCCGTCTAACACTACCCAATTATTCTAAATTTACTTTATTTGACTCGTGTAAACAATTCATTTCTGCTTTAGAATATGACTTAAAATAAAATAAAATAGACTTTTTGCAAAGATACGAAGGAAGGGATAGACAGACCAATTCGTCTGCGAGGACGAATAAGGAAAATCCTAGTGAAGTAAAGTTTATTTGCACTTTGAGGCTCTGAGTTACAACACAGTCAACCCTTCATGTAATCAGAGAGTAGTTAAATGCATTGTCTTGTAATTACTCACAGTTCAGTTGTGGCTTCGGGCAAGTGATCGGGGACCTTAGTTAGAGCTTTCTCTTGACAATCCACGATGCCGTCGGCACAGCGGCAGGGGTGTGGACACTGGGGCTCACTCACACATTCCCCGCTGGGTCTTTCCACAAGGCCTGTAACCATAGGCTCCATCAACACTACGCAAACATCTGGAACGCGCTACACACATCATTACAAATTCAGAAGACAGCCTTCCATCATCAACAATTACAATAATTGTACAGCGTTTTCTGAAGAGATGTCTGTTTTAGTTCAGGACGACTGATAGATCAGGTACTAATTTTAAAATCTTAATATTTTAATAGAATAACTAATTATAAATAAATATTTATACAAATTAAACTAGCACTAAAATGAAACAAGTTGATATTATTATAGAAGCGAAAAATATAAATTATTCCGTGGGACAGACCAATTACAAAAGAAAGACATTTAAATTTATTTTGAAGGAAGTTAGTTTCGGGCAGTTCGTAATCTATTGTTGTAAGGAGTTCCAGAGTCTAGCATAGGATACGGAATAGGAATGAGAACAATGAAAGCGTATGTGTTGTCGGATAGGAAATAGGAAGTTCCGGTGTAATCGTGTACAAACTGTGATTGAAAGATAGGCGATGGAAGCCATAATGTTGGAAGTTGCCATTATCTTGCAACAAGACACGAAATTGTTATAGTGGTTTTCTAGATAATAGTATTGCTCTTATGGAGTAATTCTCGCTAGTAAACGTGACATTTTATGTGAGATAGATTTATTAGTTATTTCGTTTTAAATAATTCATTTAGTTAAATAATTTCACCTAAAACTTTGCCAAAAAGTTGGGTCCCGATTAATGAAAAAAAAAACATGAAAGGTATAATTATCACCCACATATTTAATAATATTAGGGGGTGAATTCAATTACCGGAACAGCGGCTAGCGGAGATGCCATTGAATCATCTTGTTTGAAAGAAACTTGGAAATAATTGAATGAGTCATTTCGAAAAGGGATCATCTACTATGTATCTGAAATTCAGTTTCTTCGTTATTCTATGTTTACATACCTACTTCCATCGTATCTGCATGAGAACGGATCAACTACACTATCCCCTTACCACTTTCTGACTTTATTCAGTAGCAATTTCAGATTCAATGCTTTATCCCGAACAAGTTGAATCAGTTTTTTTCCCTCTCCTGTAAAATTTGATCAGCTGTAGATGATTCCTTTTGACCGATTCAATTATATTTCCATTTCTATTATAATGATATTGCGAAAAGAAAAATTAATGTCTGAAGCAGGAATCGAACCGTGGACCTCTCGTTCTCCGTACGAGTGTGCAGACCACTACACCATTCGAGACATGGTACAAACATTAGCAATTCTTTCCACATATACAAATCTATGTAATTTTCTTTTCATAAAATCATTATAATATTTTATGATTGGAACTATGTTAAAATAACAATATTGGAAACTGTTAAATTTCCTTTTCTGTCACTCAGTCTACGGCGTCAAGTGGCAACAGTGTTCCCATAAGAGCAATACCATTTTCTAAATATGAAAAACCATATAAACATATTAGGCGTACTGCCGTAAAAGGAGTTTCTTAAAATTGGGACAGAATTTTCAGCGGCAATAAAGGATGTAAATTTTATAAATATAGGCAAGAATTCAATATATAAAATAATAAGAGTGATATCTCACCTGAACATTTGAATTCTTGTTCGTGTAGGTCTGCGACATTTTGTCCTTTGAGATTGTTTGGAGAGAAACATCTTGTGTAGAGGCCCAAGCGAGGCGCCCGCCTCAACCATCGAGCCAGCCATGACAAGTGACAGTCACAAATGAGATTATTGTCTGACAACCTGAGCGTCCTCATCCTGAACAACTCTTCGAATATGTCTTTACCCAACGACGTTAAATTATTGTTGTTTAGAGTCCTGCAGGACAACAAAATATCAACTGAACTAAACAGTTAAATATAATTAAATTAAGTACATTGACATCCATTAAAATTAGCTTGTCTATAGGTGCCGAAGTTTATTTCATTTTTCCACACAGGACAAGAATATAAAACATTTTTAACAAAACAAGAATAACATCGAAGATTCTAGTGCAAATGACAGTGTACAGTAATTCTAATAAACGCACACATTATTGTATCAGTATCCAATTAACTACCTGAGGAATATTATATACATACAACAGTGTGTGTGTTTTTTTTTGTCGGAGAAAATACTTAAGATTAAATGGGAAATTGAGAAATAAATAACCTAAGAAATCATATTAAAAATGTAATATTGAGAGATATTTGTTCAATGTAGGTAGAATAATATAGCTAACTTAAGGGAATACGATAAAAAAGCTAAAAAAAACCCACATCGGTTTTAAAATTAGAAAGTTAACAAACCTTATATTTGTCAATTTTATATAGATACTAGTTAATAACCTGCGTGCGGTGGTGCTACGCCTAAATAATTGAAAATTAATGTGGCTTTTATGTTTAGTTAATAAGTAAAAGGAAAAATAATTATAAATTTACATGTTTTAGGTACCCCGAGCTGATTACCCGACGTTGCCCGGGAATCTAGGCCTACTTATCCCGATCTTTTTGACATAAATGAGCTGAAATACGAAAATTAATGTGTTTTTATGTTTAGTTAAATAAGTAGGGGGAAAAATTTATCCCGTAATTATTTTTAGATACCCCGTGCTGTTTACCCGACGTTGTCCAGGAATCTACTCATCCCTATCTTCTTGGCATAAATGAGCTGAAAAACGAAAATTAATGTACTTCATATATTTAGTTGAATAAGTAAAAAAAACACTTATAAACGTATATCGTAATTAATTTAATATTCTCCGTGCTGATTACCCGGTGTTGCCCGGGAATCTACTTATCCCGATCTTCTTGGCATTAATGAGCTAAAAGACAAAATTCGTTAGTGTGAGTTATCCGTAAAAGAATACCCGCCATGTGCTGCTATGCTTGCAGAGGAATCTAAGGACTTGTCTCGATTTTCTTGGCATCAATAAAAGACAAAAATAGTTATTGTGAGTTATCCGTAAGAGATAAACATATGCTGTCGCGGACTTTTTTTGTAGAGCTTTTTGAGATACAATTTTGTTTATTTGTTATGGTTTAGGCAACGTAAGCGTACAAAGAGCTCCACTTTTTTTTTTTTTTTTACATTTTCCACTACAAAGGGCGATTTTTAAGGGTGTGGGAGTTGAGTATCACAACTCTATTATAGCCTATGTTCATCCCGGAAATCTCCTGAACATTTTGCAAAAAGCCCCATCACAATCGGGGATCAACGGTATGGCCGCGCATAAAGTACGAACAAACAAACAAACACCTTTATATATTAGATAATGATGGTTTATGTAGGTCCTATTATTATGCACAGAGAAAAAAATCACGTACACTAAGTATATAGAGGAAACACGAATTAACATGTTGATAAACATGTCGAGAGGACGAATCTTGTAACCAATATGATGTTATAAGAAAAGTATCGATGTAGTTAGTAACTAGTTTGTCGCTTGCTATAACTAACTCATTGGCACTATTGAACCCTTAGGTTCATGGCCGCGCGGACATAAACGTTCTCCATACGTCCCTATCCCGAGTCAATGTTTTCCAATCATCCCTGTATAATCTACTTCCCTCAAACCGTGGTTAATATTATTCTCCCTTCTTCTTAATTAACACAACAGCCCAGGTGGGTGATGACTCTCCTACATTCATCCCTGTCCCTCGATAGCTGCCTCCAATTTCCCATTTTTTGCCGCCTGCAGATCCCGCCCACACAATCCTACTATCTTGATCTCGGTCGATCCCTTGATCTTGATTCCTCTGGATATATGTTAACATTGGATTCAACTTTCCTATCAACCTCCATTCGATACACATGTCCCAACCATCTCAAACTTGACAATCTGATATATGTTGATATGTCTAATTCTTTATATAGTTCATGCAGCTCACTTATTCTCCCATCTCATTCAAAATTCATAGACTGTTATTCGCACTATAATAACCGAGAAATCCCTATATATATATATATATATATATATATATATATATATATATATATATATATATATATATGATATGAAAAGAAAAAAGAATGCTTGAGTCGGGATTTGAACTCGAGTCTCTAAAGTCTGTACCTTTAGCACTCTAACCAACTGAGCTACCCAAGAATTCCAATACAAGCATACGCTACCTCTTGTGTGAATTGAGAATACTACATGTATAAGAAAATTGTATGCTTGTATTGGAATTCTTGGGTAGCTCAGTTGGTTAGAGCGCTAAAGGTACAGACTTTAGAGACTCGAGTTCAAATCCCGACTCAAGCATTCTTTTTTCTTTTCATATCATATTTGCCTTCATTGCCAAATGTCAAAAATATATTTATAATATATATATATATATATATATAATATGGGGGCACGCCGTAGCGTAGTGGTTAAGGCACTGAGCTACAAGCCGGAAGGTCGAGGGTTCAAGTCCCGGTGGGGCCAGGATTTTTAAACTGACCCAAACCTTCTGGCGGCACTATGGCCCTGGGGTCGACTCAGCCTCTAACGAAAATGAGTACCAGACGCTTGTTCTGGGGTAAAGGCGGCCGTCACGCAGGGCTGACAACCCGGCTGACATCAAGTGCCGATTGTCCAGAAATAGTGGGAGCCTTAACCTCCTACTGCCCCAAGGGCCTCCTGAGGCCTGTAGTGGGATCACTTTACTTTATATATATATATATATATATATATATAAATGATTAAGAAAGTTTTCTTGGTTTTCGGCGTCATTGATTCAAGGTCGGCCTCTGGCCACTAATTCCGACGTTTCGGCATGGTCCCACATGCCACTATCAACGAATATTAGCATTCCTTGATAATGGCACGTGGGATCACGTCGAAACTGATAATGACATGTGGGATCATCACGAATCGTCGGAATCAGTGGCCAGAGGCCGACCTTGAATCCATGACACCGAAAACCCAAGAAAACGTTCTTAACCATACTTACATCCGCGAAAATGTACAATATAACACACACACATACATGTGTGTATATATATATATATATATATGTGTGTGCGTGTGTGTGTGTGTGTGTGTGTGTGTGTGTGTGTGAACATCTTAGTGATGGTAAATTATATTACATTATCAATAAAACCCAATCACCAAACACAAATTAAAAACATTTAAAAGACATCGGCGCGTTTCGATAGCTGTCCTATCATTATCAAGAGTGGGTATTGAATGAACAAAAGCTGAGAGTGTATTAAAACAAAATCAGTTACAATTCCAGATTACATCACATCACGTGACTGATAATTATAAATTAATTATTGATATAATCAATATAACTTTCTCATCTTTTAGAAATACATAAACTAAAGAAAAGTAATAAGTTATTGAATTCTCAATTGGAATTAAATGATTAGCCACTTTTAAATTTATAATAAGAAAATGACGTTTTTACATATTGCTTAGTTACGCTTGTTTACATAGTTGAGTATACATATAAACAGAAAAATGTATTTGTTTAATTAAATAAAAATAAAACTTAAAGTTTTATGTGATTTTCATATTTATTAAAATATAAATTAGGTACAGCTGTTTCGGTACTTTGTACCTTCTTCAGACATGATAACAAATTAATGAATTTTTGTATTATATAACATAACAACTTTAACCATGCAACATTTTTTTTTTTCAATCTCTATTATAAATTTAAAAGGAGGGCGAGTTCATGGCAATCATAGTTGGTGACCTAAAAGGTGTAACAGCGTTTTGCCAGTTTTTCAATTTATTTATCGTCTACAACGTCTAAAGGGGTCGTACTCTCGTTCCTGTTCATCACAACAAATAGTTAAAATTTGTAAAATTTGAATCAAACAGAGTGACCATATGGGAGTAGGTGGTTATCACAGCTTTTTAATTACCTAAATTTCTGTTATAGGCTCTCATATGTGTCCTTTATAACGAGAATCAAAAGTCTTCCAGTTTGTCCTGAAATAAGCATTGGTCAACATGTGCAACGCTTCAATTTTATATACGCCTTGATAGAGTATGTTCCTGGTTTTTACTTTGGTTTTATTGTTTTTTATTATATTTTGTAAAGTTTTATTAGTTTTAAAAACCACATTAATGTTCAACTTTTTAACGTATTTAGATATTTTATTGGAAAGTGGGCCTATGTTTTTCTTGGGTAAAGGAAAAACTATGTTAATTGCTTTTTTGTAATGAACTTTCTTAATTAAATTATCTATAATTTTAGGTTCACAGTTATTATTGACAACTAATTGTTTAATAATATTCAGTTCATTATTATATTCCAAGGGTGAAACAGGGATATTTAAAAGTCTATGAATGTAACTATTAAAGGCTGCTATCTTATGAGTGTATGGGTGAAGAGAAGAACAATGGATAGTGGTATCAGTATGAGATGGTTTGTGAAAGATACCAAACTCAAACTTATTATCAATGTGTTTTTAGACAAATCCAGGAAATTTATACTATTAATTGTTTCTGTCATTCGTCTGAAGAAGATACAGTGAATTGAAACAGTTATTACGAATTTTAAATATTTCTGAAAATCATATAAAACTTCAATAGTTTTATTTAGTAAATAAACATAACCTTATTTTTCTTTAACTAAGGAACATAGGGCGCTATCCGGAATACGGCCCTTGTCATTGATCATATTTTTTTGTTTTGTTTTTATAAATCTCGAAACTTTCAACTTTGTGTATTACGTATATTCCATAAATTAGACAAATATATACGGCATGTCATATTTATCAGCGTTAATGTTTATGTGATGATAAAAGAAACTTACAAGACTTCCAGATCGTTCATCCCGTGAAGAACTGTCTCATCCATGCACGTCAGTCGGTTGTTATCCAACTGCCTGTAAAATGGATATGTTTTATATAAGTCGTGTCTACATGGGTCACATGTTATACAAAACTAACATACTGAAAAATACTTACAAGTTTTTTAAAGCTGGGATTCCTCTAAGAGTTTTCCTGCCGATTACTTCCAGCTGGTTATGGCTCAGGTCCCTGCAAAACACATCCCAATCTTCATCTTACATATAATGAAAACACACAAATATGTTATTTCATTTCAAAATATGTCTTATTTCACTACTTTACGGTCTTAAAAAAAAACTCCATTAATAATTTTATAATTAGAGCGCGGAATTTGTTCCACTATGCCGATCACTTACTTATACTGGTATTGACTGTACTAGTAGTAATGAAATGGAACTTATTGACTTTTCGAAATAAAGGAAATACATTTGCATTTATCCTACATTGCGCACGGGCCTGCTTGGCCGTACATGCATTATTTTTCATAAATAAAAAAATAAACATAAGAATATATACACAAATACATACATGGCTATACACTTGCACTCATATATAAAGAATGCATAAAAACAATGTATATATATATATATGGTATGATAAGAAAAATAAATGCCTGGACGGGATTCGAACCCGGATCTCTGAGTCTGTACCTCAGCGTGATATCCATTACACTACCAGGCGAATCCAATTCAAACACTTACTTTTCTTATATATGTATTATACTCTCCATTATTACTAGATGTCGCGAGAACACTGTCTTCACTGCCATCTAGTAGCTGACTATATCAAGTAAGCAAATTAAAGAGAATATTTATTTTACTTTATAGCAGTGACGCTTTATCGATGTTATAATTAAATCTTTAACATTGAGCAATGCAAGCTTAATATGGTATGATAAGAAAAATAAATGCCTGGACGGGATTCGAACTCGGATCTCTGAGTCTGTACCTCAGCGTGATATCCATTACACTACCAGGCGAATCCAATTCAAACACTTACTTTTCTTATATATGTATTATACTCTCCATTATTACTAGATGTCGCGAGAACACTGTCTTCACTGCCATCTAGTAGCTGACTATATCAAGTAAGCAAATTAAAGAGAATATTTATTTTACTTTATAGCAGTGACGCTTTATCGATGTTATAATTAAATCTTTAACATTGAGCATGATAAGAAAAATAAATGCCTGGACGGGATTCGAACCCGGATCTCTGAGTCTGTACCTCAGCGTGATATCCATTACACTACCAGGCGAATCCAATTTAAACACTTACTTTTCTTATATATGTATTATACTCTCCATTATTACTAGATGTCGCGAGAACACTGTCTTCACTGCCATTTAGTAGCTGACTATATCAAGTAAGCAAATTAAAGAGAATATTTATTTTACTTTATAGCAGTGACGCTTTATCGATGTTATAATTAAATCTTTAACATTGAGCAATGCAAGCTTAATATGGTATGATAATAAAAATAAATGCCTGGACGGGATTCGAACCCGGATCTCTGAGTCTGTACCTCAGCGTATATATATATATATATATATATATATATATATATAACATGAAAATCTCAACAAATAAAACCAAATCAATGGCATTATCCACGAACCCACGACGTATGAAATTAGAAATAGAAGGGAAAAGTATAGAACACGTCACGAAATTCAAATATTTAGGAACAGAAATTAATAGCAGCAACAGAATAACAGATGAAATCCTCCATCAAGCAAATGATGCAAACAAAATATGTTTAAACAATACTGTTTGGAAAAATAAAATTTTAAGAATAGATACAAAAGCAAGAATTTACAAATCTGTCATAAGACCAGTTCTAACGTATGGTTGTGAATGCCGAACAGAAACTCAAAAACCAAAACAAATCAATGAAACAACCGAAACGAAAGGTTTAAGAAAAATCGTAGGAAAATCACTGAGAGAGAAAATTTGCAGCTCTGTTATTAGAGAAGAATGTGAAATTGAACCAATAAATCTGTGGATAAATGATAGAAGACTAAATTGGAACGATCACATAGATAGAATGGAGAACAGTAGATTAGTGAAGAAAGTACGGGACTGGACACTTCAGCACGTACACAATAACACACATTTACACTCATCCATAAAACAAAATCGTGTGGTCTGACCCTGAATCGAATCCGGGACAGAAGCTCTGATCACTAACCAACGAGCCTGGTCATAATAATAATAATAATAATAATAATAATAATAATAATAATAATAATAATAATAACTGGGTCGCTGGTTAAACCCGGTTCGTGCCGATGGATTTTTTTAGGATAGAAAAATCCAAGAACTCAATCCTGCGGGAGGTACTTCAGGCCGTGGGTCCCGAGTCTGAAGATTTTCAGGCTCGTAAAAGATCCTTAAGCGTGAATAAAGTATCATTTTGTATATTAATAATTCAAAAATTGCTACAGAACAAATTTTAAAAAAAAGTGAGAAAAACCACACCCACACACACGCGCATACCACCCATCCTTGCAGATATCAAATCCACTATCAGGCTACTCAACTTATTAAGACTACTTATTATATAATTGAAGATCGGAAACAAAAACCTTATTAAGATTCTTATTATTGATAATACATATTTCCTTATTGATCTCCAATTTTGCTATCCCTCAATTAGAACGATAGGGAGGGGGTGGGATGGGGTGTACCATATGTCAACATTATCTATCGGGTACTCTTCTGTAATATAAACATGAAGAAGCAATATAAGATCCATAATACAATAAAATGTACTTAAACTATGCATTGCTTAAACGTTTTAAGACAAAGATTGCACTATAAAATCGTTTCCCAACCTGTGGTTCGCGAACCCCCAGACGGTTCGCAAAATATTTCAAGGGGTTCGCCAAAACTTTTCCGTAATTCCGGAGTTCGAGGTTAGGTGTATTATTGTTCCCTTCATGTCATAAAAATAATTATTATACTATATTATATTATTAGTTTAAAATTAAATTGACTCTATAATGTCCCTTGTTACATATGTGTAACATCGGGAATTTATCATATTATTTCCACAATAAATTAATATTTACCGCGAATGCCTGATTTACAGTTAGTAATTCTGGCCGAGAATAGGTCTTTCACTGTAATCCTACCATTTTAATCCTATGCTTTGCAGCTTTACTAGGGAATTATAGGTGTGGTAGCTTTCCATTGCTTTCCACACCGGTGAAGGATGGCGATGATGGCCGGATGATTTTCGGAGACCGTTGGGTCCTAAGCTTCTTGACATTTGTCTTACAGGTGATGAAAAACGAAAAAAAAAAAAACTCACCCAGGAGCCTGTCCCGACCGGGAATCGAACCGGGGCCCGCTGCGTGGCAAGGTAGCACGTTACCTGGAGACCACAGCGATGGACACGAGTATAATGAACCCAAATATTTCCAACAAAGATGTTATTATTTTACTATTATTTATTATTTTGAAAACACGATCGTGCAAAAAAAAAAAAAAAGTACAACGCACGTGTGGGAAGTGTTTTACAAATTCTCGGAAATTAAAAACCTCGCTATTGCTCGGTTTTTAAACATTTTCCTCGCTTCTGTAAAAACCACTTCCGAACCTCGCATCATAATATAGGCCTACTATTTATAGAAAACTTATGTCCGACAGAAAGTAAAGATATTGCCAGTCCATCTTCTTATGTGTGTGGTTTGAAGACGCCATGGTATGGAATGTACTAGAGTAACGGGGCAGTCTGTAGCACTCAGATAATTGAAGGCCCGTCCGTTGAGAGGAAGGAAGTGAGTTGTGATGACAAATTGATATGATTCTTGTGTCACACACCCTATGGGCCATTGTGTTTATTGGGTCGGGGGGCGTGGCAGCTCGGCATTGTCTCATAATGCGGAACACCCAGACACGTCTTTAATATTCAATTGCGCGATACCAAACATAACTTAGCTGTGCTACTGCCTGTCGCACCGCACCATTTTAATATGCAGCTGATTTATAATTATCAAGTGAACGCTATATCATTTACTCCTATTTGTTCTTCACCGACACGAAAATAGTATATTACGATGCGAGGTTGGGAAGAGGATTTTACAGAAACGAGGAAAATGTTTAAAAACCTCGCTATCGCTCGGTTTTTAATTTTCGACATTCTGTAAAACGCTTCACAAACGTGCGTTGTACATTATGTTTTGCGTGATGTTGTTCTCAAAATAATAAATAATAGTAAAATAATATCTTTGTTGGAAATATTTGCGTTCATTATAAACAATTGACTAATGTTAGCAGTGTGGGCAATGTTTATTAGCTGAAACTACAGGAGGTTGTGAGATCAATTTAGTTTAAAAAGCGGCAAGTATGCATTTATTCTTTTATCTTCTTCTTCACGGTTTAGGCTTATTTACTAGCCTGTTCCGGGTCCAAATTGCTGCTCTTTCCATCTTTTCCTTGGTCTTCCCAAGCTTCTTCTTTCTCGTGGTGAATAGTTGTACGCTGCATTTGGTATTCTATTCTGTCATCCTTGCCAAATGTTCTTTCCAGTTTGTTCTGTATTTCTCTATTGTCGAGTTTAATTCCTCTATTTTTAGTTGTCTTATTTCTGTGTTATGCTTTTTGTCTGTTCTTTGATATCCTGCTATTGGTCTGAGGAATTTCATTTCAGCAGCTTGTATCCTGGCAGATTGTTGTCACTGTCCATATTTCGGATCCATAAGTAATAATAGGCAATGCCATTGTCTTGTATTTATTGTTTTATATTGTTTCAAATAAAGTTAAGTTCATATAAAATGCAGTGATTTGTTTCGCATAATGTACATTAACACTAACTTCTGGATATACACCGTGTCCCATTCAAACCTCCCACATTTTAATTAATCATAATTCTCAAAGTATGCGGAATTATGAAATGAGGTTGGTATTAAAAGAAAGAGAAACTCAAAGAATCTTTATTTTCATTGTTGCAGTTGATTCATCTGTCGCATGTTAGACAATATTGACATAAAACCACATTCGCCAGACATCACTCCACTGGATTTCTTCCTCTGGGGGTAGGCCTATGTAAAAGACCGTGTGTTTGCGACTCCAGTACAAGATCTTCATGATTTACGAACCCGTATACTTGACACAATTGCAACAGTACCAATGGACATGTTGGACAGAACGTGGCACGAAATCGAATACAGACTTGATATTGTTCGTGCTACTAATGGTGAACATATAGAGGTATTTTAGTGTGTGGCAATGAAAATTCTTTGCGTTTTTGTTTCGTTTAATACCGGCCTCATTTCATAATTCCACATACTTTGTTGGTTATGATTAATTAAAATGTAGGAGATTTGAATGGGACACCCTGTATTTTTGTAGGCCTATATACAATGTACGTAGAATACATCAAGGGCAGTGGTTTTACTTCCCGCACGAGGTTTGTAATATGTAATATTACAGTATAGTTATTTATGTTAGGAACCTCGAAATGTAAGAAATGGAAATTTCAATCATGGTCGCCATTTCTGTAAGTACGACAAAATACACTTACTTACTTACTCACTGGCACTATCGAACCCGTAGGTTCATGGCCGCGCCGACATAAGCTCTCCATACATCCCTATCCTGAGCTAATGCTTTCCAATCATCTCCTGTGTAATCTACTTCCCTCAAATCATAGTTAATGTTATTCTCCCACCTCATTCTTGGTCTACCAACTGGGCGTTTTCCCTCTGGCTTTCCTACAAGAAGCTTCCATGCAAGTCTTTCATTCCCCATACGTGCAACATGTCCTGCCCATCGCAGTCTACGAGACTTAATTGTTCTTATTATATCCTGCTTCCCATGAAGACCATGTAGTTCATTATGTAGTCTTCTCCATTCACCTGTCTGTTCATCTCTCTTTGGTCCAAAAATTTTCCTAAGTACTTTATTCTCAAATACCTGTAATCTCCTTTCCTCCCTTAAAGTAAGAGTCCATGTTTCGCACCCATATAATATAACTGGTAGAATAATAGTTTTATATATTTTCAGTTTAACGTTTTTTGAAAGGAGTTGGGACATCAAGAGTCTCTGCAATGCATAATAGCACACATTTCCAGAATTGAGCCTATGTTTAATTTCTTTGTGCATCTCGCTCCTATTTGTGATTATTGTTCCTAGGTATTTGAATTCAGCCACTTCCTCAAAATTTCCCTCATTTGTCATTAGCTGTCTATTTCCATTATATAATGTATTTCTACGTGTGACCATATATTTAGTTTTATTGATATTTACTTCCAGTCCTAATGTGTTAGTGTTACTCAATAGCGTGTGCGTGTTGTCCTTTAGTATCTCCTCGCTATCAGCCAATAGTACTACATCATCAGCATAAACTAACAGCTTATTAATACCATTCAGTTGTAAGCCTTCCTCATTCTCTAAAGATTTAATGGCATGCTCTAGTACAAAATTAAACAGTAGAGGAGATAGTGCATCTCCTTGCTTCAACCCATTCTGGATTTCAAAAGTGTCCGAAAACTGTTTGCCTACACGCACCCTACTCTTTGTGCCATTTAGACACATTCGTAACGACAAAATACACTATCGTGCAAAATCGTATTATTAAGATTTATTTAAGAAGACCTATGGATTACACAATAAGGCTTATTTACGAAGAGTGTAAGTTCACAACATTGAACAAATTTATAAAAATAGTTTACTAATCGAATTCACTGGAACTATCGAGACCATATGTTCGATAAATTCTCCATACATCCGTATTCTGAGCTAATGTTCTCTAATCATCCCCTGTATAATCTAGGTCCCTCAAATCTTGGTTAGTGTTAATCTCCCTTCTTATTATTGAACCATCTGCTGGGCGCTTCCCCTCTGGTTTTCCTACAAGAACTGACTACAGTTCATGAGGTTCCGGGTTCTATTCGCGGTCAGACCATAAGAATTTTTCCTTAAAGGGAATTATTCTTGTGGTTACCCATGGTCGGGAATTTAGATTAAGTTTATTTTAAGGACTCTCCAGGCGCTTCATTATAATTTATCGCCCATTAGGCCTATATCATCGGGGTAACGTAACTCAGCCTTCCAGGTACCCGAACCTAACAAATGGATTACAATTCCGCCAATGCTAGGAGAGAGAGAGAGAGAGAGAGAGAGAGAGAGAGAGAGGAGAGAGAGAGAGTTAAAATATAAGAAAATACAACCTGATGGCATAAAGAGAGAGAGGGATATATATATATATATATATATAAATATATATATATATATATATATATATAGAGAGAGAGAGAGAGAGAGAGAGAGAGAGAGAGAGAGAGAGAGAGAGAGGATTAGGAGTATTTGAGTTCTTAGACTAAAGAGGTATGAACAGATATGTGGATATAGAAAACTGTATGATATGGAACTATATGATTTCTATGTGAAACCAGATATTATATAAGAACAGTTAAGATTCGTAGAATATTAACACTGTTATATAAGACACTTAAGACTCGATGGGCTCGAATGGAGCTTGAAAGAGGAACACGATACTAGATGTAGGAATACCAGAGGGAAAGAAGATGTAGGAAGGCTAAGAATGAGGTGGGACAATAACCATGATTTGAGGGAGATGAGTTAGACCTATTAGGAAATGATTAAAAAATAGATCAGGATAGGGACGTATGGTGAGCACATGTCCTCGCAGCCATGAACTTCCAAGTTGGATAGTGTCAGTGAGTTATAACACCAGTTTATTATTAATGGCATTAATTTAACCTCATTTGTCATTTTAATCTTACGACACAGCAGATGTAGCTTAGATTCTTCATTATAACAAGGCATATTGCTTAGATTAAAAAAAAAACAGTGCAAGACTACTTGATATTTAAATTTATTCCTCTCTCAAATAATTTATCCCAATACACGAACGTCTGCTCATACGTGGAACTCACACTAAAATATAAGTTACATGGTCCTTATGAATCTGTAATGTATTATATTTGGCTGTGCTTTCCTTCAGGTCGCAAAAATTTTTCAATTTAATATCTTATTCCACTGATGCACTAAACACTTTTAAACACGTTTAAAACATTTTGCAACACTTTTAAACACATTTTAAACATCTTCCAATGTTGCAAGGAGTTTTTTTTCATATTTATATATTTGCGTAAAACACGGTCGTGCTACATTGCTTACTTCCTACTCTTTGTTATTTTCCCTCTACTTCCTATGTTGTTCCAACGTTGCCACCATCAACAACCCGAACTTGCTTTTTAAATGTGATTCCACGTTCCCTGGATTTCACCTACGTTAGAGTAATTGATCTGTGTTACAGTAATTGATTTAGGTTTGGTTAGCTTTTAGGTTCTTTGCTTTTTAAAAGTGATTTGATACGTAAAATAAATTATACATTTTTAGACAAGTTCTGGGAATTTTGTGTCAATGTTGTCATACTGATTTCACATATATATACCGCCAACTGCTGGAGGTTGCATTTATCTACCTGGGATAATTGGAGCACTAGCGCATGCGCACTGCGATTCTATAGAACTTAGAAAAAATTTCGTGCGACCCGAAGGAAAGCATATCCTTATATTTTTTTAGTAGTAATAGGACTTTATTAGACTAAAAGTAATATATATATACAATGTTATTTACAAACATGAGTCGCACGGGCATAGGACATCACATCACTCCATGTCGTATACCATCTCCACTTCTCGCAACTGGAATTCCCTACCACAAGAAATAAGGGGCTGCCGGACATTGGCATCTTTTAAAAGAAATCTAAATTTATATTTGCTCTAAACTCGACTTCATTATTATCCAGTGTAAGATATATATATATATATATATTAATTGGTGTTTCCCGTATAATGTATCATATTTATATTATTATTATTATTATTATTATTATTATTATCGTATCATTATTGTTATTACCCTATAAAATGTTGTTTGTACATGCCATTTACATTGCTACATTTATTGTATCTTTAACTGTTTATAATTAGTATAGTGTATATCTATATTTGTCGAATATTTATTTGTATTTGTGGTGGTTGAGTGGAAGAGAGGGTCTTATGGCCTTAACTCTGCCAGAATAAATAAAGTATTATTATTATTATTATTATTATTATTATTATTATTATTATTATTATTATTATTATTATTATTAAGCCATACGTGCTGTTGACAGTCTGTTACAATAAAGTAATATTTGGTAAAGTATAAAGAAAAACAAAAAGAAAACAATAATATTACAATAACATAATAATACAATAACATTATATCTTCTTCCTTTCAAGTATTAGGCCAAGGCCTGTTACGATCCTATAGAAAATTTTCCCTTATGGGAAATTCTCATATAAGACTTGAAAGCATAATAATAGTCCCTTTGATTGGTTGCTGGCCAAAGGAAGGCAAGACCAGTGATGGGGCTGCCATCTTATAGCCTCTGGTCAGGCTTTCTGGAGAAGAAAAGAAAATAAAGGAAATAAGAAATGGAAGAAAGGAAGGACTCCCTAGCCCTCGGATGCCCTAATAGCGTCGGGGTCGAAAAAACAAGAGTTAACCAAGAGAGGTTAGATAGTAAAGTTAAAAGAGTGCAAAACACAAGTAAGTGGAAGAAATGTTTTGCACAGCTTGGGCACCTTGTAGTCGCCATCCACATATCCCCTAGATGAGGACCCCTGAGGGCTAACATTATATACATTAATTAAGTTATGTAGAATTATTAAGAATTAATGGTATTGCATTTTGATAACATGTAGGCCTATTTATTCATGAATGAGTGTTGGTCTTACTTTCCGCGTTTTGTCCAGAAATTTACCCAAGTTCATCCAATTTTCTGGATTTACCATTAACTCGTAGCATGCCAATCTTTCACGATTTGAATTTAGAAATCTTTTCGGTAATAACTGACGCCTCCAATATTCTAAATTGTTACATTTTCCAAATATATGTATCTCGTTATTTTTTTTATGTAGTGGGGCACGCCGTAGCGTAGTGGTTAAGACACAGCACTACAAGCCGGAAGGTCAAGGGTTCGAGTCCCGGTGGGGTCAGGATTTTTAAACTGACCCAAACCTTCTGTCGGCACTATGGCCCTGGGGCCGACTCAGCCTCTGATGTAAATGAGTACCATACCCTTGTTCTGGGGGTAAAGGCGGACGTCACGCATGACTGACAACCCTGCTGACATCAAGGGCCGATTGTCCAGAAAAAGTGGGAGCCTTAACCTCCTACTACTCCAAGGGCCTCCTGAGGCCTGCTTGTCCCGCGCCGTAGCCGAGTGGTTGAGGCAGGAAGCCTTGGCGCAGAGCTACGGGACTTGCGCTGGTTCGAGTCTCCATGGGGGAAGAAATTTTCTCATGGTATTTCGGCCAGTATGGGACCGGTGTCAACCCAGCATCGAGAGGCGTTTGGGTAGCTACAATAAGTAGCGGTTCCAGATTGAGAAAACCAGCTATAACGGCTGGGGGGCTGACCACATGTCACCCCTACACTGGCTAGATGATCATCTACCTCTGTGATTGACACAAGTGGATGTGAGGCCAGCTACCGGCTGGTAGGCGAAGGCGAAGCGTTCTAGGCCTGTCGCGTCATGAAATTATTATTATTATTATTATTATTATTATTATTATTATTATTATTATTATTTTACTTACTTACTCACTGGCACTATCGAACCCATAGGTTCATGGCCGCGCGGATATAAACTCTCCATACATCCCTATCCTGAGCTAATGATTTCCAATAATTCCCTGTATAATCTAAAGTAAAGTAGTCCCGCTACAGACCTCAGGAGGCCATTGGGCTAGTAGGAGGTTAAGGCTCCCACTTTTTCTAGACAATCGGCACTTGATGTCAGCCGGGTTGTCAGCCCTGCGTGACGGCCGCCTTTACCCCCAGAACAAACGTCTGGTACTCATTTCAGTTAGAGGCTGAGTCGACCCCAGGGCCATAGTGCCGCCGGGAGGTTTGGGTCAGTTTAAAAATCCTGACCCCACCGGGACTTGAACCCTCGACCTTCCGGCTTGTAGCGCAGTACTTTAACCACTACGCTACGGCGTGCCTCCCTGTATAATCTACTTCCCTCAAATCATAGTTAATGTTATTTTCCCACCTCATTCTTGGTCTACCAACTGGGCGTTTTCATTATTATTATTATTATTATTATTATTATTATATAGGGATAATGTATTATTATTATTATTATTATTATTATTATTATTATTATTATTATTATTATTATTATTATTATTATTATTATTATTATTATTATTATTATATAGGGATAATTGTCCACCGCTGTGGTCTCGAGGTAGCGTGCTGCCTTGTCACGCAGCGGGCCCGGGTTCGATCCCCGGTCGGGGTAGTTTTTCTGGGTGAGGTTTTTATCGGGGTTTTTCCTCACCTGTAAGACAAATGTCAGAAAAATTTTAAGGCCCAAACGGTCCCCGAAATCATATGGCTATCATCCTTATCATTATCATCCTTACCATTATCATTATCATCATCATCCTTCACCGGTGTGGAAAGCAACGGGAAGCTACCACACCTACACAATTCCCTAGTAAAGCTGCAAGCATAGCATGAAAATGCTATGATTGCAGTGAAGGACCTGCCTTCGGGTAGAATTACTATGGATTTACAGGGATAATGTATTATTATTATTATTATTATTATTATTATTATTATTATTATTATTATTATTATTATTTCTCTCAGTAATACTTAGGCGCTCTCCCCATACAGAGGAGAAATTCAACCATATATGTTTTTATTCAATGCCTCAGGTTGTCATTTCGACATTCTGTGAATGGAGAAGACTACATAACAACGAACTACATGGTCTTTATAGGAAGCCACATATAATAAGAACAGTTAAGTCTCGTAGACTGCGATGGGTAGGACATGTTGCACGTATGGGGAATGAAAGACTTGCATGGAAGCTTCTTGTAGGAAAGCAGAGGGAAAACGCCCAGTTGGTAGACCAAGAATGAGGTGGGAGAATAACATTAACTATGATTTGGGGGAAGTAGATTGTACGGGGAATGATTGGAAAGCATTAGCTCAGGATAGGGATGTATGGAGAGCTTATGTCCGCGCGGCCATGAACCTACGGGTTCGATAGTGCCAGTGAGTAAGTAAGTAAGTAAGTTGTTTCTCTCAGTGATACTTAGGCGCTCTCCCCATACAGAGGAGAAATTCAACCATATATATTTTTATTCAATGCTCAGGTTGTCATTTCGACATTCTGCACTGATTTTATTTAGATTAAATACAGAGTACTGAAGCCCATCTTCATCGTTTAAAAACTGTAAAAGTAAATAAAGGTGATCACCATGATGAAAAAGTTACAAATCCTTTTGGATCCATTTGCTGTAAATGACCTTGCCAAATTTTCTGATAGAGTTAAATATCCTCCACAACATTTATAACTCTTAATGTCTTCCGACATTTGTGTATTTATCTTTCTGTGTAATCCAATGAAATCCAACACTGGTCTTAAAATCTAAGTAAATATTTTATCAGGAGAAAAAGTTAATTGTACTTCGCAAATCAGTTGAAAGCTGGTGACAGCTCTCATCTAAACTTTCTCAGTTTGATAATTATAAGAAAACTTTTACAAAATAACAAAACTTTGATGCCTACAAATTGGATCCTTACAAATAAAGAGATCCCACGCTTTCTTCAGACCACCGCCCACCACTACTACCTATTCCTCCCATCCTGTGATTATCGGGAGGTCGCAGTCGTGAACTGCTGCAGAGTGAGAGAGAGAGAGAGAGAGATTCTCAATTTGTCTAATTCACTTTTATTTATACAGTCATCTCGTGATCAAGTCACGGTCACATATTTCACTGTCCGCAAAACAGCGTTTGTATGTCGACTCACTTCTATGATTGACCGACACTGTACATATGGTAATAAAAGCAAGAGACATTAGAAAAATAAAAAAAAATGGTGATATACAGTACAATAATGTATTGTACGCTAGGGTGGGCCGAAAAACTCATTTTTTTATTTCGAAGTCGTAATATTGTAGGAAAACCGGAGGGAAAACGCCCAGTTGGTAGACCAAGAATCAAGTGGGAGAACAACATTAACTATGATTTGAGGGAAGTAGATTATACAGGGAATGATTGGAAAGCATTAACTCAGGATAGGGATGTATGGAGAGCTTATGTCCGCGCGGCCATGAACCTAGGGGTTCGATAGTGCCAGTGAGTGAGTAAGTAAGTAAGTAATAGCGCGGAAAAGTTGCGAATTATATAGACAAAAGAAAAGAAAAAATATCAAAATCGGTTGACATCTTCCGGTCGCGCAAAGGCTCTACAGTTTGACAAAATATGAAAAAAAAAACTTCATTTTTGAGATTACTTTTAAATTTTTTAAATTAGAAGTTTTTGTAATGTAGTCGTTTATAACTTCAAATAGAGACTAAACACATTGTGGTTTAATTTGGTTTAGATCAGTTGATATCTTCCGGTGGCGCATAAGCTCCAAAATTTGCCAGAATAATGAACAGGTTATAGTTTTACGCATTTTTGGTATTTGATAAATAACTTCCAGAGTATTGATTGTCAGATCCCACAGATAGACATAAACGTGCTTAGCAAAGATCAGCAATACCTACTAGATATAAATAAATAATAGTTTTAAAAAACTAAAAGAACACGCTTTATTAGGAAACTAAAAAATGAAAAATAATTTTAATTTCCAATACGCTTGGCATAAAATAAAGTGGCCAACAAAATAATCATCTCCAACACATATAGAATAAAATTAGAGTTATCAACAAAAAGAAAATAATTTTACCATGAAAAGCGTGGGGTGCTCTATATCAATTAATATATTTGATAATAAACAGATATTGGTAAAAGTAAGCTCTCTAAGAAGAAAATGTAAAAAGCACCCCACGCTTTTGATGGTAAAGTTATTTTCTTTTTGTTGATAACTCTAATTTTATTCTATATGTGTTGGAGATGATTTTTTTGTTGTCCACTTTATTTTATGCCAAGCGTATTGGAAATTAAAATTATTTTTCATTTTTTAGTTTTCTAATAAAGCGTGTTCTTTTAGTTTTTTAAAACCATTATTTATTTTTTATTTTTTAGTTTTAATATTTTACAGAGGAGAAACATCTACAACCAGGAGATTGGATGGACCGACAAAATTGGCTATTAGGAATCGGACGATGTCAAAGACATTAATCAACCGATGATCTATCTATATTTTACAGAATAAGATAAAAATGTAATTATCCTTAAATTCGATACTATTGTAGTATGAGCTAAAAGTAATACTCTTCTATAAAAAAAAACCCCTCCCAGCCGGATTTGAACCAGCGACGTATGGATTACTGAAATTATGTACCACTAAGAGTTCACTGCTCTACCAACTGAGCTCACAACGATTGACTAAAAACTTGACAAGTTCGCTACATATTATACCAGTTTTCATTTTTTTTTATTTTCGGATGATTCTGGCCAGGAGTTTAGAAACAAAATATGCAATTATTGTATTGTCACGGGTCCTCTACACGTAAACAAAGTTTCAAGTCGATCCAATGTTTCTAAGTGGGTGAAAATCGCGTTAAAAGATTCAGTTACATTGATACAAAAATACTTTTTTTATTTTCTGATGATTATGGCCAGTATTTTAGAAAATAAATATGAAATTATTGTATTGTCACGGGTCCTCTACAAGTATACAAAGTTTCAAGTCGATCCAATGTTTCTAAGTGGGTGAAAATCGCGTTTAAAGATTCCGTTACATTGATACAAAAACACTTTTTTTGATTTTCTGATGATTATGGCCAGGATTTTAGAAAATAGATATGAAATTATTGTATTGTCACGGGTCCTCTACAAGTATACAAACTTTCAAGTCGATCCAATGATTTTAAGTGGGTGAAAATCGTGTTGAAAGCTTCTGTTACATAGATAGATAGATAGATAGATAGATAGATAGATAGATAGATAGATAGATAGATAGATAGATAGATAGATAGATAGATAGATAGATACAGGTCAAGCTAATATAAAGCGTGTAAAAAAAGAAATAATTGCAAAAATGAAGTTTTTTTTTTTCATATTTTGCCAAACTTCAGAGCCTTTGCGCGACCGCAAGATGTCAACTGATTTTGATATATATATATATATTGTTTTTAGCTTTCCGCGCTATTACAACTTCGAAATAAAAAAAATGTTTTTTTTCGGCCCACCCTATTGTACGCTTCTGAGGTATGGGCCATGACTGAGCAAATCCAACAATTCAACAATGGGATAGAAAAAAATAGTTACTAAGGAATATAGTCGAAGATAATGTATATGGGGTTTTCGCACTAACTTAGGAATAATAGAAAAAACTCTATCAGAAATCAAATATCATGACTACTAACTAAAACTTACTCACTGGCACTATCGAACCCGTAGGTTCATCGCCGCGCGGACATACGTTGTCCATACATCCCTGCCCTGAGCTAATGTTTTCTTATCATCCCCTGTATAATCCACTTCCACTAAATCATGGTTAATGTTATTCTCCCACTTCATTTTTGGTGTACCAACTGGGCGTTTTCCTTCTGGTTTTCCTACAAGAATTTTCCATGCCTCTGTAACATTCCCCATTCGTGCCACATGTCTTGTCCATCACAGTGTACGAGACTTATTTGTTCTTATTATATATGGTTTTCTATACAGATCATGTAGCTTACTGTTATGTAGTCTTCTCCATTCGACTGTCCGTTCATCTCTCTTTGTTCCAAACATTTTTCTAAGAACTTTATTTTCTAATACTCGTAATCTTTTCTCCTCCCTTAAAGTAAGAGTCCATGTTTCGCATCCACATAACTGGTAGAACAACAGTTTTATATATTTTTAGAGTCCACCGCTGTGGTCTCGAGGTAGCATGCTGCCTTATCATGCAGCGTGCCCGGGTTCAATCCTAGGTCGGGACAAGTTTCCTGGGTGATTTTTTTTTGGGTTTTTCCTCACCTGTATGGCAAATGACAGGAAACTTTAAGGCCCAAACGGTCCCCGAACATCATCTGGTCATCATTAACATATTCATTAACTTTAGGATTAAGACCTCTCCTGGCGCATCATTACCATCATCACCACCTATCATATATCATCTGGACACCGTAAGTTTGTCTTCCAGGCGCCCCAACCTCAGAAGTGAGTTGCAATAACGCCCATGCCAGGAGAGAATACCAGATTGTCGAAATGACAATGTTGTGGCATTGAATAAAAAATCAGATTAACGTTTTTTGAGAGAATTTAGGACGTCAAGAGTCTCTACTACATACTAGCATACATTTCCAGAATTGAGCCTATGTTTAATTTGTTTTGTCGGGACTACTATTAAAATTAAAATTCTTCAGTGCGTAAGTAACTTAACGACGATATTAGGAATGTGAGGAGTGTTTTTATGAGTTTTAGAGAAAGGAGAGAGAATAGAAACGAACCTAGATGTATTGATTGGACCTACTTTCCTTTTAAAAGTATTTGAACTATTACATATATCAGAATCTAGTATCATCGTTTGAGAATAATATGTAACAGGTTTAAAACAGGTCATACATAAACCAATTCGTAAACAATATGGAAATTATAACTCACCATAGCAACTATTAACAGTAAATATTATAACATTATGAATTTGGTCATCTCCAAATAAAAGATCCTCGATTATTTAATTCATCTCGAATTAATACCGATTTACTTAATAATGTACCAATCATTGACACGTATGTGTTTCTATACCTCTTCCGAGTTAAGTTCCAGTTGTAATGTAAACAAACCAGATGCAAGACAGCATTTTCATTGGTCGGATAGTAATTTTGCCTTTAAGTATAACAAAAATGTAGTTCCCCCTCAAACACTCGAACTAGACAAAATAAAAAGAATTAAAAATATGTATTACCTAGCACATATCTATATAAGTTATACAAGGAAATTTTAATATATATATATATATATATATATATATATATATAACTATAATTTCAATAGGTTAAATGCGCATTGTTTAATTGTTACGCATGCGCAATGTAGAATACGTTGGAATTTGAGTTGCTTAAAATGGCCGTTTCTGTATAATAATAAAACATTAGAAAGTAGACATTTGAAAAGCGGAGAGAAACAAATTATTTCGATTTTTTTAAAAATAGTTTAGTGAAAAATATTCTACTTTATCCATTCAGGATGTGGTGAAAATAACAGCAGCATTTATAGATGAGTTAGCATGAAGCATAAATTCTGCTCGTAAAGAAATTGTAAATAAAGAATATCTATCGACATGATAGAAAAAAACGTACAAATCTGTTAAGTTAGGTGAATATATAATTTTTGCCATAAATACAGAGCTATTCAGAAAGAAGGAACAGACTTCAAACATTTATTTCTTCCAAACTACAAAATGAATAGAAACACAATTCCAACGTTCCTGGAAAGAGAAAATTTCAAATTTCACTATTTTATGCATTCAATATGAGCACCATGTGTTACCCGACAAATATGAAAACGGTGGCTCATTTCTTGCCACACACGAATCAGCTGGTCTCCATTATCGAATTCACAGCTTCAACAGCTTGATGTCGCAGATTTTCAAGAGTGTCAGGCATAGGGAGGATAAAAACAGGGTCTTTTACGTAACACCCACATAAAAAGCACACGGGGTTAGATCTGGTGACCTGAGAGGTATAAGACCGTCAAAAGGAAACCCTTTACTTCACTAAGTCTATCTTATCTATCTATCTATCTATTCATCTGCCCATATGCATGTATGTATAACTGTAAGACCAATGCGGCCGTGATAGCAACTTCAACTTTTTTCTTTCTAGGAACGTTAGAATTGCGTTTCTATTTTTGTAGTTTGGAAGAAATAAACGTTTGAAGTCTGTTCCTTCTTTCTGAATAGCTCTGTAAATAAGAAATTAATGTCCCTAATTACACTGAGCAACAAAAAAGAAACTTTTTTTTTGTCTCAAAAAGAAAAATATGTGATTCTGATAGTATTTTTTCTCTTGAATTCAAATATGGTATCGGTTTTTCTCCATCACGCAAGGTTTCCGAGAGACAGGAATTTATAATTTCAAACACTTTAATATTTTCTACATTCGTAAGTACACAATATTCGAACATTCGGACTCACCTAGAAAGTAAGAAATGACGAGTTCCTGCTATATTTCGCCTGTGGAGCATCCCTATTGATGGTCCAACAATAATCGGCCAGTCATATTAGGATTCCATTTGCATTGATCTTTCTTTTCCAAAGCTGAAATAATTCAAGGTAGCTCGTTTGGTTTTATTTTACAATGGACAAATGGACGAAAAACGTTTATTAAAAAAATAATTATTTAAACCCATTAATTGAAATTTAAATAAAAAACTGTGGATAATGGAGAAATTCCGAATACATATTTGAAAACACGATAAAAATAACTGCATTAAGTACAACTATTGGTACTCATGAGACAAAAATCATGTTGACCAGTATTATTGGTCCATCTTACCTTGCATTCAGTTATTTCCCGTAAAATACGATGTTACCTAAGAACAATGTTTCTATCAATGACACAATTCATTCATATGGCGAGTAAAAGTATCACCACTGTTCTCCCAATAGACGGTGTCACCTTGTACGTATTTGCTTACAGTACTATCGGAGCTAGCTCGGTATTGGTGTTTCAAGAGAAGATGTCTCTGAACTTGTCTATAACATTCTATAGGCCTATTTTTTAATCCCACTGAATGATATCTGAGGCAAACGGCCGGGGTTTATTAATGACCCTGTATACAGAGAGAGGGGTCATATTACACATTGAACGGGATGGCATGCACAGAGGTTTTGAATGGAATACAAAGGGTATCTTGTAAATCCAGTGTGTTAGAGTTTTTAATTAAACATGATTGTAGCCTGACCTCCGCTCTATAGGCCTACCGCTGCATATCGAAATGACTTTTAATTACACTTTTATCCTGTGATCCGCATCACAACCACAAGCACAGATATACAATTGCCCGCTCCTATACAGATCCAAACTTAAAAACATTGCAATCAAATCATGATTAAATAGGTTGCAAAAAAAAAAATCCTGCGTCCATTGCAATTACATGTTCACTCTCAAATATTACCTCATCACACTACGTTCGAGAAAAAATGTGATGTTACATTTGGACCGCATTCTGCAAAAAAAAAAAAAAAAAAGAACCAAGCCACAAGATAACTGATAATGGAAGGTTGTAACAATTAATTCATATAGTATTGTAATGTAATAACTAATGACTAAGACTAGGATTTTTATGTAATATTATTTTCATGTATATATTATTCAACTGTTTGTGTGTGAAACCAAAACAAAAGACAGTCAGAAGTCTTTCACATTGTACTATTCAACTGTTTGTATGTGAAACCAAAACAAAAGACAATCAGAAGTCTAACTTCTCATTATACTATTCAACTGTTTGTATGTGAAACCAAAACAAAAGACAGTCAGAAGTCTAACTTTTCATTATACTATGTTGAATCTTACCTTTTAGTACATAAAAATCCTAGCCCTAGTAATATCTTCCTTATTTGATTGAATATCATTATTTATGCGATTTGTATTTTTTATTTCTTCTTTAAGATTTATTTTTAAAAATCTCCTTCTTCACGGTTTAAGCTTATTTATTAGCCTGTTCCGGCTCCAAATTGCTGCTCTTTCCATCTTTTCTTTGGTCTTCCCAAACTTCTTCTTCCTCGTGGTGAATAGCTGTATGCTGCTTTTGGTATCTTATTCTCAGTCATCCTTGCCAAGTGTTCTTTCCAGTTTGTTCTGTATTTCACTATTGTTGTGTTTAATTCCTCTACTTTTAGTTGTTGTCTTATTTCTGTGCTATGTTTTTTCTCTGTTCTTTGATATCCTGCTATTAGTCTGAGGAATTTCATTTCAGCAGCTTGTATTCTGGCAGATTGTTGTGTTGTCACTGTCCATGTTTCGGATCCATAAGTAATAATAGACACTGCAATTGCCTTGTATAATTTCATTATAGGGTCTTTCCTGGCTTTATTTATCGAAGTTCTTTTTAGTGTTCCTGTTATATAATTAAATTATTTATATGTTTCCGCTGTGTATTATATTTCGCAACCTAGGAAGTGTTAAAAATAATATGAATAATCACACTAGTTTTTTTAGTACTTATTTTATTATACACTAACTAATACCCGGCGTGCGCTGCTAAGCCTAAATAAATGAGAATTAATGTTTTCTTATGTTTAGTTGAATAAGTAAAAGGAAAAATAATTATAAATTTATATTTTTTAGATACCCCGTGCTGATTACCCGACGTTGCCCGGGAATATACTTATCCTGATCTTCTTGACATACATGACCTGAAATACGAAAATTAATGTGCTTTATGCTTAGTTAAATAAGTGTGAAGGAACAATTTATATCGTAATTATTTTTAGATACCCCGTGCTGTTTACCCGGCGTTGTCCGGGAATCTACTCATCCCGATCTTCTTTGCATAAAGTAAAGTAAAGTGATCCCACAACAGGCCCAGAGGCCCTTGGGGTAGTAGGAGGTTAAGGCTCCCATTTTTTCTAGACAATCGGCACTTTATGTCAGCCGGGTTGTCAGTCCTGCGTGACGGCCGCCTTTACCCCCAGAACAAGTGTCTGATACTCATTTCCGTTAGAGGCTGAGTCGACCCCAGGAACATAGTGCCGCCAGAGGGCTTGGGTCAGTTTAAAAATCCTGACCCCAACGGGACTCGAACCCTCGACCCTCCGGCTTGTAGCTCAGTGCCTTAACCACTACGCTACGGCGTGCCCCCTTCTTTGCATAAATGAGCTGAAAGACGAAACTTAATGTACTTCTTACGATTAGTTGAATATGTAGAATGAAAAATAATTATAAATGTATATCGTAATTATTTTAAGATTCCCGTGCTGATTACCCGATGTTGCCCGGAAATCTACTTATCTCTGCTTTTTGGCATAAATGAGCTAAAAGACAAAATTCGTTATTGTGAGTTATCCGTAAAAGAATACCCGCCATGTGCTGCTATGCTTACACAGAGATCTACGTACTTGACTCGATCTTCTTGGCATCAATGAAAGACAAAAATGGTTATTGTGAGTTATCCATAAGAGGTAAACATATGCCGTTGCGGACTTTTTTATAGAGCTTTTTGAGATAATCAATTCTGTGTACATTAATTTTGTGTATTTGTTACGGTTTAGGCAACGTAAGCCATGAAAGCGTCCAAAGAGCTACTTTTTTTTCACGTTTTCCACTACAAAGGACTCCACAACTCTCTTATATCCTATGTTCATCCCGGGAATCTCCTGAATATTTTGCAAAAGGCCCCATCACAATCAGATCAACGGTATGGCCGCGCATAAAGTACGAACAAATAAACAAACATTCATTTTTATATATTAGATGAACTGGCGTATCCGGCTAACATTGTCCTGCCCGAACGTTCAATTCTCGTCACATGGCCAGGGGATAAAAATATAAGTTACTTTTTTTTTGCCATTAAATTCACTAATTAAGACGTAATTAGATATTATTAATAAGTTCGCTAGAAAACTCCTCACTGTTATCTGTTGTTGCTTAAAAAGCGTGCATTGTGACGTCACTTGTTGCGCGAAATATGTCGATAATGCAGATGACTACACATTTAACAAAAAAATTCCTATAACCCGATAGCAGCGCCACCTACCGATCCAATTGTGAATCTAAACCATCGAGGGACCCAATCACACACACACACAAGTTCAACTTTCTACATTTCAAGATTGCAAACCTAAATAACTATACTATAATAGGCCTATTACATATTACAAACCTTGTGCGGGAAGTAAAATCACTGCCCTTTATGTATACTACGTACGATGTATATACAAAAATATATCCAAAAGGTAGTGTTAATATACAATATACAAAACAAATCACTGCATATTAAATGAACTTAACTTTATTTGAAACAATACAAACAATAAATACGTACTTGCCGTCATTTTATACTGATTGGTGTCACGGCCTGCTGTAGCCTCAACTAATAAACATTGCCCACACTATTAACATCAGTCAGTTGTTTATAATGAATGCAAATATTTCCAACAAAGATATTGTTATTTTACTATTAATTATTATTTTGAAAACACCATCGCGCAAAAAATAATGTACAATGCACGTTTGTGAAGTGTTTTACAGAATCTCAGAAATTAAAAACCTCGCTATCGCTCGATTTTTAAACATTTCCTAGCTTCTGTAAAAACCACTTCGCAAACTCGCACCGTAATATAGGCTACTATTACAATACAACTGGAACTTGTCTCGGATACAGTATATCGATAAATGACAAAGTTTTGGAACACAGGTTGGGGCTAACATAATTTCACGTGCCAGAGAAACACATAAAAATCTATCTTAGTACAGTAATACCAAGGAGCGATATATAATTATACACTTTACTCGTTTCCCGCGGCATACCAACCAAGTGTGAACATTTCAACAATGTAAGTTTGTTCGATGTATCGAAGCGACTTTTAATTACACGCTTGGCCGCAACTAATCGAAAATTTAGTGGGTGTCTTAGAAGACATCGTGGAGTTGCTTACAAATCCAGTCGGATGAGCCTCTGAGTAATTTTATTAATGTATTGCTATTCATCAGGAGTGAGACTGTGCGCCTCCTAACACCATTATTCTCACTACATCTCGTATTCACACTCAGATACAGAAATAAATTATGTTAATTTTGGTCATCGGATACGGCTGAGCTGGAATAAAAGTCGTCTTCTCTTAATCCTAGGTTGGGAAGTATTTCCCATCATTGTTGTTTTTTATTTTCTTCCTCTTTTTCATTTACACTGTTTTCCTTTTTGATAACTTTCTGTTATTCTCACACATAGACACAAGGACAAGACACAAACCCAGACTCAAGGTGGAGATTAAACATTCCCAACCACGCCGGGAATCGAACCCGGATAGCCGGAGTGGAAGGTAGGGACTCTACCGACTACGCCACGGCGACTGACAAAACAAGCGCTCTGGTATAATTGCCTCACTCCTTTTTTTTTTCCCCCCTCTTTTCGTTTACATTGTTTTCCTTCTTGATTTACCTTTTTGTTAACTTTCTGTTATTCTCACATAGGGTAACTGCAGGTAATAACGCCACCTATTCAGATTTTGAGCTGTAATTTGGAGAAATATTGTCCGGGATGTCTCTTATTTTTATATAACATTACTTGAGGTCCTAACTACCTTACGTCCAAATATAATTTAGAAAGATATAATATTTTATGAAGGAAGGGAAGAAAATCAGGAGGAGGAGAAACTGGCGTTATTGCCTGCAATGAAGGCAATAACGCCACACTGAATTATTTCAAAGTATAACACATTTCTGCTGTATTTTGATACACTATTCAGCTTTAATACTAAAAATACAAGTTAAAATAGCAATCTGTGTATATAATATTATCATAGACATAACAAAAATATACATAAGAGTCCTCATGTAACGAGCACAGGTCTAATTACCTGATGTGATTTACCTGCACTCATCTAAACGCGCACATCCATCCTCACACAGCGAACAAAGACCCGTTTTCAGCACAGATTTGCTATCACAGGTCTCGTGGTACCAAACTTCACATTCTGTGCACTGAATCCAACTTTTGTTACACCTTTTATCAAAATAGTAACCTCCACAATCACCACAATACAGATCTTTGTGCAAACTTTTTCCTTCTTTATTAGTTGTTGCGGGTTTGGAAACACCTGATGCTGATGGTTTCTTATTCAGAACTACAGCTTTTACATTCACTGAACGTCTTTTCGCTTCTTTTCTGATGATCTTCGGAGTTGACAAAAGTATCTGGACAGGAGATTTTTCGGGTGTTTGGGGTTTTTTGTTCAGAATGAGGTGCTATCACTTCTGGATTTGGCCTCTCGGACACACTGCTTGGAGCAAAAGCTGTGTCTGAAAAAATGTCCGGATTCTATGGGTGGATGCCAGTTGCTATAAACTCAGAAGCTGTATTTCCAGGAGTTGCACGATACCAGGTTTCCGAAAAAAAAGTTTAGGTAACTGCAATTTCCATAATAATGGCGTTATTACCTTCACACCCCACTTTGTATTTAAATTAAAATATTTGTGACACATAATTTTTTAAAAATAATAACTTACTACTAATAATGAATAGTATCAATACATATTAAGATAAAACAATAATATTGACAATGGTACTATATTGTAAGACACAACACTTACCTAACTTTTTTCTAAACGAAAATTCAAGGGTTTTTTTCACCAGAGATGAACACCACTCTTTACAACACGACTGTTCAAGCGACACTAATGTTGCAGAATGTTTCAAGGCCGTTACCAATCCACAGGGGAAGCTTCCCTCTACTATTCCAGTAGCTTGTAAGATGCTGACACCATCGGAATATTTACAAACTAACGTTTCTAGAGAAAATGGCGTTATTTCCTTCATGGCGTTAATACCTGCAGTTACCCTATATACACGAGAACAAGACACACACCCAGACCCAAGGTGGAGATTAAAAATCCCCAACCACGCCGGGAATCAAACCCGGATAGCCGGAGTGGAAAGTAGGGACTCTACCGATTACGCCACGGCGACGGACATTTGTTGTGTTATTCCTGTGGATCTCCTGCCAATTGCAATATTATGTCTTTCGATTTTTGATAACCTGTTATTACTCATCCTGAGATATAGTTACTCAATTCTTGTCTCATTCGATTCACTAGTTCATTTATTGACTGAATTTTGGGCCACCTTCGAGACAATACAAATATTTAAGATAAAATACACCATTCTTTCAGGTTTGCAAAAATCTCGGAAATAAATCTAGCCCAAAAAAAACTGTATCGTCCAGGATCCAATCCGAGCCCTCTGCATACAAGGCAACGAAGTTATCCGAGACCACAGCGGTGTACCTCAATATTAGTGTGTAATAGTGTGTATTAATTAATTCATTTGTTTTCCAACTCGAAAACTGTTTATTACTAAATTTGTTTGAACATGAAATTAACTATCCTGAAGAGAGTTTGAAAAATCTTGATAATTCTTTTTCTTTCCAATACCTTGTTGTTCTTTCTTTTTCGGAATTCTTGCTATACCTCTTCAAGCTAAATTCCAGTTGTAATGTAAACAAACCAGATGTATAACTGCATTTTTCATTGGTCGAATAATGAATTTAACTTTAAGCTTGATAGAAAACGTAGTTCGCTCTTTAACACTCGAAATAAATTAAATAAAAATAATAAAAAAATATGTAGGCCTATTATCTAGCACATCTTTATATAGGCCTACGTTATATGGGAGAATCTTAAAATGTATAATTACAATTTTAATAGATTAAATAAATAAGCAAATTGATTGATTAATTTCCTTTGCACGCGCATTGGAGAACACATTGGAATTTAATTTTTTTCAAATGGGTGCTTCTCTTATACAATTTTTGAAGCATTAAAAAGGAAAACTTTTGAAAAACGGAGAGAAATAAATTAATTTGAATGTTTTCAATTTACTGAAAAAAAAATCGTACTTTAGCCATCGAGAATGAGGTGAAAATAACTGCAGAATTTACTGATATGTCAGAATGGAGCATAAATTGTGCTAGTAATGAAACTATAAATAAAGGATATCTATCGACATCATGGCAAAAGCCCAAACGTCTGATTAGGTAGGATATATGCCTAATTATTTGTCATAAATAAATAAGAAATGTAGGAAGTTCCTAATTATTTGTACCATCTTATCTTGTATTCAGTCTTATTTCCCGCAAATACGATGTTCCCTAAAAACAATGTTTCTATTGTACATAATTCAGTCGTATGGCGGGTAAAAATAGCCCCACGGTTTCCCCAATAGACGGAGTAATATCTTATGCAAGTTTGTTTACAGTACAACTGGAACTTAGCTCGGAATTGGCTAGAATCGAACACGGTTAATTTTGTTCTGCGTTTCAAACAAAGAGAACTTTCCACGAATCCTAATTCTGACTTGTGCTGAAACTGACGTCGAGATTTGTGTACGAGCGGAGTGTATAAAATTAGTGCACAAATTAACACGGAATGCTGTGTGCTCTACTTTGTATAATACACATGTATACCACGTGTCATAAATTTTACGATCTCTGTCTTTGTTCTAACGAGACAGGCAATAAAATTAAAAGTGAATTAAGGCTCTCAGATGACAAATTAAATTAACTACATAATCTGGCCAGCTTCAACCACGTTATGGGCGATAAACTCAGTTGAAATAGAAAAGTCGTGGATAAATTTCACATACACAATTTTAGCTAACACACTATGCTCAAGTTTAACTACATAAATTAGAGAATAATAAACCGAATGCAAATCTTAGCTTTTTAATAATGGTCATTATTATTATTATTATTATTATTATTATTATTATTATTATTATTATTATTATTATTAACGTCGGCCGTGATTGATTATGGATTCCCTGAAGTAGTCCCCGCCCGGAGAAACTAATGGTGGACTATTTTACCTCCGGAAAATGTTATCCCAGTAGAACCCATGTCCCCGTTTCCTGACGGTTGTATTTTCTATAATGTTAAAATATTAAAATAGGTACCTGATGTAGCATTCGTCCCCAACTAAATCAATTTCTGTTTAAAACACTTTTTTTTAATTTAGGAATATTCCACAATACAGTGTATCTCCTTCAATCCAAAGTGATTTGTCGCCAGAGGTTCTTGTCTAAAGTATCTTCTTCCCTCAAATCTTTAGCTTCCATACTTCTCTTCACTCCATTCATCCATCGTTCTCTAGGCCTGTCTCTTCCACTTCTTCCATTAGCTTTCCAATTAAGGATCTTCTTTGGTATTCTCTCTTCTTTCATTATTATGAGGTGCCCATACCATTTCTAACGTTTTCTTTTCTATTTTTACTAATATGTTCTTTTCAACTAGCATAATTTCCCTTATTGTGCTATTTCTGATATTATCCTTTCTTGAAATTCCTATCGATCGCCTCCAAAAATCCATTTCTACTGCTAACAGCTTGTTGGCTTGTTTTCTACTTACTGTTCAGGTTTCGGACCCATATAATAAAATGCTTTGTAACAGAACTTGAAATATATTTTTCTTCGTTCTGTATATTATATTTCTATTCAAAAGCACTGAGTTCAACGCACCAATGATTCTTCTTCCATCAGTTATTCTTCTTTCAATGTCTGTAGTTGAATTCTCACTTTTATCTAAAATAGATCCTAAATATTTAAAATATTTAACATTACGTGTTCTTGCTTAATTGCATTTTAGCTCATCTGTTGTATCCAATGAAATATATTCTGTTCTATTATAATTTATCTGTAATCCGCATTTTTTGTATTCTATCTCTAATTTCCTTAACATGAAAGATGCATCATCTGGATCCTGAGAAGTCACCACCTGATCAACTGCGAATAGTAAATGGTGGAGGTAACAATTATCTTATATTTGAATTCGTCAAGTGGTTAAAACTGTGTAGGCCTTTCAAAATCAAGTTTCATCTTCTGCATTACAATTGGTACTGAAGTCGGTGTACAGTTTGTACAACGGGTTCAGATATGTGGGTGTGTTTTGGATCAGCACGTGTATGCTCTCTGCCTCCTTCAACATTTCTATGTCCATGCTGAAGGAGAACATAACCACAGATCTGAACACATTGCACAAATTATACACCGACTTCGGTACCAAATAGAATGCAGAAAGTGAAACTTAATTTTGAGAGGCCTACATAGTTTTAACCGCTTGACGAAGTTTTTAAACAGAAGTTTAATTTAGTTGAGGACAACAGCTATATCAGGTACTAATTTAGTATTTTAACATTATATTGCATAATCTAAATGGTGTTTTACAATTCATTTTAGAAGTATTGATTGTATTTTTACGGTGAAAGATCTTCACTCTTTCGACCAAGGTACTTTCCTTCTTCTGGCTTGTCGTATTCGACCTGTCCGGTATGAGTAACTCGTTTGTCAGCAATACTACAGCCGACATAGCTCTCGGGGTCATTTAAGCACGCAAGCCACCTCGCCATGACAAGGTAGATACCTTGCCCAGGGAATGAAAGAGGGTCATGGAAGCTTGTAGGAAAACCAGAGGGGAAAACGTCGAGTTAGTAGACCAAGAATGAGGTAGGAAAATAACATTAACCATGACTGATAGATTATAAAGGGAATGATTGGAATGGGTTTTGTATATATATATATATATATATATATATATATATATATATATATATATATATATATATATAACTAATGTCTGCGGGCACCGACTGGAAGTGGGACGCACAGTATTTTACAGTACCTTCTTCCTTCCAAGTATTAGGCCAAGGTCTGTTACGATCCTATAGAAAATTTTCCCTCCAGCGTTTCATAGGACGGCCCAGACATCTTCGTCCTCTTGGTATATAATTATAAACAGCTTTGGGGATCCGATTTGAACTCATTCTTTCAAGATGGTGTTTCCAATTTAGTTGGTACTGTTTAATATATTCCAAAATTGGTGTAGTCTTCAAATCTTTTAAGATATCGGTTTTTCTTTTCCGATCCCATCTGGTGTAACCCGCTGTCCTGCGCATGAATCCCATTTCACAAGCCGTTATACTTTCATGTTGTATTTTTAGTGTCCATGCTTCACTACCATAGGTCAACACTGGTCTAGCCAAAGTGTTATATAAACGTAATTTTGTGCTTTTCTGTACAAGGGATGGTTTCATAACTTGATTAACAATTCCCAAAATGTTATTATAACTAGTATTTTTTTCAGGGATATCCTTTTCATCCCAGATAGAGACATAATATGCAAGATATTTAAATTGATTAGATCTCTCTCAAATTTTATTCTGGAGACAGATTTAACTTTGTATGGGGTCGTTTCCATGAAATGCCATAATTTTAGTACCATTTTTACAGTACCATTATCTGAAATAGACTCTATAAAATAATTAAAATTTACGTATAAAGTAAGCCTAAACAATCTAATGCACACAACAAATTCAGTGGCACTATTGAAACTTGATAGTGGATTTTTTTTCGATAAAGTAAAGCCGTGGGTCCCGTATCTCAGATTTACGGAAAGTAAAAGAACGTCAAGCCTGAAATAAGAAACTTCTGTGCAAAATTAATCAGACATTTCATGCCCTGATCTAAATTGCAACGCTAATGAACTTGGACGTTAAATTAATAAAATATTATATTACTAACCGCCAGATGCGTCCGAGCGTCAAGTGATTTTTAAAAATGACTTTGAAATGTAAATAAATTCCACGATTTAAAGCTGCAATAGGAGATTGTTATAGAATTAAATAAATTAAATTGTTCGGAAAGTTGTTGTGATTTTAAGATTCGTACAAGCTTCCAATTACATGTAAGTTTGTTTGGAAGAACAGGCATAGAGGATGAGCTAGGATTAGCTTATATCCATCTCGTTACTTTAATTGGAACTACAGTAGCTCTTTCAGCCTGATACTGAAAGCAAACCAATGTAATGATATATTTCAAGCCATGTCCAATGAAACCTTCAATAATTTCTAGGCCTCCACGCATTTCAAATGTTCCTACATCACTGTCATGTCAGCAGTCCGATCCCGCGTTCAAATCTCGATTCCAACCAATATTCATAATTAAACATCGGCCATTTACCGTATACAGAATGTCCAGAAAATTACAAATATTAAATTCTCGGTTTTTCATTGCATCAAAGAATAATTCCCAAGATTTTTGAGTGCTAAATTTAATTAATTCGTGCAAAGCTAATTTTGTATTATTTTAAAATTGTGTAAGTAATAAAAAACATACAATTTATTTTTATGGTAGGGTCTAAAATAAAAATAGCAATATATATATATATACTTTTTAAATGAACTATGTTACGAAAAACTTTGCAAACATTCTTACGTTAAAAATTACTTTATTCGCATATATATATTACCGTTTATTATTTCGTCAATGACAGCAATTTATTTGCCTACTTCATTTTGTAAAGTTTTTTTTTTTCTTTCAATTCTTTCATAAAAATCTCAGCTTTTCTTTTTTAAACTTTGGTTTTTTCTTCTTCGGACAATTATTTTTTTTTCGATCTAACTCTGCTTCCTTATATCTTGAAAAAAAATATCCATCCATAGGTCCTTCACTGCAATCATAGCATTTTCATGCTATGCTTTGCAGCTTTACTAGGAAATTGTAGGTGTGGTAGCTTCCCGTTGCTTTCCACACCGATGAAGAAGAAGATGATGATGATGATGATAATGTTAATGATGATAGCCATATGATTTCGGGGACCGTTTGGGCCTTAAAGTTTTCCTGACATTTGTCTTACAGGTGAGGAAAAAACCCCGATAAAAACCTCACCCAGCAAAACTGTCCCGAACGGGGATCGAACCCGGGCCCCTGCTGCGTGACAAGGCAGCACGCTACCTGGAGACCACAGCGGTGGACAATATATATACACACACATCTTGATTAGAATACAAGATAGACGAAAGTCGCTTTGCGAATTCCCGTCTTTTTCCCGGTTGCTTTAAAATTCCCGGTTTTCATGATTTTCCTGACTGCTGGTCACCTGCATAAAAATAGTAAAATGACATTAAGAATAGTACACAGCAGCGTATCCCAACCTGTGGCTAGCAGACCCCTGAGAGTTCGTGAGTGTGGGAAAGAGAGTTCGTGAAGATTGCTGATTTCCATGCCCTAAGTAGGCCGTGTGGTCGTCTTCACGTCGTTTTGACATAAATAATCAACACAGATCATCGTGTAATATTTCACAATAACTTAATTTAATTCTATAAACTAACAGTAACAGTTTACTCACAATTTCCATTAATAATTTATCTTGTTTTAATGTTTATCTGTTACACAATTATTTTATAGTCTCTGATTTGTCCACTGGTCAGAATTATTTCTCTGTCGCTACTCACCATGTCGTTGTCACTTTACTACTGATTCTCTTTCCGCTCGCGTCTACGATTATATAGGGCGGGCAGGGAAACTTCTAGGTCATCGGTCGAGACATTTCCAATATGAAATTTCTGGCCATCGATCTTTCCGGAAAGGGGGAGTAGAGGCTCATAGAGACCTCTGGAATGATAACCTAGACATTTCAATTATCTGCGCGGGTCTTTTGTCTCGCGGGTCGGTGACTCACAAATCTATTTCTACCAATGCGACACCACTATTCTCGTCTTCGTCCGCGAAATTCAAACGTCATTATTACGAAGCGTCACAATAGTACTTATTTGTAACAAAAAAAAAAAAATACAATTGTTTTGACATGTGATGAGGATGAATGAAGATAGCTTTCAGTAGGATTCCAAATAGGAGGAAAAGAAGAGGGAGATCTAAGAGGGAATTATGAATATCATGACGAACAGGGAACTGCAGGATGGTGACTGGAATGGAGGAAGAGAATAAAAACTCAATATTGGGCACAGGAAGATGCGTATACATATAAAACTGTCAAACAAAAATATTTTTTTTTTTGCGCGATTGTACGTTTTGTCGTACTTAGAGCAATGACGACCGTGATTGAAAGTTCAACTTCCTACATTTCGGGGTTGCCAACCTAAATAACTATACTGCAATAGTACATATTGCAAACCACGTGTGGGAAATAAGACCACTGTCCACTATGTATACTACGTACAATGTATGTACAAATATATATTCAAAGGGTAGTGTTAATATACATTATACGAAACAAAGCACTACATTTAAATGAACTTAACTTTATTTGAAACAATATAAAACAATAAATACGTACTTTCCGCCATTTTATGACTGGTTGGTGTCACGGCCTGCTGTAGTTTCAACTAATAAACAATGTCCACACTGTTAACGTTTGTCAGTAGTTTATAATGAACGCAAATATTTCCAACAAAGATATTATTTTACTATTATTTATCATTTTGAAAGACACCATCGCGAAAAAAATAATGTACAACGCAGATTTGTGAAGTGTTTTACAGAATCTCGGAAATCAAAAACCTCCCTATCGCTCGGTTTTTAAACATTTTCCTCGCTTCTGTAAAAACCATTTCCCAACCTAGCATCATAATATACTATTAACGTTGACTGCACTATTTAGAATGACTATTTAACTCATGTCGCAAATGGTAGTCAATGACCAATCACGTTTCAATGAATTCTGTTTTAAACCAATGACAGTCGTGTTTCACCTCGCTCTTTATCGATTTCTCTTTATCAGCTCCTGCTTTTGTGATAAACAAAGCTCCTCCTTTTTTAATATTCTGAACAGGTTAGACCATTATTTTTCTCCAACAAATACGAGTACATTGAATGTAGTAAATAATGATAGATTCAGTGATTTTACTGAGTTGTTTATTCAAAATATAAATTATTAACCTATAATGTCGATTATAACAGTTTGATGTGTTTCATTATTTCTTCACTAGAATGCATTCTTACAATATTGCGATCTTATTTGGCAATAAATAATGTGATCGAGTTGCAGTGAATATACATAACCTCACATTTCTAATATGTTTTCAAACATCGCCGTTTACATTAACTACATAAATATTTTAAAACACCGGTAACTATATTCAAATAATTATTTTTTAGTAAAAAGCTTAATTTTATTCGTTAAATAGTCCCAACAAAGCCATTCTTGATTTCCAAATTCTCCAGATAAATTCACTACTCACTTCGTGAGTCGTGAATTTATCGATAATTTGGAAATCACTCGTGGCATTACTTATGATAATGAATTAACACTTTTAAAATACATTACGAAACACCGTTAAAAAAAATATAAAATTGGTCCCTGAGATCTCAGTCGTCCTCAACTATTGAATACTGTAAAAATATTCAGGAGGCCTTTCGAAACATGTGTTCCATCCTCTGCTTCTAGAATTGTATATTTGTACATAAGGCATTATGTCTTATACCGCTCGATCTCGGTGCTAGACTAGAGTACAAGTATTATTTGAATCATATGCTTGTTGAATTAATTTAGTCAGGTTGCAATGTTTTCACATCTTCTGACAGCCAAATATCAAACACAATGCATCCTGTCACATAACATAACAAATAAAAGCAAATTAATTATATATGACACTAATAGCTGTGAAACGATCCATTTGGTCTATCCATTGATCTACTCTTAGATGCTGCTCTCTACTGTATCCCGGATTCCCGTCATCCACGTTGTCCGTGGTCTTTCTATTTTTAGTCTTCTTGATGGAATCCATTCATAAACCATCCTCTCTTCAGCCATTATCATTAGGTTTCCATATCATATGTGTTGTCTTGTTGAGATATCTCCGATAATATTATTTTAAATTCTTATTGTTCATCTTATTAGGCCTATTTTATATTCTATCTCTTCGGGATATTCTTGCTGACCGTTTATTGAAATCCATTTCTATAGCCAAAAGTTTATTTTTGAAAAAAAATCTTAAGTTGCCAAGTTTCTGAACCATATAAAACTTTGCTACTGACAATTGATTTATAATTGTGGAATGCAGACTCTCACGGCCGGTAATCATAACGTTAAAAGATTCTGGGCTATGTGGCCGTGGTCTATAACTGGTGTTTCTTCCAGACGTTTCTCCCTCAACTGCGGAGGGCATCTTCAGTGGCGAGTGCTTTTAGGTGGTGTTACCCTGTCGTAGACAAGGTCATTCACGTCGAGTCTACGAAAAGGGAACACCACCTAGAAGCACTCACCATTGAAGATGTCCTCCGCAGTTGAGGGAGAAACATCTGGAAGAAACATCAGTTATAGACCACGGCCATATAGCCCGGAATCTTTTAACGTTAATTTATTTCAACTTTTATAAGATTCATGATGTGTTCAGTTGAGGTACTCGAAGAGATGGAAATCATGAAAGCAGCTCACAACAACGACAACCTGATAAACGAAAACGAACCCAATACATGCAACCCCCTCTACCAGGTCTTCAGTGAAACACCAGTTTGAATCCTGCTGATAATGGGACAAGTCCCGAAAGCGCTGCAGTTAAATAATTAATTAAGTTGAGGAGACGGACCTTTCAGGTGAATAGCTTTGATTAATTGATTTATAAATTTGATTTTTGTTTCTTTTTTTTTTTTTATTTGTTTGGCCCGTAATATAGAATGAACAGTTGATATAACATTTTTTTCTTCTTTATACGTTCTCTAATTCCTGAATCCGTTCTTGCATCATTTGTAACTGTAACCCCCAGATACGTATGTTTGTTAGAGTGTTAATCACTCCTTTATTCTCAATAATCAAATCTTGTTATTTTCCGCCTACTATCGTATAATCAGACTTTTCAAAATTACATTTTAATCCCCAGTTTTCATACTCTTCAATGAGTTTTCTGCTCATATATTCTAGAAGTTCGGACAAAGATAATATTAGAAAATAAATCAATAGAACAAGTGGTAAGATTAGGGTGTTCATAATACTTTTAATGTAAAAGGGGGCTTGTACAAAACATTAAAGGAAAACCCCGGAATATTTTTTTTAAAAAGGTGGGACATTAACAAAATATAAAAAAAAGTCATTTTCTTTTTACCACGACACTGTTGCCAATACAAATGTATAAGAATCAACAATTTACATATTTGAAGAGAAAAATTATACGCTCAGACCGGAACTTGAACCCGGGACCCTTGGTTCTCTAGACCAAGTGCTCTACCAACTGAGCTACCTGAGCAAGTACCGATCTAAACGCAAATCTTTCTCTATATACATTGTAATTCCCATCCACCAAATGCTGTGAAGCCATGCTTCTATCTTGCAAATGGCGGCTCCTTTATTAAGAAGACATATTTGGGAATTATACATTACAGCCAGTACGGCTTTTTTCCCAAATATGTCTTCTTAATAAAGGAGCCGCCATTTGCAAGATAGAAGCATGGCTTCACAGCATTTGGTGGATGGGAATTACAATGTATATAGAGAAAGATTTGCGTTTAGATCGGTACTTGCTCAGGTAGCTCAGTTGGTAGAGCACTTGGTCTAGAGAACCAAGGGTCCCGGGTTCAAGTCCCGGTCTGAGCGTATAATTTTTCTCTTCAAATATGATTTATCCATCATTGAGATGTACGAAATCAATAATAAAAACTTGGAAAAAGCCGTACTGGCTGTAATGTATAATTCCCAAATATGCCTTCTTAATAAAGGAGCCGCCATTTGCAAGATAGAAGCATGGCTTCACAGCATTTGGTGGATGGGAATTACAATGTATATAGAGAAAGATTTGCGTTTAGATCGGTACTTGCTCAGGTAGCTCAGTTGGTAGAGCACTTGGTCTAGAGAACCAAGGGTCCCGGGTTCAAGTCCCGGTCTGAGCGTATAATTTTTCTCTTCAAATATGATTTATCCATCATTGAGATGTACGAAATCAATAATAAAAACTTGGAAAAAGCCGTACTGGCTGTAATGTATAATTCCCAAATATGTCTTCTTAATAAAGGAGCCGCCATTTGCAAGATAGAAGCATGGCTTCACAGCATTTGGTGGATGGGAATTACAATGTATATAGAGAAAGATTTGCGTTTAGATCGGTACTTGCTCAGGTAGCTCAGTTGGTAGGGCACTTGGTCTAGAGAACCAAGGGTCCCGGGTTCAAGTCCCGGTCTGAGCGTATAATTTTTCTCTTCAAATATGATTTATCCATCATTGAGATGTACGAAATCAATAATAAAAACAATTTACAAATCAAAAACCACCAAAGTCATTGTTTATGTCGTTTAAAAATATTTATTTATCGCTGCAAAGATATAAAATCCACTAACTAAATATTTTTCGTCTAAGTTAAAATTGTATTTCTCCACCGCCAGAATCAGCACAAAATCTCCGACATTGGCTGCATTGACCGTGGATTGACAATTTGAAAAATGTACCAGTTACCAATATATGAGAGTAAAAAACAAATATTATAGACCAAACAGTGCATCGTGGTCATACAACTGGCGCTTTCTGAAGTTCATATTGTCATAAATACATTGACAAAGCATCATCACAAAAGCGGGACATTTGAGTGTTTCCAAGAAAACTTTCGGGACAGTGGGACATTTAAAAAAACAGGACTGTCCCGGGAAAAATGGGACGAATGGACACCCTAGGTAAGATATAACTTCCTAGGTTGCGAAATATCATACACAGCGGAAAGATATAAATAAGAAACTAAACAAGTTTAATTAAATAACAGGAACACTAAAAATAACTTTGAAAAATAAAGCCAGGAAAGACTCTATAATGAAATTATACAAGACAATTACAGTTCCTATTATTACTTACGGATCCGAAACATGGACAGTGACAACACAACAATCTGCCAGAATACAAGCTGCTGAAATGAAATTGTTCAGATCAATAGCAGGATATCAAAGAACTGACAAAAAAATCATCATCAAGGATTAAGCCCAATGGCCTGTTCCGATCTCATTATAGATCAAATTGGTCCTTCCATCTCTTCAATGGTCTTTCCAACATTCCTCTCCCTTCTGGTTTACAACCATACATTCCCCTGGCATGCGCTGTTCACTCATTCGTAACACGTGCTGAAGGTAAGCATTTTGATAATATTCTATTCTTTCACAGAGATTAAATATATTAAGTTCTGTTCTTATATCTTCGTTTTTCTTTTTATCGGTCCTTTGGTATCCTGCTATTGCTCTCAACATCTTTATTTCAGCAGCCTCTATTTGTTTACTACAAAAAAAATACAACACAGAAATAAGACAACAACAAAAAGTAGAGGAATTAAACACAAAGGTAAAGTGATCCCACAACAGGCCTCAGGAGGCCCTTGGGGTAGTAGGAGGTTAAGGCTCCCATTTTTTCTAGACAATCGGCACTTTATGTCAGCCGGGTTGTCAGCCCTGCGTGACGGCCGCCTTTACCCCAGAACAAGCGTCTGGTACTCATTTCAGTTAGAGGCTGAGTCGACCCCAGGGCCATAGTGCCGCCAGAGGGTTTGGGTCAGTTTAAATATCCTGACCCCAACGGAACTTGAACCCTCGACACTCCGGCTTGTAGCTCAGTGCCTTAACCACTACGCTACACACAACAATAGTGAAATACAGAACAAACTTGAAAGAACATTTGGCAAGGATGACAGAATAGAATACCAAACGCAGCATTCACCACGAGGAAGAAGAAGGTTGGGAAGACCAAAGAAAAGATGGAAACAGCAGCAATTTGGAGCCGGAACAGTAAATAAGCCTAAACCGTGTCGAAGAAGAAGAAGAAGTATTCTAGATCTTCAATGTTTGTTGCATGGATCTATTTTAATGTGAAATGACTATAAGCTAATTCACTTAAGAGGGAATTGAACAAAGCACTTACAACTTAAAATGTTCAGAGTCAGAAACAAAATAGTAACTATTACGGTAAACATAAACAAGAGGGCAGTGATGTAAATCATTACTAAATACGTTGCTTGGATACCAATTATAAATCGATAGAATTTTGTTTCTACAACGTGGCTGTCGGTTCATCTTTCATGAGGGAGTGGCGTAGACTTGAGAGCAATACTGGGCCAAGTAACACCTACTTGCTCATATCAATCAGAAAGCGTCACTTGCAGAAGAGACCTTAACGACTTGTTAATTCACTTAGCACAGCCTCCTTCTCAAACGTGTAATAAATTGTGCTCGCTAATTCACACTTTACTCTATTCTCGTCATTTAATTTGGGTCACGTGGCACTTATAGCGAGGTGAACCGCATCCATTACACTCCTTCGTAACGTTACATCGATAAGGATTCCTCTTATGTCAATTTCCCACACGTTAACCACGTGAATAAATTGAATTCTGTTTTCATTAGGTATATCACGCCATTAAAGTCATTCTCGTGTAGTAAAGAAAGTGAGTGGGTGAGAGAGAAAGAATCCTTTTCAGAACATGCTCCTTTCATCTTATAGTAGAGGACCACAAATATTTTTTTTGTCTCATAGACCATGTGCAAATTGTTTATATTTTGGGAAGACCCCCTACCAGACGGCCGCGGTGTACTATTTGTAATAATAATAATAATAATTATTATTATTATTATTATTATTATTATTATTACAGATTTTCAATGTTTACACATCTTTCTGTGACTGAAGTTTTTTTTACTCGTTCCTGTCTTTCACTCCATGTCCTCCAGTCCTCTTGTTCTCATTCCAATTCTTATTTCTTGCATTCATGATTTTCGAAGTCTTCTTTTCTTTCTTCTTCCAGATGAATACCATTCCAATTTTTTCTTCTTCTTCTGGTAACCTTTCTTCTTGCATTTGTCGTACATGCCCATATCAATTTAATTGCTTATATCTTATATAATAATATTAAAAAAATAATAATAATAATAACAGTAATAATGATCCATCCATAGTAATTCTGCTCGAAGGCAGGTCCTTCACTACAATCATAGCATTTTCAAGCTATGCAGCTTTACTAGGGAATTATAGGTGTGGTAGCTGTTATGAATACATAGTTCTTTATATAGATTTTTTTATTGTTTTATAGATTATTTTAATTATTATTGCAAAGTCGTTTGAGATAGAGTTTAGACATTCAAGTCTGTTGTCGTTTGAGATGGACTTTAGACATTCAAAGTCTTGTTGAAGCTAACTGTAAACATCCCTACATTTAGTTCTTTGGAATGTTAGTATGATACAGTTACGGGTAATTCGAGGTCAAAATTGAATATATAACACTTGAGAAGTGATGGGCTCGTGTCTGTCTGTGTGTGTACTGCTGGAGGGTAAGTCACCGACCATTTTTCTTAATATGTAGTCCATGTCTTTTTGTAAAAGAATCAATTACCTTAACTATTCTGATAGAAGTCTAAACATGTAGACTGTTTTAATACGATATTTTCAATAAGGGATATTTTAATTATGTAGATTTGGTTAGATTTAAAAATTCCACAACTCCCTCTTCTCAACCCCCAAGATAGTACTGTAGTTTAATATAGGCTTAGAATAGAATTAGGGCTAGACTACTAAGGATTTATAATTATTTATACGTTAGTAATAAAATAGTTTAAAATATGACTCCATTTGTTTATTTCAAAACATGTATATCTGTACATCCTCATATTAACGCTCGGCTAGGAAACCGCTACCAGATTTTCCAAGTCCCGAAGGTCCTTTAAGCCTAATAAATCCAGTAGGGTTCATAACAGTAGCTTCCCGTTGCTTTCCACACCGATGAAGGAAGATGATGATAAGATGAACATGAATGATGATGATTGAGCCATATGATTTCGGTGGCCATATGATTTCGGGGACCGTTTGGGCCTTAAAGTTTTCCTGACATTTGTCTTACAGGTGAGGAAAAACACCGATAAAAACCTCACCCAGAAAAACTGTCCCGAGCGGGGATCAAACCCGGGCCCGCTGCGTGACTAGGCAGTAAGATTAAAAAATACAAAAATTATGCTTACATCTAAATTACAATAAACATAAATGATTAAATTGTATATCTACAATACAATTATATTTAAGAATATTTTTATTTACTCTAGATTTTACGCCACATTTTAAAATACATAAGATATAAAGATGAAAACAAAACTACTAATGACGGAGAATACATTTAATTCTGGAGGAAAATTATGTTCCTTGTCTCTAGTCCCGTGAGTCGTGGGTCGATAGATTTTTTTAGGATGGAAAAATCCAAGGAGCAGGTCTCTGGGAGGGACTTTGAGCAGTGAGTCCCGAGTCTGGAGATTATCAGGCTCGTAAAAGAACCTTAAACCTGAGTAAAGAGACCTTTAAGCAAAATTTACCGCCTCTTTTAATTTAATTTTGCCAAAACTGATCGTGGGATCAAAAATACCAAACGAAAAAGTTATTCGAAATCATGTTTCCTATGTTTTGTGTGAAAATCGGACCAATATTCGCCATCCATGTAGTGTAATGAACATTTCCGTAACAACAAGATATTTGTTCTGAGAAAATCATCCTGAATAAACAGGCCTCTAAGCAAAATATATAGACCTTGACCATCCATAGGCCTATATCTTTCATTGTCTTCTAATCGGAGCCAAAAACAACATTTGAAGTGCTGGAGTTATGTGATTTGATTTACGGTTGCACATATAAGTGCACGAGCATGAGAGATAGATAAAAGAACGAGATAAAGAGAGATAGAGATTAAAGACATGAAGACAGATATAGATACAGATAAATAGGGAGACACATTGAGAGATAGTGAGAGATAAAGAGATGCAGAAAGAGAGAAAGAGACATAAAAATGTGTGTATATATATATATATATATATATATATATATATATATGGTATGATAAGAAAAATAAATGCCTGGACGGGATTCGAACCCGGATCTCTGAGTCTGTACCTCAGTGTGATATCCATTACACCAACAGGCGAATCCAATTCAAACATTTATTTTTCTTATATATGTATTATATTCTCCATTATTACTAGATGTCGCGAGAACTCGGTCTTCACTGCCATCTAGTAGCTGACTATAACAAGTAAGCAAATTAAAGAGAACATTTTTACTTTATAGCAGTGACGCTTTATGGATGTTATAATTAAATGTTTAACATTGAGCAATGCAAGCTTAATATGGTATGATAAGAAAAATAAATGCCTGGACGGGATTCGAACCCGGATCTCTGAGTCTGTACCTCAGTGTGATATCCATTACACCACCAGGCGAATCCAATTCAAACATTTATTTTTCTTATATATGTATTATATTCTCCATTATTACTAGATGTCGCGAGATGTGTTAAGTTGTATATTTTCGCGGATATAAGTACGGTCGAGAAAGGTTTCTTGGGTTTTCCGCGCCAAGGATTCAAGATTGGCTCCTGGCCTTTGATTCCGACGTTTTGACATGATCCCACATGCCATTATCCAGGAATGATGGATTTTCCCCGTCAATGATATAATGATTATTCCTTGATAATGGCATGTGTGATCATGTCAGAGGCCAGCCTTGAATCTTTGACGCAGAAAACCCAAGAAACATTTCTTTATCTTATATATATATATATATATATATAGAGAGAGAGAGAGAGAGAGAGAGAAAGAGGGGGAGAGACAGAGAGAGAGAGAGAGAGAGAGAGAGAGAGAGAGAGAGAGAGAGAGAGAGACTCTACTTCCAATGGTAAAATCCAAAATGATCTTTAGGAAAGTTAAAATAAGACTATATAAAACCTGCATACGTCCAATAGTGGTGTATGGAAGTGAAACCTGGACTATGGCAAAGAGCTCTGGAAAGGTAATTAACACTTTTGAAAGAAACATTTTAAGAAGGATATATGGAGCAGTAAAAGAGAATGGAAGATGGAGAATGAGTTATAATAAGGAAATCTATCACCTTTGTTAAGGAACTTGAATAATCAACTCTTGTGAAATTTAAGAAAATGCAATGGGCCGGACACGTTCAAAGAATGAACAAAGAATGCATACCTAAGAAAGTAATGACGAAGGAAATGTTTGAGAAGCGGCCAGTAGGAAAACATAAGAAAACATGGATGGATTCAATGAAGAAAGATTATCATCAAATCCTGAACTGTAGGAACTGGCAACAGAGAGCATCGGATAGAGAAGATTGGAGGTATCGCATCAAGAAGGCCCGGGCCCGCTACGGGCTCTAGCGCCGTTGGAAGAATATATATATGTCCACCACTGTGGTCTCAAGGTAGCGTGCTGCCTTGTCAAGCAGCGGGTCCGGGTTTGATTCCCGATCGGGACAGGCTCCTGGATGAGGTCTTTTCGTGGTTTTTCCTCACCTATAAGACAAATGTCAGGAACGATCCCCGAAAATCATCCGGCCATCATCATCACCCTTATCATTTTCATCATCATCCTTCACCGGTGTGGAAAGCAACGGGAAGTTACCACACCCGCAATTCTCTAGTAAAGCTGCAAAGCATAGCATGAAAATGCTATGATTGGAGTGAAAGACCTGCCTTCTGGCAGAATTACTATGGATGGATATAATATATATATATATATATATATATATATATATATATATAGTGTTCTTCCCAAGAGCAGGTCTTTTACTGCAAACTGAGCATTCTCCACTATTTCTATAACTCAGCCTTACTTTTTGTATCCGCATATAAACCAATTATTTTAATATTGTCTATCATCTGATATTTTTATTTATATACACAATTTTCATGTTTACATATCTTTCTGCGCCTAAAGTTTTATTTTTCTTCTCCACTCGTCTCTCTCCATCCAATCCATGTCTTCCAGTCCTCTTGCTCTCATTCCAGTTCCTATTTCCTGCGAGTTTCGAGGTCTTCCTCTCCTCCTTCTTCCAGGTGGACACCATTCCAATGTTTTCCTGGGTAATCTTTCTTCTTGCATTCGTCGTACGTGCCCGTACCAATTTAATTGCTTATATCGTACATAATCTACTATTGAATAACCAATATTCATTTTTTCTCTTATGACAGTATTTGTTATTTTGTCTAATTTTGAACATCTTGCTGCTCTCCTCAAGAAATCCATTCCCATCGACATAAGTTTTTGTTCTAAGTATGTATGTGTATATTTTATATATATATATATATATATATATATATATATATATATATAGATACACACACACATAGAGAGAGAGAGAGAGAGAGAAATAAACAATTTAATTTGTACTTTTATATGATTTTACAATGTCTGGTTGAATTAACTCAGCGTTGGAATGAGGTGTTTTGAACAGGGTTTAAGCGTGTATTTACCTACACAAAGTATTTTGTTTTTATTACAACAACATCCTTACTCGCCAGTTGAGAATCTCTCTAAGTGAAACAGTAGTCATAATTGGATAAAATTTCATGGGAGCGTGTTTTAGTCTCATGCTGTGCGCGAGAAACGACTACTTCCTGCAGCTTTTTACAACACGTTCATATTACATAGCTGGCTGGCTATTTCTAAATAATACACCGCATCTTTTACAGGATAGTTGGTAATCGTGCTTAAAAATTAGGACAACACCCAAAGCGTGAAGGTTCTTGTTTTAACAGGTGTGGGTGTTCAGAATGATACTATTCATTTAAATCAACTTCCGAAGTGATTGTGTTCATTTGAACAAACATGTTCCGCGCTGTAGCTGAATGGTCTTGGTGGAGAGCTATGGATGAAGAGCTTGTTCAAATTCCTATGGGGGAATAAATTTTCTCATGGAATTTCGATGCCCACCTAGCAGCGTGAGGAAATTGGTTATCTGAGGGAGATTTTGAACAAGTGGCTGAATTGAAATCCATAGGAACAAATTAAAATCCATAGGAACAATAATTACAAACTGTCCACCGCTGTGGTTTCGAGGTAGTGTGCAGCCTTGTCACGCAGCGGGCCCGGGTTCGAACCCCGCCCGGGACACGTTTCATGAGTGGTTTTTTCGGGTTTTTTCCTCACCTGTAAGACAAATGTCAGGATACTTTAAGGCCCAAACGGTACCCGAACATAATCTGGCCATCATTATCATCAATATCATATTCACCTCATTATATTAAGTTTGAGTTTAAGGCCTCTCCTGGCGCATCATTATCCATCGTCATCACCAATGATATCATTGGGGCAGCGTAATCCCGTCTTCCAGGCGCCCCAACCTCAGAAGTGGGTTAAAATACGCCAATGTCAGAAGAGAATATCCGAAATGTCGAATGACAAACAAGTGGCATTGAACAAAAAAAATACAAACAAGAATGAGGTGCAGGAAGAAATAAAAACATAGGCTCAATTCTGGAAATACGTGTTATTTTTGCATCACAGAGGCTCTTGTCGCCCTAACTTCTCTTAAGGAATGTTAAACTGAAAATATATAAAACTGTTAATCTCCCAGTTATATGGATGCGAAACATGGATTCATACTTTAAAGGGGGTTTGGGAATAAAATTCTTGAGAAAATGTTTACACCAATGAGAGATGAACAGACAGGTGAATGGAGAAGACTACACAATAGTGAGCTATTAGTTAAATCTCGTAGACTGCAACGAGCAGGACACGTGGCACGAATGAGAAATGAAAGTGGTGCACGGAAGCTTCTTTTAGGAAAACCGGAGGGTAAACGCCCAGCTGGTAGGCAAAAAATGAGGTGAGAGAATAACATTAACCATGATTTGAGGGAAGAAGATTAGGTGGTCTTTAGAGGAAGCCAGATATAATAAGAACAGGTAAGTCTGTAGACTGCGATGGGCAGGACATGTGGCGCGAAGGGGAAATGAAAGACGTGCATGGAAGCTTCTTGTAGGAAAACCAGAGGGAAAACGCTCAGTTGGTAGACCAAGAATAAGGTGGGAGAATAACATTAACTATGATTTGAGGGAAGTAGATCATATAGGGAATGATTGGAAAACATATATATATATATATGGAGAGCTTATGTCCGCTCGGCCATCAACCTACGGGTTCGATAGTGCCAGTGAGTTAGTTAGTTAGATTATAAAGGAGATGATTGGAAAACATTAGCTCATGATAGGGATATATGGAGAGCTTATGTCCGCGTGGCCATGAACCTAAGGGCTCGACAGTGCCAGTGAGTTAGTTAAGGTGGGACCAATTCTCACTCTAAATCCTGAGGTAATAATAATAATAATAATAATAATAATAATAATAATAATAATAATAATAATATAAATATGATACATTATACGGGAAACACCGATTAATATATATATATATATATATATATATATATATATATATATATATATATATCTTACACTGGATAATAATGAAGTCGAGTTTAGAGCAAATATAAATTTAGATTTCTTTTAAAAGCTGCCAATGTCCGGCAGCCCCTTATATCTTGTGGTTTCTTTGAGTGGTTACGATTAGTAGGGACTAGTGGTTAGGAAAAGCAGCTAGAACAACTTCATGCCACACATTTAAATATGAGATCAGCAAATGGCTGATAAGCCAAGCGGTTAGTAGGTCTGCGCCCCATGGATTTTTTTTTTTTTTTGAGCGAAGTCGTTTGTTGGTGAAGATTTGTGGAAAGAGTATGAGTCAGACACACCTTCAAATATTTCTGGAAACGTAATTCCCACGCTTTCCCAAACTTTCAGTGAAGTACAGACGCACGCTACTCCATACATTTAGACTAGGGGTTCCCAAACTATTTTTTTGGTTTATGACATACTTTTTGGCTGTGCGGATTTTAGTGCCACATCGCTAATTTGCAGATAACCCTGCCTAATTTATAATTTCGAAAGCTATTTATTGCATTCCTTTAACGCAGTTTAACCTCTCGCTTTTGTATGTACTTTTACGTGTTACACATCACCTGGGCCTTACATAGACACGACCTGTCGGGAGAGGGATTCAAACTAGAATCAAATACATTTTTTTTTCACCACACAAGGACTTGAAGGGCTTCGCTGAATGAGGGAAGAGCTCAATGTCAAAGCCTCCTCCGAGACAACACAACAGAAGACGAAACACACCATTCACATAAACACACACACACACACACATATATATAAACATGGCGAATATGATAATGATGATTATTATGATCAGATGATGTTCAGGGACTATTTGGACCCTAAAGTATCTTGACATTTGTTTTTTTTGTCAAATTCAAGACGAGAAATTGAAAACAGAGCGCAGGAGATCTCCCAGTGGACAACGGACAATAAACTTTCCCTGTCGACCCGCAAAACCACGGAATGATACTCAAAGGGAAGCTACATCCCGAACGACCGCCCACTATCAGAATGGGGCAGAGGGGACTGAGCTTTGTACAAGTCACCAAGTACCTCGGGGTGAGCATACAAACTAATATGAGGATCGATGCTCACATAGAGGATATCACAGGAAAGGCAAAAAGGCTTTTCCATGCAATGGCACGACTTGTTGGCCAGAACTGGGGATATCAAACTGTCAACTATCTGATACTATATAAGACGCTCTACCAACAAATCTGCGCCTATGCTGCCCATGGATGGGCACGTAAGCTCAACAACAATCTGAAAAGAAAGCTACTAGCAGCACAACGACAAGTCCTCATTCGGGTCACCAAAGCATACAACACAGTATCGCGAGCTTGCCTACCTGTGATAGCACGAGTACTTCCCATCGATATTTATATTGAACGTCGAATACATCGCTATAGGCTGCGTAGAGGACTCCCAATCTACATTGAAGAGTCAGTTGTCACTCCCGAGCTTTACACGGAGTCAGATGAACGGGACGCATCCTATAGAATCATCGATGCTCACCTTGAGGAAAAATGGCAACAACAATGGGAACAAGAACAGCATGGTCGTCAAACTCAGGAATTCTTTCCTAGAGTACGGGCGAGAATGCGCATGCCATGGATAGTGCCGAACCACAACGTGACTCAATTGCTGTCCGCGCATGGGCATTTCAAGGGTAAACTGTTTGAGAGAGGACTCGCCGAAACAGCAGTGTGCGATTGTAACAACCCTGAAGAGGACACCGTCACTCATGTGCTATATCATTGCACTAAGTACGGTGTGTTCAGAAGGGAACTCGAGTTTGCAGCTATGGAGGGAGGAGTCCACTGGCCGCCGCCCCTGGAGTACTGGACAAGGAAGCAACCGTACGAAGCAATCACACGCTACATCGGTAGAGTTCTACGATTAAGAACTGAAGAAGATGACAGAAGAAGGATGATCCGTCATTAACATCCCATCTTCATAATCACACGCACACATACACATAAACACAAACAAACAGCAAACACAAATTACACACACACATACACTAACACAAACAAACACAATTACTCTCATATCACGTATCATCAAAACAATTATCATTACTTTAAGTATTATGTATATTTACTTTATGTATCACTAAACACAAACTCACAAACACAAACAAACCCACAATACTTTTCACTTTATGTAACATCTACACTTCACATACCCGAAATTTGTATGTATTATGTTTATTTATTCAATAAAGATTAGATAGTAGTTAGAGACATAGAGCAGACCCGGGGATAAGGGCATTATGCCCGAGGTAACCCGGGGGGTGGTGGTGGGGCTCTAAATAAAATAATAAAATAAATCATCATCATCGTTGTTTAAAACATAAAGTAATAAAATATTTGCCTAAAAGGTCCGTCTCCTCAACTTTACTAGTTATTTAACTGTAGCGCTTTCGGGACTAGTCCCATCATCAGCAGGTTTCAGTCCTGCTCTAAGGGCCGCATGCAAATACATTAGACTCTACTCAAATTACTTCCAATCACTGGTGAGCTGACTCACCGTGAGCAAGTGCAAAGATCGAATTAGCTACCCACTAACTGGTCATGCAAGAAAATCATCGTTTTCGTAATATTGACAAGAAATTACCCAGAATTCTCAGCGATTAAACCACTTCCGTTATTTTCATCTGCTAGAGGAACGCATTTACGCTTGGGTCCCGCAAATAATACCGTATACAACGACGTCTGCGTCGCGCAATATTACGCCGATTCTCCTGTTCTTCCAGTTGAATTCTTTGGTAGACTCTATCAAATTCCTCTTGAAGTATTCAAGGTCCGACATCTTGGATAAAGCAGCAAGGTACGCGGCAAGGTTTCAAACTACATCGGTTACCATCGGTTCCCTTCGGGATTCTCACGATTCGTTTATCTCTTAAGTCACCTCCTCAGGTAGCTTACGAATTTCAACAATTATTATCGCATGAACAGATTTGTGAGTAAGCAAAATCGTATTAGGATACAACTTTCTCAGCAGAGAACGCCTTTTTCGATCTAATGCGTTCATAGACTCGACCCTAAATGTCGAAGTGAAGAAATTCAAGCAAGCGCGGGTAAACGGCGGGAGTAACTATGACTCTCTTAACGTCCCGCTTGCCTGATTCTCCAAGCCCTCAATTATTAAAGTTAAGCAAGAGAATTTTCCAAATTGGAACAGCCCTGACAGTGGTAGTGTCATTCGCTAGTCTCGTTAATCTCTGGGCTTGTGGATAATTGCATGACCCTAGTGTCGATTGCTGTGCACTCCCTATAGCTGCCTGCGGGCGGTTGAGGTATCCAACGCCTTACTCAAAAGTTGTAAGTGATCCCGTGAGGTTGATCAGTCAATAGCCAAATGCCTCGTCATCTAATTAGTGACGCGCATGAATGGATTAACGGGATTCCTTCTATCCCCATCTATCAGAAATCCTACAGGATTCAATACTGCTGATGATGGGACTAGTCCCGAAAGCGCTACAGTTAAATAACTAATAAAGTTGAGGAGACGGACCTTTTAGGTAAATATTTCATTACTTTATGTTTTAATTTTGAATAATACCTCAACGGAACCTCATCATGAATCTTATAAATGTTAACTATCATCGTTGTCGTCGTCTTCAAGGGGTAGACCTGTTGGTCCGTTTCGACTCATAGTCGCTCACGTCATCTCTTTAAAGGACGACCTATATTTCTTGTCCCCTTCGGATTATAATTTAAAACAGTTCTTGCCATTCCAGTGTTTGGCATTCATAGGACATGGTACCTCCAATTATTCTATTTTTTTCTATTAATGTTGTGATTGGTTCTATGTTCATATCAGTTATTCTTTTGTGATCTAAGAATGTATTTCCAGTTACGAAGAGAAAAAATATAATTTCTGGAAACTTCGATTTGCCTTATTTGATCAGACGTAAGTGTCCAACTTTCACATCCATATAATAAGAGTGGCAATGCAACCATTCCATGTAGTTTTATCTGTGTATCTCGTCTTACGTTGTATTATAAGACTTTTTTTTTACTGGTATGTTTTACATGTATGTGAACAGTATCGGTAAATGTAGACCTATTTATACGTAATGTGAGAAATATAAGTGTGCAGATATTAAGCAAGAATTCTTTGGAGTAAATATAAACATTTCTTTTAGGTTTTGGTTCACATATGTAGCATTTTATAAAAATAATACACACCACCTTATTTGTATAAGGTAAGAGCACTAAACGCTGACATTTTAAGCATAGTCTTAATTATGATGATCTTGCAGATGATTTCCGGGCTGTTGGCCGTGGTCTTGAGGCTTGTAATTCCCCAACGTTTCGCCAGAGACTGCGTCCGGCATCCTCAAGGGATGTCTTGAGACTGTCTGTTGATTTCCTCCCCGTAGAGGCGACTAATATATTGACTTAGGCTTTCGCGGCCGGAGTTACTATGATGATCTTGCAGATGATTTCCGGGCTGTTGTATCAAGACAACCCTTGAGGATGCCGGACGCAGTCTCTGGCGAAACGTTGGGGAACTACAAGCCTCAAGACCACGGCCAACACCCCGGAAAGCATCTGCAAGATCATCATAGTAACTCCTGCCGTGAAAGCCTAAGTCAATATAATAGTCTTAATTATTCTCTACTAGCCAATACACGGCGTGCGCTGCTAGGCCTAAATAAATGAAAATTAATGTGGTTTTATGTTTAGTTGAATAAGTAAAAGGAAAATAGTTTTATATTTATATCGTAGTTATTTTTATATACCCTGTGCTGATTATCCGGCGTTGCCCAAATCTACTTATTCCGATCGTTTTGGCGTAAATGAGCTGAAATACGAAAATTAATGTGTAATTGTGTTTAGTTGAATGAGTGGAAGGAAAAATTTATATCGTAATTATTTTTAGATACCCCGTGCTGATTACCCGGCGTTACCTGGGAATCTACTTATTCCGAGCTGAAAGACGAAATTCGTTAATGTGAGTTATCCTAAAAGAATACCGGCCGTGCGCTGTTACGCTTGCCCGGGAATCTATTTATCCCGATCTTGTTGGTATCAATGAAAGACAAAAAATAGTTATTGTGAGTTATCCGTTAAAGATAAACATGTGGTGTCGCGGACTTTTATTTTTTTTTTAGATATTCAATTCTGTGTACATTAATGTTGTGTATTTCTTATGGTTTACGTAGCGTAATCAATTTAAGCGTCGAAAAAGCCACTTTCTTCGCGTTTTTCACTACAAAGGATGATTTTTTAAGGGTGTAGGAGTTGAGTACCACAACTTCCTTATAGCCTATGTTCATCCCGGGAATCACCTGAACATTTTTAAAAAGCCACATCACAATCGGATCATCGGTCTGGCAGCGTATAAAATACAAACAAACAAACATTTAAATATATTAGATTATGAACTACTAAATTTGTATTGAATGATATGAGAATTCCAGTAATGTTTACAACATTCGACACAAGTTATGCAACACGGCTGGGCAATGAAAAGCTCGTAACTCCACGAACATAAAAAAAGTTAATTAAATTCTAATCAGTGTAAAACAGATCTGCATTTAATCTGCACAAAACTAGTAACTCTTTTCTACGGTATATTGTGTCACCATCTAGCGGTAGAAATACAATTTTGTTCCATTACTTCATATGCAATTTCTGTATGTTTTTGTTTTTCCTCTCCTCTAACATTTGTGAAATAGTTACGTACGCAACAAGGGAAATAAGTAGTACATTATTAGTCGAGGACGTGTTTGAGCCCGAGCTTCAGCGAGGACTAGCAAATAAGATCGAGACTAGTAATGAACTTCTCGAATTGCGTACGGTATATATTTTTTTGCGCGATAGTGCGTTTTGTCGTACTTACATCAATGGCGACCATGATTCAAAGTTCAACTTCCTGCATTTCGGGATTACCAACCTAAATAACTATACTGTAATATTACATTTACACCCACATGCGGGAAGTAAAATCACTGCCCTCTACGTAGGCTATACTACGTACAATGTGTATACAAAAAAATATGTAAAAGGTAGTGTTAACATACATTATACGAAACAAATCACTGCATTTTAAATGAACTGAACTTTATTTGAAACAATATAAAACAATAAATACGTACTTGCGGCCTTACTATCAAATAATTGTTCTCAAGGCCTCCTCCTGTTTCAACTAATAAACACTGCCCACACTGTTACCGTTACTCAATTGTTTATAATGATCGCAAGTATTTCCAACAAAGATGTTATTATTTTACTACTATTTACTATTTTGGAAACACCATCGCGCAAAAAATAATGTACAACGCACGTCTGTGAAGTGTTTTACAGAATCTCGGAAATTAAAAACCTCGCTATCGCTCGGTTTTAAACATTTTCCTCGATTCTGTAAATACCACTTCCCAACCTTGCATTGTAATATACTATTGCCCACTCCAATGTTTATATTTCATGTGAATTTATATCTTGGTTCGAAGAGTTCAAATGTTTATTGTTGTCTGAATTAGTGGCAGACATTTTAAATAACAGTTTCAGACTGCATATTAATTACAGATATGTTTAATTGTGATGTAGATGAAGCGGCGAATGCTGCAGTTTATTTTCTATTACCAGCAAAGTCGAAAAATATATATGAAAAGTATTAATTAAGGTAACATTTTAACATTATTAATTAAGTCAATTATTTTTCTTCCCTGGGGAAGTAAGTTGAACAATTGTTTGCCTTTGTCAATGGATACCAAAGCGTCTCTCGTAAATTGAACTTACTTTCCTAAAAACAGCATGATAATTAGGCCATTATTAGTGTAGGAGTGAACAAACATATGTAAGATATTACAGCTAAAAAGTGTAGGGTCTAACTTGGTTTTCCTACTATTTAAAAAAGACAACTCATACCATAAGCTGAGATGCAAAAAATATGATTGAGTGGCCAACACAGATATGATCCTTAAGGTGACAAATCACCTTTTTGCATTAAGTACAAATCTGAAATTAAATAACTTTCACTTGGTCATTTAATATCCAGCAAAAACCGCGAATCTACTCGTACAGTTTGAAATAAAGAAGGGTCAATCCAAAGACGTTGATAAAAGAAAAAGAAAAACCAGTATATTATACCTTACGCTAATACCTATTACAAGTTAGACCAAATCCCCCCACCCAAGTTGACATAATTTGCAGCAATAGTTTTTTCAATTATTAATATACGAAATGAAACTTTTTTATATCTATACTCACGGTATTTTCATGTATGAGTGTAGATGTGTATTAGTGTGTATGTACTGTAGACATAGGTTATATATATACACATATACACACACCTCTCGCCTTATAGGCACTTTTACGTGTCACACGCCACCCGGGCCTACAGTGATCTGTCAGAAGAGAGATTTGAACTCATGATCACACGTGTCATACTTTTTGGACCACACAAGGGTATGAAGGGTCTCCAGTATTAGGGATCAACCCAATGCATGTATATATATATATATATATATATATATATATATATATATATGGTATGATAAGAAAAATAAATGCCTGGACGGGATTCGAACCCGGATCTCTGAGTCTGTACCTCAGCGTGATATACATTACACTACCAGGCGAATCCAATTCAAACACTTATTTTTCTTATATATGTATTATACTCTCCATTATTACTAGATGTCGCGAGAAAACTGTCTTCACTGCCATCTAGTAGCTGACTATAACAAGTTAGCAAATTAAAGAGAATATTTATTTTTACTTTATAGCAGTGACGCTTTATAGATGTTATAATTATATATATATATATATATATATATATATATATATATATATATATGGTCCAAAAAGTATGTGTGTGATCATGAGTTCAAATCTCTCTTCTGACAGATCACTGTAGGCCCGGGTGGCGTGTGGCACGTAAAAGTGCCTATAAGGCGAGAGGTGTGTGTGTATATATATATATCCATCCACCCGAGGGCAGGTCCTTCACTGCATGCTAAGCTTTGCAGCTTTACTAGGAAATTATAGCTTCCCGTTGCTTTTCACACCGATTAAGGATGATGATGATAATGATTATGATGATGGCCGGATGATTTTCGGGGACTGTTGGGCCCTAAGCTTCCTGACATGTCTTACAGGTAAGGAAAACCCCCGAAAAGAACCTCACCCAGGAGCCTGTCCCGTCGGGAATCGAACCCGGACCAGCTGCGTGACAAGGCAGCACGTTACCTCGAGACCACAGCGGTGGACATCCATGCGCAATGTGATAGGCTAGAATAAGGCCCTTGGCCTACCAGCCGGTTGATAGTCTCGCATTCATATGCCATTTATAGAGGTAGTAAATGATCCAGCCAATACAGGAGTGATATTTTGTTAGAATGTCAAGTACCCCAGTCGTTATAGCTGGTGTCTCAACTTGGAACAGCTACTTGTTGTAGCTACGCAAATGCCTAGAACTCTAGCTGGCCTCGGTCCCATACTAGAAGACATTTCATGAGAAAAAATATTATCCCGTGGGGAAACGTTAGACATGGTTTTCATTGCGTCATAGTTAGATAATTCGGCTAAGGCGTGACACACACATACACACATACACACAAACACACACACACACACACACACACACACAAATATAATCTCCTTCCCATGTCGCTGAACAAAATGCTCATTCTATAACAGTGACTCTTTCTTTGCTGTTTTTTAATGCCAGTAAGTACCTGTTTTCAACATATCCACTTAATTTTATTGCAACCAGCTACTTTTTGCAGAGTAGTTCAATAAACGTCCTGTAGCCTTATTTTTCGTTAAACTGTCAAAAACGTTTAAGAAATACTTAAATATGTTTATTCACATAATACTTAGGACGCTATTTGTAACAATTTAAAAGATGTTGCAATAGATGTTTCAATTTATCTTAAGATTAGTTGCAGTAGTAATTTATACACGTTTCCATTCCAAAGATACACGAATATGTATCACAGCTCGCAGTTCAGTTGCAGTGACCAGAATTTTAACTCCCGCATTAACTTCAAGGATTTCTTGTGGTAATAACTTACTACTGTTTTGTTAACACCCTCAGGGTGTTTATCTTCACTAAATAAATTAGTATATATATATATATATATATATATATATATAAGTGTTTGAATTTGATTCGCCTGGTAGTGTAATGGATATCACGCTGAGGTACAGACTCAGAGATCCGGGTTCGAATCCCCCGTCCAGGCATTTATTTTTCTTTTCATACCATATATATATATTCCGATTTTTAATGTTTACACATCTTTCTGTGCTAAAAGTTTTATTTTCCTTCTCCACTCGTCTGTATCCATCCACTCCATGTCCTCCAGTCCTCTTGTTCTCATTCCAGTTCTTATTTCTTGATCCATGAGTTTCGAGGTCTTCCTTTCCTTCTTCTTCCAGGTGGACACCTTCCAATGTTTTTCTGGGTAACCTTTCATCTTGCATTCGTCGTACATGCCCATACGAATTTAATTGCTTATATTTTATACAATCTTCTACTGAATATCAAATATTAATTTTTTTCGTAGGGTATTTCTTATCTTTTTTCTAATTTTGAACATCTTGCTGCTTTCCTTAAGAAATCATTTCCATCCACATAAGTTTTTGTTCAATTTCCAACTCAGACCCATATGTAACAGTACTTCTCACTATTGAATTATATATTTGTAACTTAATTTCCTGGTTATTTGTCTGTTCCATAAGACTCTATTCATCATTGCTGTTATTGCTCTACCTTTTTTTTGTTCTTAATATCACTTTCTTGTTTATCCTCTTAATCTACTTTTACTCCCAGATACTCAAATTCTTCACATCCTCTATTATTAGAGTCGAATATAACCCTTTTGATCTTCTAATATTAAATATTCGGTTTCTACTCCACATCCCAAATAAAATGTTTTTTTCTAAATTTATTTTCAAATCCCAGTTATCGTAATCGTCAAATAATTTTCTGAATATAAACTTCATGTCTTCATATTCTTGAGCAATTATTATCTGGTTATCCGCACATAACAGTGTATATATTGTATCTGTCCACCGCTGTGGTCTCGAGGTAGCATGCTGCCTTGTCACGCAGCGGGCCCGGGTTCGATCCCCGGTCGGGGCAGTTTTTCTGGGTGAGGTTTTTATCGGGGTTTTTCCTCATCTATAAGACAAATGTCAGGAAAACTTTAAGGCCCAAACGGTCCCCGAAATCATATGGTCATCATTATCATCTTCATCCTCATCCTTATCATTATAGTCATCATCATCATCCTTCACCGGTGTGGAAAGCAATGGGAAGCTACCACACCCACAATTCCCTAGTAAAGCTGCAAAGCATAGCATGAAAATGCTATGATTGCAGTGAAAGACCTGCCCTCGGGCAGGATTACTATGGATATATATATATATATATATATATATATATATATATACACACACACACTAGAAATTAATCGCGAAACTCATGTACACTTTTAGTAATAGGCCTAGATTTGCAAAAAGATCTTAACTTCCAAACAATTATTCCAAAAATTCGCCCAAAATATTGCATGCAAATTCGAAAAAATCGTACAACAATAAAATAAATGTAGGCTATTTAAAACTATGTCTCGAGCTGTAGCTGAGTGGTTAAGACAATATGTTTTGGCGCAGAGCTACGGGACTCGCGCTGGTCCATGGAATTTCGGCCAGTATGGGACCGGTGCCTACCCACCATCGTGATAAATGTGGGTAGTTACAATAAGTAGGTTGATAAAACCATCTATAAGGACTGGGTCACCCGAAATGCTGACCACATGTCACCCCTACACTGGCTGGTTGATCGTTCGCCTCTGTGATTGCCACATGTAGATGTGAGGCCAGCAGCAGGCTGGTAGACCAAGAGCATTCTAGGCCTGTCGCGCCATGGAGTTAATTTAAAACTATATCTCACAATGTTACCTGATTTCTGATAAACTATTTAATATTATTATATAGGTCTAGATTTGAATTACGAAGCCAATATTTTTATTGAATGCCCCACATTGTCATTTCAACATTTCTGGTGTTCTCTCCTGACATTGGCGTAAATGTAACACACTTCTCAGATTGGGGCGCCTGGATACGACGCTAATATTAAAGCTGTTAAAAGTGTTTTAAATAAAATAATAATTTTAAGGATTTATCATAAGTAATTCCAATAAATTCACGACTCACGAAGTGAGGAATGAATTCATCTAGAGAATTTGGAAATCAAGAGTGGCATTTGTTAGGACTATTTAACAAATAAAATTAAGCTGTTTACTCACAAATCATTATTTAAATATAGTTATTTTAAAATATTTATATATTTAATGTAAACGGCGATGTTTGAAAACAAATGAGAAACGTTGTTTCACTTGTTCATCACTGCAACCAGATCATATTATTTATTGTCAAAGGATAGCGATATTATTAGAATGCACCCTAGTGGAGAAAAAATGAAACACATCAAACTGTATATTAATTCATTTTTGATGTCCTATGTTGTAAATATATCAATTATATTCTTCTGGAACGTTACTATCTGGGAAAAAAATACATTTAAGAAAGTGCAAAAAGTGTTTTTTTTGTGGTATAATCAATTGCTACAAATGTTTTTATATTATCTCCTGCAACCACTATCTGGTTTCATTCGGTGCACTACATACCGTATACAATTTGGTAGCCGCATGTAGTCACTGCAAAATAATGCTATAAACTATTCAGAATGCAAAAAAAAAAAAAGGAGCTTGATTTTAAAGTGATAAAATTAAACTGATAAAATCGAGATGAAAAACGACTGCGATTGATTGTAAATAAAAAATCATTGAAATGTGATTGGTCATTGACTCCCATTTGGGACATGAGTTAAATAGTCCATATAACTCAATGTTAATGAATGTATTTCATAAATACAAATACAGGTAGTTTCAGAATAATTATTATAGACTCTAGAGGTTTTAGAATAATAGTTTTGTATATTTTCAGCTTAACGTTTTTTGAAAGGAGTTGGGACATTAAAAGTCTCTGCAATGCATAATAGCATGCATTTCCAGAATTGAGCCTATGTTTAATTGTTTGTGCATCTCATTCCTATTTGTGATTATTGTTCCTAGGTATTTGAATTCAGCCACTTCCTCAAAATTTCCCTCATTTGTCATTAGCTGTCCATTTCCATTATATACTGAATTTCTACGTGTGACCATATATTTAGTTTTACTGATATTCACTTCCAGTCCTAAATGAGGTGGGAGAACAACATTAACTATGATTTGAGGGAAGTAGATTATGCAGGGAATGATTGGAAAGCATTAGCTCAGGATAGGGATGTATGGGGAGCTTATGTCCGCGCGGCCATGAACCTAAGGGTTCGATAGTGCCAGTGAGTAAGTAAGTAAGTAAGAGGTTTTAGAGGGGACTTAGTAGATAAAGTTTTGATAAGGTGCCCATGTCTGGAAATGTACCATTTCGATGTAATATAGCTTAGAAGATCGAAATACAATTGGCTGATATCGTGCGTCTTGTGTTTCAGAATAAGTATTATTAAGGTTGTACTACAAGTGTGGTCCTACGTGGCGACCCTACTGTCCGTTGTACAATGTGTACCTGCGACGCATGTTTCCATACAAACACCCTTAAGACCTGGTGTGTGCTCAATAATTTCTGCTGCCGCCAGATTTTGTGCAAGAAGATGTTCTACCGTCTCGACAGATATAGTGCAACCCCTCGAAGTATGTAATACGAGTACTTATTCTGAAGCACAAGACGCACGATATCAGACCATTGGATTTCGATCTTCAAATTTATTTTACAATTCCAGACATATGTTCCTTATTAAAATATTACTAAATTCCCTCTAAAACTCCTATAAAGTCTGTAATACTTATTCTAAAACACCCTATATAACGTGAAAGTTTAGCTGTCAAGTTTCCTTGAACATTTATAAATAATCGAAGTGCGTACCATTTATGACATGGTAGATGTGTGCGCGATACTTGATTTCTTGCCTAAGACATTCCAGTATAGCCCTGAGAAACTGAATTAAGCGCTTCAACTATCCACTGATTTAGCTGCTTGTAAATCGTGTGACATTACTTTCACCATTTCCTTCTCATATTCCCAAAAGGAAATAATTAATGTCAGGTGACTGGACTCACAATGTTAATGGCACATCATTCAAACTAGCACAGCCAATCTAGCTTTTTAAAGATGCATCTATCAAAATAAACAGTTCTATATTTCTAGTTTTTATAAAATCTGTGAATGTCCAATCTTGGAGAATTAACCTTTCATATTTAATTATTGGTCCACCGCTGTGGTCTCGAGGTAGCCTTGTCATGCAGCGGGCACGGGTTCGATCCCCGGTCGGGGCAGTTTTTCTGGGTGAGGTTTTTATCGGTTTTTTCCTCACCTGTAAGACAAATGTCCGGAAAACTTTAAGGCCCAAATGGTCCCCGAAAACATATGGCCATCGCAATCATCATCATTCATATTCATCTTATCATCACCATCCTTCATCGGTGTGGAAAGCAACGGGAAGCTACCACACCTATAATTCCCTAGTAAAGCTGCAAATCATAGCATGGAAATGCTATGATTGTAGTGAAAGACCTGCCTTCGGGCAGAATTACTATGGATGGATGGATTTAATTATTCTATCTATCTTCGGGTTTTCACAGCTGCTGCCGCCTTCCCGTGTCAAACCTTCAAAGCCTACGATCTTGGGCATTTTTAATGTTTAGCTCTCTTGCTTGCATTACTGTCTTCATGCTTTCCTTCCATATTAACTGTGGTCTCCCTCTTTTATTCTTTCTGTTCGGTTGCCATTGATATAGTAGTTTCGGCTATCGCTCATTTTCCATTCTTAAAATATGTTCTAACCATTTTAATTCCTTCTCCTCAATTCTTTCAATTATGCTTTCTTCTGCTTCCATTATGTTTCTAATTTCCTTATTTGTGAAATGTTCTAATTTTGACTTTCTGGCACTTCTGCGTAAATAATCCATTTCTAGAGCTATTCATGTAGTACTTCCATACATTGCAACAGATTCCACCAGTGTTTTACCAATTTTTTTTTGTCATTATCATCATCCAGGGATTAAGCCTGTTGGCTCGTTCCGGTTTCATCAAAGCTAGAATTGTTAAAATTGCTTATAATTAAGAATAATTTTGGAAATCTTTCTTCTGGCATTCTATAAATATGTTCTTTCCAGTCGTTCCTATATTTAATTATTCGGTCTGTAAGTTTGAAAATATTTAGTTCCTTTCTTATATCTTCATTCCTTTTCTTATCCACCAGAGTATATCCTGCTATATTTCTTAAAAATCTCATCTCAGCAGCTTCCAATCTTTGAAATTTAACGACGACATTATTTTGCTATTCGATTCAATTCTATGCTTTATGTTCTCATTGCCTATACCTTCAATGTTATCCACAATTATTCCCAAATATTTAGTTTGTTTCACTTGCTTTATTTGAATTCCTTCTTCCAATATCAAATTTTCTCTTTCATTGCTATTTATTACCAAATATTGTTTTTTTAATTTACTTTGAGACCCATGATTCATATGTGTTTTTCAAATTTTTTTATCATGAATTCCATATCAAATTTGTCTTGCGCTAAAACCAGTTGATCATCAGCAAATTGTTATGTCAGCAAAAATCTATTGCCTCTTGGGATACCCATATATTTTTGCGGCTTTGTTTCCATTTCATTAATGTAAATTGTACATACATATTAAATAAAATTGGTGATAGACTGCACCCTTGTTTCAATCCCTTTGTGGTTTTTATAGGATTAGATATTATATTTCCAAATTTATCATACGCCGAGTTTTCTTTATAAATTTGTTTAATAATTTCAATTAAGTTTCTATCAATATTGTATTTATCTAATATTTCCCATAATTTGTTCCTCGGAATTGAGTCATAAGCTTTTTCTAAGTCCATCATTATCAAATGGGTTTTTTCTCCAACTGCATTCCGTTTTTCGACTAACTGTTGGATTGCAAATATATTGTCAACATATGACCTACCCGGTATGAATCCATTTTGATCTCCTATTTTGTCTTTAATATTTTTTTGTACATTACTTTTTAATAACTTCGTAAATATTCTATATAAAGTGTTATTTATACATAGTCTTCTATAATTTTTTGCTTCTCTTCTATCACCTTTCTTGTGTATTGATACAATGTAGCTTATTTCCGATTCATCAGGAATCTTCTGTATTGCAATACACTTATTAATTTTAATTTACCATTTATTGTATCATTAATTTATCAATTTATCATAAATGTTTCCTTTCCTTGTCAATCATTTAGAATTGCCCTGTATTTTATATATTTTTTAATACTTCCATTTTAAAAATAATTGGACATCATCTATTTATCTATAATGCCTTAGCTCAATGTTGAGCCATAGCCTCTCCCTTGTCAGGAGTTATTAGATCAGTTAATTTAGTTATCTTATTTGCCCATGGACGTCAAGAATGGCATACGGTCAACACACGGACTCAATGAGACATCTAGCAGACAACCAAGGTATTAGTAGGACGTTGAATTCGGTATACTTACTTACTTACTTACTTACTCACTGGCACTATCGAACCCGTAGGTTCATGGCCGCGCGGACATAAGCTCTCCATACATCCCTATCCTGAGCTAATGCTTTCCAATCATTCCCTGCATAATCTACTTCCCTCAAATCATAGTTAATGTTGTTCTCCTACCTCATTATTGGTCTACCAACCGGGCGCTTTCCCTCTGGCTTTCCTAGAAAAAGCCTCCATGCACGTCGGTATATTTTACATAAATATCTCTTTATTCAGACTTAACCCATTCGCCTCAAAATACGAGGTAGACTCGCCGGCAGTTAATAGGCCTTCAACTCAGAAGACGAGATACACTCGCTTAACTCTGCTGTTATATATTTGCAATAGTTTGCACATCCCTTGGCAGGGTAATCTTTTGTTAACATTTATGAATAGTAGAGGAATGTGTTTTTTGCTTTCACCCTTATTGTGTTCTCAAGTACCATTACCGTTTGTTTGTTTTGAATGTCTGAACATATACAATATATTTTTACACTAACTTAAATCCGGTTTCTGGGAAAATGCATTGATCATTTAATCCTGAAGCGAATGGGTTAAGGATTCTTTACGAGCTTGAAAATCATCAGACTCGGGATCATGACGTATGTATTAATACCGAGATTAATACATGCATTTATCTAAACGGCACAAATTCAATTTATGTACAATTGACCATTTTAACCATTTAATATGCATAAAGAATAAGCTATTCCGGACTGACCGACTATTGTTTGGTATTTCTATTTATTGTTAGATGAAAGAAAAAGAAAGGCCTTTGATAGAGTAAATAGATCTAAACTATGGGGAATAATGAAAGAACGAGGATGTCCACACCATTAAATAAAATCAGTCCAAGCCTTATATGAAGAAACTAAAGTAGTGATAAAAACTGATGGAAAAAGGTCAGACGAAATTTTAATAAATCAAGGAGTTAGACAAAGGTGTAGTCTATCGCCCACTCTTTTTACTATATATATTGACGATATTATGAAAGAATGGAAAATTATAACAGACAAAGGCCTTAACTGAACAGTAACACAAGTATTAATAACTTAATTTTCGCCGATGATTTAGTCTTACTACACCATGATGAAGATGTGTTACAATTGGCTGCTTACAAACTAAATGCAATACCTATGAAGCGATTATAGTTTCAGTAAGTAAAACGAAAGTAATGGTATTTTGTGGAAGAAACACTCTGCGTGCAAAAGTAATAATTAGAGACGAAATTATTGAACAAGTATCCCACTTTAAATATTTAGGATGTGATATCAGCTATGGATATGATAAAGATATTGAACATAAAACTCATCAATTTCAAGCTATTTGTGGTACAATAAATAGAACATTGAATAATAAAGCCCATAAACAAACAAAATTAAAATTTTATAAAACAATGACATTCCCTGTCCTTTTGTGTGTGAGTGAATTTTGGATTATCACTACCTAACAAGAAAATAAAATCCAAGCAGCCGAGATGAAATTTTTAAGAAGAGTAAACGGATGCACTAGAATGGAGCAGATAAGGAACGAGGATACCCGTGAAGAACTGCAGATCTACTCCATAAAAGAAAATAAATTTAACAACAAGATTCAGTGGAAATAACATATAGAAAGAATGGAAGAAAGTAGATTACCAAATAAAACCTTTTCCGAGAGGAAGAAGAGATGTCGGACGTTCTCGGAAGAGATGGTCGGTCTTAGATCTATTATTGAAGACGGAACAGGCAACTAATAACTAAACCAGATGAAGAAGAAAAAGAAAAAAAATAAGAAGATAAAATAAAATCTCATTATTTATAATCTTATTAAAGAATTTCTCATGGAAATAAATGTATGTAATTTCTAAACACACGTTTAGTGCTGTCGGAGTACATTTTATTTACAGTAGGCCTACATATTTAATTAAATTTTCACATGTAATATACAAACGTAGGCCTATATATATATATATATATATATATATATATAACGCGTACGTTTTCGAGAATTTAGGTTCAACCAGATAATTTATTTAATACAATATTGTTAGCTTTCGAAGTCATTATATACGTTATTTGCTTATGACGGTTATTCGTTGTTCTGGGGAAATATGATCCAATGGGACTCCCTATCGCTCTCGCGAAATTCTCCTCCCATGCCAAGTGCTTGCGTAGAAACAACTAGACTGGAATCGGGGAGTGAGATTCGAGCGGAAGTGAAAGTGTATTTGACCGACTCTAATATATATGCTCGTCGGGTGCCGGCTAGAGCATAACCTATTACCGGGAATGGCAGGTTCTGATGCCGGGCCCGCTTGCCGCAGAGTGCCGTAGAGAATCTCATGGAACTCTCTGTACAAAACAAATACATAAATACAACATACATTATACTGTGTTATTAAGCGTTGATAACTTCAACACTTTCTAGGGATTAAAAATATATAGCTAAGTTAATATGAGATGGAAGGTTGATATTTTGTACCAGAGTGTACCGAATCAATCAATGGCACGGCGTTCATTTGTTTTAATAGCCACAACAGACGAGAGATGGCGACAAGAGTCCCACGTGACTGGAACAGGAAGCTGGGAGACAAGACAAACGAGGGGCGGCTTTCTCTCATTTATTTTCCAGTTTATTTATATTTTGGCTAATAGTATTTATTACATAAACAAACAAGTACTTTGTTTTAGTCTAAACATATCCATATCTCCTTCTTCGTAGAAGATGTTAAAAGTTAGACAATTTGCTGAAACAAACTACAACAAACTAACAAAACATGTTTTTCTTCCTATTACGTACGTCGTTTGCGTTTGACTTCTGTTTTAAAAGCTTTCACGAATTAAAAAAAAATAACTTTTGTAGCAATGCATAGCCTATATATATATCCACCGCTGTGGTCTCGAGGTAGCGTGCTGCCTTGTCACGCAGCGGGCCCGGGTTCGATCCCTGGTCGGGGCAGTTTTTCTGGGTGAGGTTTTTATCGGGGTTTTTCCTCACCTGTAAGACAAATGTCAGGGAAACTTTAAGGCCAAACGGTCCCCCAAATCATGTGGTCATCATCATCATCCTTCACCGGTGTGGAAAGCAACGGGAAGCTACCACACCTACAATTCCCTAGTAAAGCTGCAAGCATAGCATGAAAATGCTATGATTGCAGTAAAGGACCTGCCTTCGGCAGAATTACTATGGATGTATGGATATATATATATATATATATATATATATGACCAGCCTAATGGAGTTTCGAATTATATTCCCGGTCAAACTATTGGATTTTTTCCCTTAAAGGGAAATTAATCCTGTTGTCGCCCATGGTCTGGAATTTAGGTTAAGCTAAGGTTAAGGACTTTCATTATCATTTATCACCCATCATATCATCGGGGCAACGTAACTCCACTTCCAGGTGCCCCGATATAAGAAATTGATTACAATTCCGCCAATGCCAGGGAAGAAAGCCGGAAATGTCATAAAATACAACCTGGTGATATTGAAAAAAAATCAATGATTTTTCAAAATAGGCTATTTGTAAATGTTAATAACATATATATTTTGGAAATAAAGAATTAAACAGTTTGGGTATTTGTATCAGTAGAAAAACTGTACAAATATCAAAACAGGTTCTATAGGCTACATATTTTTTAAAATTAATATTATTTTCCTGAGATTTTCTAGGGGTTTCTCCTCACCTGTAAGACAAACTTTAAGGTCCAAACGGTCCCCAAACATCATCTGATCATCATAATCACCATTATCATATTCACCATGAATGTGTGTGGGAATGGCGTGTTTCGTCTTAATGTTGTGTTGTCTCGAAGGAGGCTCTAACATTGAGCTGATCACTGATTCGGGATGGTCCTCCATGTCCTTGTGTGTTCAAAAAAGTAAGTGATTGAACCATAGTTAAAATCTCTATCACGACAGGTCATGCCACTGTAAGGCCCGGGTGGCGTGTGGCATGTAAAGTTACCTAGGTGTATAAGGTAATCATCATCAGCAGCATCAAGGATTAGACCTGGTGGCCTGTTCCGATCTCATGCTAGAATTGGTCTATCCATCTTTTACTGGGTCTTCCAACATTTCTTCGTCCTAGTGGTTTGTAATGAAGAATCTGTTTCGGAATTCTATTGTTATCCATTTTATCGATGTGTTCCATCCATTCATCTCTGTATTGTGTAATTCTATCTAATAGTTTGAATGTATTCAGTTCTCTTCGTATATCCTCACTTCGCCTTTGATCCATTATTGTATAGCCAGCCACACTCCTCAGAAACCTCATTTCTGACGTTTATATTCTTCGTTCCTGGTTTTTAGTTAAGACCCAGTGTTCCGATCCATATATAGTGTCTCCTTTCGAGTTCCTTTGAGACTTCGTTCTATGGTGCCACACATATAATTAAATTTATTTATTTTGTTTTCAATGTCTTCACTATTTCAATATGATTACATTGTATCCCAGATAATTAAAATTGCTCACTTGTTCTATTATTTTATTCTAAAATTGGAGTTTTACTCTTAGCGGCTCAAACTCTCGGAAAGCTGAAACTTTTGTTTTTAAAGTAGATATTTTCAAGTTGTAAGTTTCACATATTTTACTTAATTTGTAAATTGCCCGTTGTAGGCCATCTTCTCTCTCAGATATCACAATCTGATCCTCTGCAAAAAAAGTAAAGTATCTAATAAAATATCGTCAATTTTAAAATGTTCACATAAAACAATTTGCCAATTCTGTACGGCATCGTCTATATATATTAATAAAGATGTGTAAGGTAAGAGGTTAAACTACGATAATGGAATCGAACATAACCTGTCGCCGGAGACAAGATTTCCTAATATCATCACTGGAGTTGTCATTAGAGTTCTGTTCCAAACTATATATAAATTTGCATCATTATTTGCAGACTTGATCACCCTACACTATTCCTGGAGTAATAGTCTACAAGATCGTAGAACTGTCCACTCACTCTCACTTCTCTATAAAATATTATGCACATCATTACCTAAATATTTATCACACCACTTCGGTAGACTCTCTGATGCGCATTAATTAGGCACATCAGCACATTGTTATTTATATCCTCCCATCATCACACTACCTATTGCTCAAAATATTTTACAGTTTCTCTTGCTAGAACATGGAATTCTCTTCCACCCTATGTCAGAGACTGCCGAACTTTACCATCTTTCAGAAACAAACTACATTTTTTATTAACTAATAGAAACATGTATAACTGTAGGCTTTCACGGCCGGCGTCTTGATCCCTATTAGGTTCGTCTTCCGGGCATATAGGCCGTGGTCCAGTCGTTCTTCTACTCGACGTTTCGTCTACTGCTGCGGTAGACATCTTCAGGAGATACTGCGTGCTCTCTGTGAACTCCTCAACAGTCGGCTGCAGACTGCAGCCGACTGTTGAGGAGTTCACAGAGAGCACGCAGTATCTCCTGAAGATGTCTACCGCAGCAGTAGACGAAACGTCGAGTAGAAGAACGACTGGACCACGGCCTATATGCCCGGAAGACGAACCTAATAGGGATTAATAGAAACATCTCACTAACAGTAGGTATTCTTTTAACAACTAACAATTTGTTTTTGTTTTATTTAATAATAATACTACTGTATTAATACTTATCAATATTTTAATTAATGTTTTATATAGACCAATATATGAGCGATGGATTAATTCGTGACAGTTTATTACTTTCTTTGTATTTTTTTCATGTATAGCAGATTCGAGCTGTTTTTCCTTTGTGTATACTGTATATTCTTTCATTAGCTTTAATTTTAATTGTCTTTAAATTTATTGTATTACTAGCTAATACCCGGCGTGCGATGCTACTCCTAAATAAATGTTAATGTGTTTTTACCACCAGTCTTGAGCTGCTATGCTTGCCCGGGAATCTGCTTATCCCAATCTTCTTGGCATCAATGAAAGACAAAAATGGTTATTGTGAGTTATCCGTAGAAGATAAACATATGCTGTCGCGGACTTCTTTGTAGAGTTTTTTGAGATATTAAATTCTGTGTACATTAATTTGGCGTATTTGTTATGGTTTAGGCAGCGTAAGCCATTTAAGCGTCAAAATACGGACATTATGTAACGTTTTTCACTACAAAGGGTGATTTTTAGGGCTGAAGGCATTGAGAATTACAACTCTCTTATAGCCTATGTTCATCTCCGGAATCTCCTGAACATTTTTCAAAAAGCCCCATCTCAATCTGATGAACGGTATGGCAGAGCACGCTGGCCCGGGAATCTACTTATCCTGATCTTCCTGGGTTCAATGAAAGACAAAAATGGTTATTGTGAATTATCCGTAAAAGATAAACATATGCTGCCACAGACATTTTTTGTAGAGTTTTTTGAGATATTAAATTCCGTGTACATTAATTTGGTGTATTTGTTATGGTTTAGGCAGCGTAAGCCATTTATATGTCAACATAGGGACTTTATTTCACGTTTTTCACTGCAAAGGGTGATTTAGGGGTGAAGGGGTTGAGTAACACAACTCTCTTATAAGCCTATGTTCATCCCGGGAATCTCCTGAACATTTTGCAAGAAAACGCCATCAAAATTGGATCAACGGTATGGCTGCGCATAGAATACGAACGAACAAACAAAGAAACAAACAAACACACATTGGTTTTTAAATATTAGATTAGACCTTATTTTTATTATTGTTCAGTTTAGTCTAATAATCGTTTATTATCTAATATTATTGTGATTTTTGTACTTTAATGTAATATATTTTGTAGAAGAGAAGGCCATCCCTTGTACAAAAAAACACCAGATTACGTTTATATAACACTTTGGCTAGACCAGTGTTGACCTATGGTAGTGAAGCATGGACACTAAAAAAACAACATGAAAGCAGAATAACGGCTTGTGAAATGAGATTCATGCGCAGAACAGCGGGTTACACCAGATGGGATCGGAAAAGGAACACCGATATCTTAAAAGAATTGAAGACTACGCCAATTTTGGAATATATTAAACAGTACCAACTAAATTGGAAACACCATCTTGAAAGCATGAGTTCAAATCGGATCCCCAAAGCTGTTTATAATTATATACCAAAAGGACGAAGATCACTGGGCCGTCCTATGAAACGCTGGAGGGAAAATTTTCTATAGGATCGTAACAGGCCTTGGCCTAATACTTGGAAGGAAGAAGAAGAAGAAGAGAAGGCCACATGACCTTAATTCCACCAGGCTAAATAAATAATATATGTATAACTTGTCAATAAAGACATATCGGAGAATAAAACTAACGAATTGAATTTTCATGTTCGTTTTCTTGCATGATATATGTGACATGAATTAGCGATATTATAAATTAAACAATAGCATTCAAGCAGCTTCGTTTCTTGGTCACGGTCTAATCTAGTACATAATAAGTGAAGAATTCCTGCAATAGATTGTCTCTTGAATTTTTAATGTCATTGCGGCAAGATGAAAGAGACTGCAAACTTTCGATAGCATTCCTTCAATAAAACTCTAACAAACATCAAACAGAAATCAATCCATCAATGAAGCGGTAGGAGAATTGTACATCGAAGTATGAAGTTAAATGCGTCGTGAACATAAAGCGAGAGCTGAATAGGTTTTACGAAACTATAAGCTACACCGAAATCAAAATATTGAAATAAGTTCCAATTGAAATGTAAACAAAACAGATGTAGTTCGCTAACACTCGAAATAAAGGAAATAAAACTAATAAAGCTATATATCACTCATCCCCGAGAAAAATCAGAAAAATCATTTTTTTTACAATTTTTCTTTAATTTCTTATTGTACATACCTACATATTGTACATATGCCACTTAATATGGTAACAAGTAGATAAGTTTATTCTTCATTCTATTTGCTATAACAGAAACATTTTTTTAGACAAAATGGAAAAAGTCCCTCCATGGTATATTTAGCTTGTCGTGGTGGAGTGGCTTGCGTGCTTAAATGATCCCGAGAGCTATGCCGGCGGTAGCATTGTTACCATAGGGTTACCCATGCCGTACTGGTCGAAGGTGATAAGCCGGGCCAAAAAAGTACCTTGGTCGAAAGGGTGACGATATTTCACCTTAAAAATACAATCGTCAAGAAATGCGAACTTGGGTTCAACTGGGGTAAAATTTTCCGGAGGTCAAATAGTCCCCCAGGGACCCCTACTTCAGGGAACCCATACCAAAGGCTCAAACACAGGGACATGTTCCCAGGAACATGGAATGTTAGGACTTTAAGAAACTACATGGTCTTTATAGGACGCCAGATATAATAAGAACAGTTAAGTCTCGTAGACTGCGATAGGCACGACATGTTGCTCGTATGGGGAATGAAAGACGTGAATGGAAGCTTCTTGTAACAAAGCCAGAGGGAAAACGCCCAGTTGGTAGACCAAGAATGAGGTGGGAGAATAACATTAACTATGGTTTGAGGGAAGTAGATTATACAGGAAATGATTGGAAAGCATTAGCTCAGGATAGGGATGTATGGAGAGCTTATCTCCGCGCGGCCATGAACCTACGGGTTCGATAGAGCCAGTGAGTGAGTAAATAAGTAAGTAAAATGGAGAAAGTTCACTGGGAAAAAGCAGATATATAGACCTATCTTGTTTATGCCTGTTTTGGACCTACCTGTTTTTTCCAAGGGATGAGTGATATTATTTAGCACATTTCTAAATAAGTTATAGGCAGTGAAAGCTGATAGGGCACACACACACACACACACACACAGAAACACATTACACAATTATTCAATTACAATTACAACATTAGCATATAATGTACATTAATAAAATATATTAACACAACAAATTAAAAACTAATAACTAATCTTACTACTACAGGTTCATCCCACCAGTTCCAGAGAAACTGACATCACCTGACAACTACAGATAGAACAGCAACAACTGAAGAATACAAAAAAAAAATAAAAATAAAAAATGCACGTTACCATAATTGTATGATTAATTGTAATAATCTGAAATGTACGCACATTATATTTAAATAAAGAGAAGCCTGGATGCCCTCCCAATATAGAGTCATCCGAAAGCCAAACTTGGCAAGATCCCGCGTGATCGACTATTCCGATTGAGGTTTTAAGCGGTTTCCCTCAATCCAAAGAGCAAATGCTGGAATAGAACCCCAAAAGGTCCGCTTCCGACTTCACTCTGCTAATTAACTTCAAAATTAAATTCAAAATTTAAACCGAGGCTAATGTATTTTACAGGAACCCGGGGTTCTACCTATTAAGGAGGACCAAAATGGATCGCTCACCGCCAACACTTAAGTGATGGCCGCAGAGCTTTCCATCTATCTATCTATAGGCCTATGGGAGAATCTTAAAATATATAATTACACTTTTAATAGATTAAATAAACATTGATTTATTCTTACGGACGCGCAATGCACAATACATTGGGATTTCAGTCGTTTCAAAGCTACCACTGTTTTTAGAATTTTTTAAAACATTGGAAAGGAAAACACTTGAAAAGCGGAGAGAAATTATTTTTAATTTTTTCAAACAGTTTAGTGAAAAATATCACACATTAGCCATTGCGGTTGCGGTGAATATAATAGCAGAATTTACAGGTGAGTCAGCATGGAGCATAAATTCAGTTCTTAATGAAATTGCAAATAATGGATATCTATCATGGAAATAGTGCAAACGTCTGATTAGGTAGGCCCATATATAATGTTTTGTCATACATAAATAACGAATGAAATATTATATTAATATAAATTCAATTATGTTATTATTTATATCTATTTCAAGTTCATATATGTTATCCTTTCTCGAAAATCTCGATTTCCTAATTACACTGGTGAACATGATTTTTGTCTCATGAGTACCAATAGATGTACTTAATGCAGTTTTTTTATCGTGTTTTCAAGTATGTATTCAGAATTTATCCATCGCCCATAGTTTGTTTTATTTCAATTTCAATTAATGGATTTAAATAATTATTTTTTAATAAACGTTTTTTCGTCCATTTGCCCATTGTAAAATAAAACGGGGAACACTTTCTTCAGGAGATTTCAGCTATGGAAAAGAGATATCGAGGCAAATTCAATCCTAATATGCTGGCCGATTATTGTTGGACCATCATAAGGGATGCTCCACAGGCGAAATATAGCAGAAAATCGCTATTTCTTACTTTCTAGGTGAGTCCAAACGTTCGAATATTGTGTATTTACGAATGTAGAAAATATTAAAGTGTTTGAAATTATAAATGCCTGCTCTCGGAAACCTTGCTTGATGGAGAAAACCCGATATCATATTTGAATTCAGGAGAAAAAATACTATCAGAATCACATATTTTTCTTTCTGAGTCAAAAAAAAGTTTCTTTTTTTGTTGCTCAGTGTTATTGGTGCCATATCTTGTATTCAGTTTTATTTCCTGCAAAATACAATTTTGCCTACGAACAATGTTTCTATCGTTGACAGTTCCGTACACAATTCAGTCATATGGCTTGTAAAAGTAGCACCACGGTTCCCCCAACGGGCGGAGTCAGCGGAGTAATACCGTACGCAAGTTTGTTTATAATACTACTGGGACTTAGCTCGGAATTAGTCTAGGTACGTCCAATTTGCACTATGTTTTGTGGAATATGGATATGTACCTTCTCTGTGCTTACAATATAATTTCTACTAAGTATATATCGTATGTTAAACAATAAGATAACAGAAAATCGAAATATTATGTTATATAACATGGGCCTCGGTGGTCTGTGGGTTACGTTCCTTGGTTCTGGTCCCAAGGGTAGCGAGTTAAAGCCTGATGGAGGTCGATGGATTTATTAGGATGAAAAAACCCAAGGGATAAATCCTCCGACAAGGATTTAAACCCTTGGATACCGAGGATTTTTGTCATATGGAAGTGAAACTTGGCCTTTGACGGAACTGCAAAAGAATACAATTAGAACAGTTGAATTTGATTATTTTAGAAGAAGCCTTCAAGAAACAAGACAGGATAAAATAAGGAATGAATTCCTTTGGAGAGAAATGAATGTCACCACATCTGATAAGAGGATTGAAAGTCAAACGCTTAAATGGTATGGCCGTGTACAAAGAATGAAAATTAAAGATGGCCAAAATATATATGCCAAATGGTCACCCCCTGGAAGAAATAAACGTGGCTATTTAAGTTTTTATTTAAAGGGGGATAAAATTAAATTGGAATATATCTACATCGGAGTATTATTAAGAAATTATTTATTTGATAGTATGATATATTTTCTGTTATAGAATTATTTTTATTGGGGGGCAATTACGATATTATTGACAGATCGAAATTTAAATACATCTTCGAAAATTCGAAAAAATACATAAAATTTTCGAAAAATGGCTTAAAAAATCGAAAATTTTATAGAAGAATATCATAAAATGATTATTTTAGATTGACATCCTACTGTTATGATATTAACTAATTCTTCATAATCAGAAGAAGAACGCTCATTATTATCATTTACTAAAAGTTAATTTAACTTAAATCAAACTCGGAAGATCTTAAGTTAAATTAAATTAATGATGTTATAAATAGAGAAGCGTTTTTAAGTCTTAAGCTCCAGATCAAGATGGAAATGGAAATCCTAGGTCAGAACTATAATGGATGATAGGAGATTGGAATGATAAGAGATAAATGGAAACTGAAGACGTCAAAACTATAAGTGGGGGAAAGCCGAAGAAGAAGAAGAAGAAGAAGGATACCGACGATTTTCGGATTCGTAAAAGAAGCCTAAATTAGAGCCTCTGGGCAAAATTTAACTGGCCTTACCCATCCAAGTAATACCTTAGTTGCCTACTAGGTGTCTCTCTGAGGCGAGGAGCTAATCACTTGTAACTCACATCGGAATGGAAATAAGATCAACTAAATTGTGATGTTTACGTAACTGCCGCAAGGGAGCAACTCTAATCCCAAAATGGGGATGTACTTTCATAGACAAAAGCTATAAACCCATGAAATTTTGCAATAAACCGAGGAAACAAGACAATTTTAACCGAGGGTACAAAATAATTAACATTTCATATTTGAACATAAATAATTTATTAGGCTCACTCTGTACAGTACCGTCCGTGAATCAATTCTTCATGAAATAATAATAAGCTGGTTCCAATTAGTTCTATAACGGCCGACTATTCCTACATTGAAATTAATATGTGATAGTGGGTGTACAGCCCTGATGGCGCCAACAAAGTTACAAGTTGAATGCACGGAGATGCGGAAGCTGAGCATTAAAACCATTTCCCTCCCACAGGATTGAGCTCTTCTTCTTCTTCCGACCAATGTTCAACCTCTAAGCCATGTCGTGGATTACATATCCTAGCATGTTGCGGAGCTTTGTCACGTCCAATACTTCATTTTAACATCATGCTACCGACACTCAAGTGCATGCATTATGTAATGGCAGATTCCACTCTCTTACTGTACAGTTAAACTCAACCTGACTAATGGAAAAAGTGAATTGATCTATTATTGATAACAACTTAGGATCAGGAATTACATGTGCATTATTTTCATTTTATCAATCAGCAAGATACCACACAACAAATTTTGTTGTGCAAGTAACGGCTATTCATATTTCACTCCAACAGTTACTATACAGAATAAATACATTTTAAAATGCTGTCATACTCTCTGATTCTAAGGCAGCAATATATGTAATAAATTCACACAAAATGAAGTCAATACAAATTAAAGAGTGCTACAAAATGAGTCAACAACTCCAAAAACTACAGAAAAGAATTCAATTTTAATGGATACCTGCACATTGTGGAATTGCTGGAAATGACACTGCTGATTTTCTTTGCCAAAAAAGGCTCCAATTTAATTCAGAATACTACTAAAAGCTTACCTTTCACATCCTTAAAAAGAATAATTAAAAACAAATATAAAATCAAACAAAACCAAGATCTATGTAATAACGCCAAAGACAAAAAAAAAGGAATATTTTAGTAAAGAAGCCAGATATTATTCCAGAAATTCCACGTAAAACTACAGTAGCAAAATTTAGACTGCTTACAGAACATGACTATTTGGCCAAACATTTGTATAAAATAGGAATCTACACGAATCCAAATTGTCCTCTATGCAACAAAGACGAAGAAATGAATGAAGAACATCTACAAACCTGTGAAGTATTACCTGTTGGATCCACTATAGAGAAATATTGGACAGCAAGAACGCTAATGGCTTCGTTGCCAAGGCCCAGCATTTGAAAACAACAACATGTAAAAAGTGATCCCACAACAGGGCTCAGGAAGCTCTTGAGGTAGTAGCAGGTAAGGTCGCCCACTTTTTTAGACAACTGGCATGAGATAACGGGTTCAAAATTATATTTTCGACCTCTTTATGCATGAGCATCACCAGACAACATAACCTAACACCATGGTATATTTGGTAAACCAACTAGCCGTTTTCCTTCTGGTTTTCCTACAGTTAAGTTTCCACCTATTCATTTAATCACTGGCACCATCGAATCAATCCTGAGGTAATGCTTTCCAATCATTCGCTGTATAATCTACTTATGATAAACAGTACGAAAATGAACTATCTTTTAATCGCAGATGACCAGATCGTTGTAGCTACCTCAGAAAATCAACTACAAAAATCAGTTTATAAATTATGGAAACGAACAAACGATTATAATTTAAAGATATCAACAGAGAAAACAAAGTCAATGGCATTTATTGGAACTCAACATAAAAGGACAAGAATTGTAATTGGAGCAAACATAATTGAACAAGTAACTTGTTTCAATTATCTGGGATGCATGATATCGTACCTGCAAAATTTGGACATGGAGAAGAAATTAGGGAAATTTCAACAGATGTGTGGTTCAATAAGAAGATATTTGAGAAATAAGACCATAAGCGAAAATCAATTAAAATTTTACAAAACAGTAGCCGTTCCAACGTACGGTCTGAGACTTGGCCTTAAATGATCTCTGATAAACATAAAATTGAGACAATAGAAATGAGATTTCTCAGATCAGTTGCAGCTGTATCTCTAAGAGATCAAAAGAGAAGTCAAGATATCAGAGATGAATTACAAATATATAATATAAACAAGAGAATACACAGAAATAAATGTAATTGGTTTGAACATATACAAAGAATGCCAAATAATCGTTTATCAACAATTGCTTCATTATAAACCTCTAGGCCGAAGAAATATTGGGAAGACGAATTGCACCTGCAGCATATAGTGCACCGGGGATCGGAACGGGCCAATAGGCCCATACCTTGAAGATGATGATCTACTTCTCTCAAATCATACTTAGTGATTCTCCCATCTCATTCTTGGTCTACCAACTAGGCGTTTTCCCTCTGGTTTTCCTACAAGAAGCTTCCATGCACGTCTTTCATTTTCCTTTTGTGCCACATGTCCCGCCCATCGCAGTCTACGAGACTTACCTGTTCTTATTATATCTGGCTTCCTATAAAGATCATGTAGCTCACTGTTATGTAGTCTTGTCCCTTCTCCTGTCTGTTCATCTCTCTTTGGTCCAAAAATTGTCCTAAGAACTGTATTCCCAAATACTCATAATCTTATCTCCTCCCATAAAATAAGAGTCCATGTTTCACATCCATGTAATCCAACAGTGAGAATAACATTATATACAGGCTATTTTCAATATTTTTTTTAAAAATTGGGACAAGAGTCCCTGTAATGTATAATAGCGATACATTAATTCATTGTAGTTTATTACTTTCTTTGTATTTTTTTCTTTCTTTTCTTTTTATGTATAGTAGATTCGAGCTGTTATTCCTTTCTGTATTCGTTCTATCATTAATTTAATTTTAATTGTATTTAATTTTATTGTATTATTAGACATTATTTTCATTATTATTCAATTTAACAGATAACTGTTTAGTATGTACTATTATTGTAATTTTTTTTGTATTTATATGTAACATGTTTGTCTTGGTGAGTGGAAGAGAAGGTTACATGGCCTTAACTCCACCAGGATAAATAAATCTATTCTATTCTAATCTATTCTATCATGTATTTCCAGAATTGAGAGATTAACAATATAATAATGTTAACAATTGTGGGTTTGAACTCGCGACCCTAGGGATCACAGGCAAACGTAACCCCTAGACACCGAGGAAACTTCCTTCCTAATTGAAATAACATCCAGATATTTGTACAACCCTGGAAATGAAACTGGGAACGCTCGTTTCTGTACAGCGCACTCCACTGTACTGGAATATTTGTATGTTTCGAGTATTTCCGTTAACAACATACCGTATCTTCCCCCAAATATGTAAAATATGACTTATTGGTAGATGCTATGTTCCTTGTGCTGCACAAAGTGGCATACCGCAGCGAGAGTTAGCGAAGCCGCGAGAAATCCGGTATGCAACGCGGAATTCAATGCAAACATCGATCATCACTAACTCCACCTGGTAGAGTTTCCAGTACATTTTTACACTTAACAGCAGTTGAAATGAAGACTGTTTTCTTTAGAATTACTCCAGCTAGGACAATGAAGTTTTTACTGACCATTAAATATTTTCTGAGAATGCTATAATAAGGATTTTTAATTTAAGAAATAAGAATAACATGAGAAACAACTGGTATGAACATGTTAAAAGAATGCTTACAGACAGAATCTCTCAGTTGTTATTAAAGTGCAAACCAATAGGACATAAAAGTGTTGGACGCCCATAGCATAGCATGAAAATACTGTGATTGCAGTGAAAGATCTGGTCTAGGGCAGAACACTACAGAATTATTATTATTATCATTTTTTCTTTCCTTGTAAATTTTATATTTTATAGCCTATGCCTAAGTAACTAACTAACACACTGGGACTATCATACTCGTAGGTTCATGACCGCGCGGACAAAAGCTCTCCACACATCCCTATAATGAGCTAATGTTTTCCAATCATTCCCTGTATAATCTACTTCCCTCAAATCATGGTTAATGTTACTCTCCCACCTCATTCTTGGTCTACCAACTGGGCGTTTTCCTCTGGCTTCTCATAAGAAGAATCCATTGACGTCTTTCATTCCCCACTCGTGTCACATTCCCTCCCCATCGCAGTCTATGAGACTTAACTGTTCTTATTATATCTGGCTTCGTATAAAGACCATGTTCATATTTGTTATTATATGTATAATTTAACCCAGGCGATGTGGAAGAGAAGACATTACGGTGTTAACCATGAGATACAATTTCTATCTATTTATCTGCCGTCTTCCCGTGTCAAACTTCCAAAGCCTACGATCTTAGGCACCTTCAATGATCAACCCTATTTGCTTGCATTGCTATCCTCATGCTTTCCTTCCATGTTCATTTTGGTCCCCCTTTTTTCCTTCGGTCTTGTCGGTTGTCATTGATATAACCTAGTTGTTTTGGCCATCGCTCATTTTCTATTCTTAAAATATGTACCAGGTACTAAGAGACTGGAGGAAAAAATGTCAAAAAATGGGCATACCCATCCAAAATACACATGTATATTCACTAAATTTTGCAGATGACCAGGTATTAATAGCAAAAGACCACGATGACGTAGAATATATGGCTAAAAAACTAAAAGAAGAATATGAAAAATGGGGACTTTATATAAACATTGAGAAAACTAAATACCTGTGTACAGGAGAAGAAATGGAAAATATAAATTTCAACAATGGAGAAGAACTAAAACCTAGTATTGAATGCACTTATTTAGGAACAAAATTAGACCATTCAGGCGATAACACAGTGGAAATTAAAAATAGAATCGCACAAACAAAACAAGCAATAAATACTTTAAACCCTGTTTGGTGGAGCAAAAATATTACAAAAAAATAGAAAATTACAAATATATCAAACCATAATTCAGAGCATTTTAACATATGGTGCTGAAGTCTGGCAAATGAAAAGAATTTTAAGTACAGAAATGGATGTTTTAAGAAGATCAGCTGGAAAATCTAGAATGGATAGAATACGAAATAAAGAAATAAGGGAAATTATGGGTGTACAAGAGGAGCCGCACATCATACACATTATAGAAAAGAAAAGATTACACTGGTATGACCATGTCAAAAGAATGCCAGAACAAAGATTGCCTAAAATTGTTATGGAATGGATCCCAATGGAAAGGAGGAAGAAAGGAAGACCGAAGAAAACTTGGATAGAAAAGGTACAAGCAGCTATGAATATCAGAGGAATGGAGGAAGATAAATGGATGGACAGAGAGGAATGGCGTTTGGTTTCCGGAAGACGGCGACAGCTGCCATGATACCGGATGATGATGATGATGAAAATATGTAGTAACCATTTTAATTTCTTCTCTTCAATTATGCTTTCTTCTGCTTCCATTATGTTTCCAATTTCTTTATTTGTGACATGTTCTAGTTTTGATTTCCTGGCACTTCTGCGTAAATAAATAAAATAAAATAAAAAAATAGTACACAAAAGCTAAAATTTTGTAAGTGTAGTGTGTTACAGGACATATGTCACTGTTGCATTTAGATATTATAGTCTAACAGCCATCAAGCAACTTGTTCATACACTCCTATAAATAGTTTTCTCTCGTATAATGTAACACGTTTTTCCCAGCAGAGCGTGCTGCTGTCATCTCTAAGTAATTATCCGTCGCAATCGGATTTAAAAAAATCATGTCTGCTTCCACCGTGATCGGACGACAACTTGTCTGACACCTCTATATTGCGGGAAGTCTAACCACAGATTTACAGGCGTTGTTATTGACAGGAGAATTCTCTGGGGAGAATTAAAAGAGAGAATTTTTACCTCTAGTGTTGAGATACTGAAAGCCATGAAGGATTCTAATGTCATTATCCCATCATTCTCAAATTTGACATTATGATCAATATTAGATATTATTCATGGAGGAATCTTATACAGTAAAACTTGCTCAAAGCGGAATAGTAAAGGGACTATTTTTTCCGCATTAGACGAAATTGCGTATTATAAAAATAAACTAAAACTTATTTTGAGGAGAAAAATTATACGCTCAGACCGGGACTTGAACCCGGGACCCTTGGTTCTCTAGACCAAGTGCTCTACCAACTGAGCTACCTGAGCAAGTACCGATCTAAACGCAAATCTTTCTCTATATACATTGAAGCATGGCTTCACAGCATTTGGTGGATGGGAATTACAATGTATATAGAGAAAGATTTGCGTTTAGATCGGTACTTGCTCAGGTAGCTCAGTTGGTAGAGCACTTGGTCTAGAGAACCAAGGGTCCCGGGTTCAAGTCCCGGTCTGAGCGTATAATTTTTCTCCTCAAAATATGATTTATCCATCAATGAGATGTACGAAATCAATAATAAAAACTAAAACTTATTAATCTTAGATTATAGAATACCATATAGGTGTTTGCACGTACCTTGGAATAACTATAGTTTAGCTGCCGTTGAAAAGTGAAGGACAGTATGTACGAGCGACTTAGACGGTAACGCGCGAAAAACCCGACACGTATTGTCAGCGTTATGTCTCTTAGGCGTATCCTGCAATTAAAGTCTGTAGTTTCGGTTTCCTCTCACTAACTACATTTTTGTCTACATCCTTTGATTCCCCGCAAATTTCATTCCACACTACATTGTGTCGTCTTTCAAAACTGCCCATCCAACCTGAAGATGCCTTGAAATTGTAATCCCTAAAGATTTAGCAACAGCTAGAGCTTGACTTTGGAGCATCGGTCCGGAAATTTGGAGATTTTTGTTCATGCACCTGTAAAATACTCCCACATTATTCTGTCGTTCATTTCTTTGTTTCCTCTTTTCTTTTTTCTTTCTCTTCATTTAACCATTTTCTTGCATCCATTCATTCATTACGTTTTCTTTGAGTTTTAAAGTCTCGTAAACTTGAGTTTTTCCATATTTAAATTTAGTCATTATTTCGCGCACTGAGAGTTTTGTTTTTCTTTACTTTCACTTTTTCGTTTTTAATGGCAATGATACCTACGTTTTTGCCATCTTTATTCCGTAAAGTCAGAACGCTACCTGTGAAAGATCGGTCCCAGAACTTTAATTAATTTAAGATTTTACAGTGCAATGGTTATTTGTGAGACAGGTACAGTATCTGTACTTCGTATAATGGGTGAGCAGTGAAGCCGAAAGAAAATTTTAGGTACAAGTTCACCAAAGGGAATTCAATGAAGTGAAAACTAATTTATTTCTCTCCCTTCTTTCCCTTAATAGAATATTTTTCGTGAATTATGTAGAAATATCCTTCCGTTTCCGCGTTGGACAGATTCCGTTTTATGCAAAATAAATACAGGTATAATTACTAATAGGCCTATTCCGCCGGAACCAATAAATTTGCTCACATTGGACATATTTCCGCATTATTCACGTTCTGGATTAAACAAGTTTTACTGTAGTATGGTCTGACACAGGGAATTTCCATATTTGACCTATACTGACACAGTGTTTCAGTCTAATGATGAACTTGTTTCTTACGACTATTTAACTCATGCCACAAATAGGAGTCAATGACCTATCACATTTCAATGAAGTTTGTTTTACAACCAATGACAGTCGTGTTTCATCTCGATATTTATCGAATTATGTTTACCAAAATAAAAAAAAGCTCCTCCATTTTTAATATTCTGAACAGGTCAGAGCATTATTTTGCAGTGACTTACTCTCTAACAAATAGTACGTTTAAAATGGCAAATAATGAACATATTCATTCGACCTACAAATTTGGTAATTGTGCGTTCAATAATTGTGTTTTAAATAATGATTTTACTGAGTAGTTTCCTAAAAATAATCAATAATTATTAATTATGATGTTGGTTATAATATACAGTTTCATTTTTCTCCACTAGGGTGCATTCTTACAATATTGCGATCCCATTTAGCAATAAATAATATTATCAAGTTGCAATGAATAAACAAATTAAACATAACCACGAAATTCTGATTTGTTTTCAAACATCGCCGTTTACATCAAATATTTTTAAATACCGCTAACTATACATAAATAGTATTTTTTTTAGTAAACAGCTAAATTGTATTCGTTAAATAATCCTAACAAATGCTACTCTTGATTTCCAAATCCTCTAGATAAATTCACGAGTCTCTTTGTTTCTAGTGAATTTACCGATGATTGGAAATCACCTGTGACATTACTTATGAGAATTTCTACTTTATAGCAGTAACGTTTGATTATTTAGATATTAAATTTTAGACATTTAACAATGAAGAATAATTATGATATGCTGACATCTACTAAGCACTTATTAACTGGCCCGTCTTAGAAGAATTGCAAAATTTAAAGGAAATAAACAACAAACTGATTTTAAATGAGAACACACCCAGCCCATATTCCTGGATATTATTATCTTTATATAGCCCCTTTAAACAGGAACACATATATTAATCAGTTATTGAAGTAATGCCAATTTTACTGTCTGGGACTTGCTGACAGTAAATGCCAATTCTAACAAAACCATCATAGTCTTATTCAATTCAGTTTTATATTCAATGATCGGAATAACCTTAACCTTAAATCAGCTAATCAATTATTTCTCCTGACAGTTATTTAAATGTTCCGGACCTCAAAGAAAACAATATCATATAATACTCTATCCCTCTTATTGTTAATCCATATATAACTCTTTGCGCGAAAGTGCGTTGTGTCTTCCTTACAGCAATGGCGACCATGATTGAAAGTTCAACTTCCTGCATTTCGGGGTTGCCAACCTAAATAACTTTACTGTAATAAATAATTATACTGCAATATTACATATTACAAACACGCGTGTGGGAAGTAAAACCACTGCCTTCTATGTAAACTATATATAATGTATATAGAAAAAATACCCAAAGGTAGTGTTAATATACATTATACGAAACAAATCACTGCATTTACTGAATTTTATTTGAAACAATATAAAACAACAAATACATACTTGCCGCTATTTTATGACTAGATTGGTGTCACGGCCTCGTGTTGTTTCAACTAATAAACATTGTCCACACTGTTAGCGTTAGTCAATTGTTTATAATGAACGAAAATGTTTCCAACAAAGATGTTATTATTAGGGCTAGGACTTTTTATGTTATAAAAGCTAAGATTGCAATTCAGATAGTATATCCGTATATTATTCAACTGTTTGTGTGTGAAACAAAATAAAAGGCAGTCAAAAGTCTTACTTTTCATTATATTATTCAATTGTTTATATGTTAAACCAAAACAAAAGACAGTCAGAAGTCTAACTTCTCATTATACTATATTGCAATCTTAACTTTTACTACATAACAATCCTAGCCCTAGTTATTATTTTACTATTATTAATTATTTTGAAAACACCATCGTTCAAAAAATAATGTACAACGCACGTTTGTGAGGAGTTTTACAGAATTTCGGAAATTAAAAACCTCGCTATCGATCGGTTTTTAAACATTTTCCTCGCTTGTGTAAAAACCACTTCCCTACCTCGCATCGTAATATAATATTTTGCGTTTTGTCGTACTTAAAGCAATGACGACCATGACTGAAAGTAATATCACATTTTACAAACCACGTGTGGGAAGTAAAACCACTGCCCTTTATGTATGCTACGTACAATGTATATACAAAAATACATCCAAAAGGTAGTGTTAATATACATTATACGAAACAAATCACTCCATTTTAAATTAACTGAACTTTATTTGAAACAATAAATTCGTACTTGCCGACATTTTATTCCTGATTGGTGTCACGGCCTGTTGTAGTCGCAACAAAATTATTATCGACATTTACCGGATAAACATTGGCCAGACTGTTAAAGTTCGTCAGTAGTTTATAATGAACGCAAATATTTCCAACAATTGTGTTATTGTTTTACTATTATTTATTATTTTGATAAAACCATCGTGCAAAAAATAATGTGCAACGCATGTTTGTGAAGTGTTTTACAGGATCTATGAAGAAAAAAACCTCGCCATCGCTCGGTTTTTAATCATTTTCTCTTTTCTGTTAAAACCACTTCCCAACCTCGCATTGCAATTTACTATTATACAAAGTTTATACACATCTCAGTTGAAACTTCTTACTAATAAACACTGTATTAGCTTGCTGTGTATAAGTGGCGTACAACTTTACATGGGAATCGATATACAAATAGTCCAGCCAGTAAGTCTCCGGCTCTGATGTTTTCACGACAGTGTTGCCAATATGGATATTCAGTGCGAGGGGCCGCTTTGTGAATGCGGTTAGCAGAAATAGAGCTGACAACTTCTCAGCAATTTCAAACCTTACTAGCGCGCTATAGCGGCGTCAAGAGCAGTGAATGATTGTTGCAGCCATTCCCTCCCACTTTAACTATTCCCTTATTGGCAGTAGAGGGCGAGTTTATATTTTCATTCCTCGCACTACCTAAACGTCAGAGTCGGAGATCAGCGGCTGGACTTTAACTTCCCCCTTGTATAAGGATTGTATAACAGGGGAAAATGGCGGACTCTATGATCAGCTGATTATAGATTCCGCCATTTTGTCTCGTTATTCATGAACGCTTCCTAAAATCTGACGCAAAATGCAACACTTTAACGACCGTTTTATGGGTACACAAGACAAATAATATTAATAATGCTCTGGGTAGGAAAATAAAGTCTTATTAAATGACTTTTGTTACATTCATTCTCGATTAATAATACTATTTTAGGACTGAACACTGATTCAAAAAAGATAAGTTGACCAGACGTCACGATTTTGGAGGGTCAGTCCTGATTTTTAACAATTTGTCCCGCGTCATTTTAAAAAAAGTCCCGATTTTTTTAAAGAATGCACGACAAACTAGGGCCTTAAAGTTTTCCTGGCAATTGTCTTACAGGTGAGGAAAAACCCCGATAAAAACCTCACCCAGAAAAACTGCCCCGACCGGGGATCGAACCCGGGCCCGCTGTGTGACAAGGCGGCACGCTACCTCGAGACCACAGCGGTGGACATAAGAAAGTATAATGTTATATGGATCGGAAGTTTGGGCAATTACACAACAACATACCAACAGAATAACTGCAATTTAAATAATTTTTTTGGAGAAGAGCTGCCAGAAAATCTCGACTGGAAATAATTAGAAATACAGAAATTCGAAAATGGATGAATGCAGAAAGAAGTATAATGGATGAGATTGAACACAGAAGGCTAAAATGGTATGGGCACGAACAAGAATGCTGAAGGAAGACTACCAAAGGCTGTCTGAGCATGGAAAATTGAAAAAAGTATAAAAGGAAGACCAAGAACAACTTGGAAGAATAACATTAAAAAATCAATGAGGAAATTTGGTGTAACACAGAGAAAAGAGAACGATGGAAAACTTTAATTAAAGGATATTTGTGAATGTTTGTTACAAACTGATATTCTATAAGTCCATAGTCATTTATGTATTGTTTTAAAACTCATGTTAATTATTAAGATTGGCTGGAGAAAACCCGCAATGATGAGGAAAATTCTCAAAATAAAAACAAAATAATTATTTGTTCATATTTCTTCATATGTAATCTCCATCAGAGAAAAATACACAAATGCTTTAAAATAAAATAAGTTAAAATATACCTTCTTAGGTAAAATCCGTCGTCCTCAACTTAAAAAATATGTATTATTTATGCCTGTATGCCTTTCAGAACATCTGTTCCATCTTCAGAATGTCTTTCTTCGTTAAAATATCTAGTATGATGGTTGATGCTGCTGGTCCTAATGTGTCGTGAGTCACGACACCATATTAGGACCAGCAGCATCAACCATCATACTAGTTATTTTAGCGAAGAAAGACATGCTGAAGATGGAACGGATGTTCTGAAAGGCCTACAGGCATAAAGAATACATATTTTATAAGCTGAGGACGACGGATTTTACCTAAGAAGGTATATTTTAACTTATTTTATTTTATGACTCTCCACCTCAACGGTTTTAACAAGAATTTTATTAGTATTGTCACAAATGTTTATGTGAATAGATTCATGCTATGTGTTAATATGTTCATTTTGCCTAGACCATGTGTATCAAATAGGTTATTGATTTGCTGATGCATGGTGCCACAAAATTACATTATACATGTAATTAGTGTAAAATTAATCATCTCTTGATAAAGAGAGTATAAATTACAACATTGCTGTTAGTGAATTCAAAGGGACACGGAGGCTTTTCATATTATCTGTGATAATGTGTGCGGATGTTCGGCTAGAGGCGGTGTTAATTTGATGAAACGCATCCCATGTAGCCCCGCGGCGCTTTTCTGATGCAGCTGCTGCTTCACTTTCAGATATGACACAAGAATCATTTTCCCCTCTAACTGAAATCTTTGCTGAATTCTGCGGCTTAACGGACTGTAAATTATGCAACCAGCATACCCATATTTCCAATAACTGTCATTCATTAAATAATATCGTGGACAGGCGAATGTGGAATTCCAATGAAGCTGTAATGTAATTGTTGATGTCAGTGCTGCCAACAACCAAATAACAGCATTATTAACTGCGCTGAATGAGTGGACGTTCAACACCATATCGCTGTTTAATTCACAATTGTGTAATACCACTTTCAAGCGATATACACTGTGTCCCATTCTAACCTCTCACATTTTAATTAATCATAACTAGAGTCCGGATATTATACACTTAAAATATTCAAAATAGGCAGGCAAAAAGGCACTTCTTCTTCCTTTCCAGGATTAGGTCAATGCGACCTGTTGGTCTCAAGTCCACTGTTTCCTTGGCAGTCCCAAAGATGTTTTTCCATGTGGGTTGTATGTGTTGATCTTTCTGGGTAATCTTGTATTGTCCATTCTATCTAAATGTTCTTTCCATTGGTATTTGAGCTCTGCTAGTTTATCAACTATATAGCAGGATTTTAATGTCATAATAAATATGAAAGTTAAAATTAATAATTTTGTATTTTAAAATTCTATTAATATTTAAATATAACTTAAATAAATAAAAACATCTAAATAATTCATTGTTGTTTATAGTTGAATAAAAATGTCTCAGTAATAATTAAAGAAATTGTATTACATAACAGTCTTTCTAAATAATGCTTTTAAAATTGTTTTAAGTCATTGTTGTCAGACTTCTTCTTCTTCTTCTTCTTCTTCTTCCGAATGCAGGTATTGGGTGATGATGCCCGTTCTGCGACTACAAAAACTGATCTTTCCATCGGTTGAAGGGTCTTCCGAGGTCTCTTTTGCCTTTAGGGTTGAGGTGGTAAATCATATTGTCAGACTTATAAAGCTTTATGTTATAACTGTAATAAGAACACCGGCTTAACTTCATATTTTTAAATAAAAGTATACTAAACACTGATTGGATGTTAAAACAATTAACTTTTTGATTTAACAAATCAAATTTAAACCTGGTATTTAATGGGCTATTAATCAATAGAATTTAAAATTACCATCATGTGATATAATAATGTTCTTTAAAATCATAAATGAATTACACTAGTCATTCTTCATATAACTTTCCACAAAGATAGAAGCAAATAGAACTCTACTGATAAAATGTGATATTTAATACAAGAAGAATAGTTGATTCAAGAAAAGAAAATAATTTAATTTTAACTGGCGGTGAAGAATAATACCACCTATATACTTGATCTGCTGGGAAATTAAATAGTAAATAAATTTAAAATGATTTCTACAAGAAACAGTTTTCAATGATTTTAAAGTGTTTTCCTATCCAGTGTACCAACTAAGAAGAGAATCCGGCTGTACCGAAAATAAAACCCAACCTGAACCAGTAATTCTTTTTGGGACACCAATCCTTCAAAATGTTACTACAACATCGGGCATGAAGAGAGTTAGCTGCTTCAAAACATCGCCACAACGTGGGTAAAGAATTACTTCTTCAGCTATCGAAAATATCTCCAGTTCATTTCTTATTGATTCATTGTGTAATCTAAAAAAATATCACTCAGAAGTCTCAAGTGCGAATATAAAAAGGCACTAAAAATCATTAATATAGGCACTATAAAATTCAAAATAGGCTCTTAAAAATAGACTACAACATAAATTTTTGCAGTCTTACGTAAAGAATATTAGCATATACTATCAATAGAATACGAATATATCAGAGATGATGTTGGAACTTGTTTTGCCTTTTTTTACAAGGAGCATACGTATGTTTTGCAGTGTGTAGGCTACGTGCTGTGAAACATCGCACTTCTTCGCGCAATTCACTCAAATTTTACACACTTTGCAAAACAATATTGAACCGTCACTTGAGAATATTTCCGCACCAAATTATTTCACGAAATTCGTCAGTTTGTTTTAATGTTTATTGTTGTCCATTATTATGGCATAGTAAAACAACTGTCCTAAAGATTAAAAAAAGGCCACATACATTTGTCGCATCACTTTGTCTGAACACCCGCCTGTGAACGGAGACTACAGACTGAATTCAGTGTTACTAACATCAAAAATAATATTGCTAGTCACTTAACGTTTTCTATGCAATGATATGTGCCATGCAGTTTGTCCATTTCAATTAATTTCATTGAAATACAAAGTTAATTTCGAGAAAAAATGGCAAATAGGCATTTATAGGCATTGTAAGCTGAAATAGGCATTTATAGGCAAAATTAACTTCATGGACAACAACTCTAGGGTCGTCGGTATGAACTTACATGAAGTCACTTTTACAATATCAGAAACTAAGAAAAAATTACGCGGAAGTAAAGAATTTAGAAATTATATTCTGCTTTATAGCGGTGTAGATAAGCTCAGACGAGCAGCAGCAGGAATAGCAATCTTCATAAAAACACAATGGAAAAATAAAAATTGATTCATATTGTTACGTTAATTAAAGAATTCTAACATTACGAGTAAAAGTATGCCAAGGTTTTATGACTATAATTGGAGTATACGCCCCGGAAGAAGGGAAAACTGAAGAATCAGAGACATTTTATCAGGAGTTACAGGTTCAATATAATAACATAAACAAATCAGATAACATTATAATAGCAGGCGATTTAAATGCCAGAATTGGCAACACTCCGCTACAAGGAATTGTTGGAAACAACGGCGAACAAATCATTAATAAAAATGGAGAACAACTTATTGATTTTGCAGCACTTAACAATCTTAAAGTCACTAATTCCTTTTTCCGACATAAAGACATTCACAAATATACATGGTCAGCAAGAGGGACTAAATCAATAATTGATTACGTGATCACTAATAATAAAACCTCGCCATATGTTAAAGACACTAGAGTCTTTCGAGGTTACGATATTAACTCTGACCACTATCTGTTGGCGTCCACAATCAATATCCCACTAAGATGGCATAAAACTCAAAGAAAGAGAAATTCTCCTGAGAAATACTTTAAAATACATCTATTACATGAGCTCAGTATTAGAAACTTGTATCAAATTCGAATGAATACATACCTCCCAATGGCACCAACATTAATCAGGAATGGGAAACAATGAAAGAAATTTTACTAAAGACAGCAACAGAGGCTCTTGGTACAAACAAAGAGACAAAATAGAAGAGGTTTAGTTATTTGGAATGATGATATTGCAGATAAAATTAAATGTAAGAAGGAAGCTTATATGAAATACTTAAATGATAGGTCACACGAAAACTTAATGAACTATAAAAGACTATCAGCAATTGCCAAACGAGAAGTTCGCAAGATCCAACGTCAAACATGGGAAACATTTATTAGCAATAATATAGAATATGATGTTAATGGACAACAAGTCAAAGCGTATAAAATATTAAAAGAATTAAATAAATCTGTTAAAGATAACTTAAACATAAATTACTATGAGCAGCTTTGGACTGCCACAACTAATATAACACAGCAGTGATTATGATGTAGATCCTATCACCTTAGATGAGTTGAACTTCGCGTTATACAAATGCAAACTACGGAAGACACCAGGATCAGATCATATCAACACAGAATTATTAAAATATGTTTCGATCCGATTCTTAAACAAATTTTTAGATCTTATTAATATATGTTGGAAGACTGGCTGTGTACCAGATGAATGGAATAACTCGTTAGTTGTATCTATTCATAAAAAAGGAAACAAAAATGATATTAATAATTATAGAGGAATTTGTCTGCTAAATGCTGCCTATAAAATTTATGCAAAAATAATTACCAACAGATTAAACACAATTTCTGACGCAATTATCCTAGAAGAACAAAATGGTTTCAGTCCCAACAGATCCTGTATAGATAGTGTCTTTACGTTAGCACAAATCATAGAAAAACATAGAGAATTTAATATACCAACTTTTATGATATTCATTGATTATCATAAAGCGTTCGATACAGTAAACAGAATAAAATTATGGGATATCTTACATAATTCAGGAATACCCAAGCATTTAATTCAAGCGATTCAAATCATGTATCATAACACACGAATTCGAATAAAAATAAATAATCAAATCAGCAAATCAGATAGACTAATATCCCAAGGTGTAAAACAAGGCTGTCCACTTTCCCCTCTTCTATTTAATTTATATATGAATGAAATCATAAAATTATGGCAAAACGAATCACCATCACACTTTATGATTGATGGTCGACCCCTCAACACATTAATGTATGCAGATGATCAAGTTATATTGATAACATGGCCGCAAGTACGTATTTATTGTTTTATATTGTTTCAAATAAAAGTTCAGTTCATTTAAAATGCAGTGATTTGTTTCATATAATGTATATTAACACTACCTTTTGGCTATTTTCTGTATATACATTGTACGTAGTATACATAGAGGGCAGTGGTTTTACTTTCCGCACGTGGGTGTAAATGTAATATTACAGTACAGTTATTTAGGTTGGCAACCCCGAAATATAGGAAGTTCAACTTTCAATAATGATCGCCATTGCTGGTAAGTACGACAAAATGCACTATCGCGCAAAAATATTATTAAATTTTTAAAACTGAAGTTAGTATCGGTACATATTTTGATTCGATATATCCTTGTGTAAATCTACGTATAAATAGGCAAAGATGAAATAGTTCTGTGCCATTTTTACCTCTGTTTGTCAACAGATTTTTTTTTTCTATTAGCTATTGACGACCATTAGTGTCATCAATATTCTTTTGGAAACAGTTCTGTCGTTTTTAAATACAAGACAGTGTTTATGGAAAATCTCCATGTCCAAAAAATGATCTATTGTTTTTAATTGCAAGGCACTAAAATCCAGCGCCAGAGCTCCCATTTAAACTACTGGGAAGTAATACATATGCATGTGTTAATCACAGAGGTAAACAATCATCCTGTCAGTGTGGGGATGACATGTGGTCAGCATGTCGGGCCCACTAGCCATTATAGCTGGTTTTCTCAACCCGGAGCCGCTACGTATTGTAGTTACCCAAATTCCTTACGACTAGGTGCTAATTTAGAATGCCATCTCCACATCAGCAGTTACACTCCAACATAAATATACATATTTTGTGAGGTAGAAAAATATCTACCGTTTTTAACTTCAAGGCACTAAAATCCAGCGTCAAAGCTCCCATTTAAACTAAAGGGAAGTAATGCATCTACATGTCTTTTAAGAACAGAGATAGAGATCATTCTGCCAGTGTGGGTATGACATGTGGTCAGCATGTCGGGTCCACCAGCCGTTGTAACTGGTTTTCTCAACCTGGAACCGCTACTTATTGTAGGTACCCAAATGCCTCACGATGCTGGGTGTTAATTTAGAATACTATCACTCCCATCATTAGTTACACTCCAATATAAGTATAGCCTACATATGATGATCTTGTAGAAGATTTCTGGGCTGTTGGCCGTAGTCTTGAGGCTTGTAGTTCCCCGACGTTTCCGGCATCGGTTGTCTTGAGATAGCCCGGAAATCTTCTACAAGATCATCATAATAACTCTGGCCGTGAAAGCCTAAGTCAATATAATAGTCTACATATTTTATGAGGTATAACAATTTTCTGATTTAATTATGATTATGGTCGAATTTCGACCACTTGGCGAACACTAGTTCTTAATAAATTGTTTATACATAGCCTGATTAAATTATTTTGTCCATGCGAATAACGTCGCGGATCCCGCTAGTATCACATAAAAAATAAAAACAAGTATATTTTATGTTGCACAATTATATTAAAATACAATAAAACTATTAAAAATAAATAATTCCTGTCATTCACAATATAAAACTTGGTTCTTACTTCCTAGAGAAAGGGGGAAAGTATTTTATGGTCTGTTTTGGCATTTATCCTAGAAAAGTGAGACCAATAAATGTCATTGTGAAACACCGCATACATGCTTAGAAAAGAAATAAGCATGAAATGTTAAAAAATATGAAGTTGCTAGACGCCAGTATGGCGTAGTCAACTTTTCAACATTAACAACTTATTTCTTTATTCAGACTGCCCGAGCACTGCGACCTCAAGATATATTGCGATTTCTCAGTATTATGGATATGAATAGAACAAAAGTCCACTCTTCGGTGTTACGTAAGTTTTAGGTCATCTTCCAGGTCCAACAAACCGTTATGCCAATGATACTTACTTACTCACTGGCACTATCGAACCCGTAGGTTCATGGCCGCGCGGACATAAGCTCTCCATACATCCCTATCCTGAGCTAATGCTTTCCAATCATTCCCTGTATAATCTACTTCCCTCAAATCATAGTTAATGTTGTTCTCCCACCTCATTCTTGGTCTACCAACTGGGCGTTTTCCCTCTGGCTTTCCTACAAGAAGCTTCCATGCACATCTTTCATTCCCCATACGCGCAACATGTCCTGCCCATCGCAGTCTACGAGACTTAACTGTTCTTATTATATCTGGTTTCCTATAAAGATCATGTAGTTCATTGTTATGTAGTCTTCTCCATTCACATGTCTGTTCATCTCTCTTTGGTCCAAAAAAATTTTCCTAAGAACTTTATTCTCAAATACTTGTAATCTCCTTTCCTCCCTTAAAGTAAGAGTCCATGTTTCGCATCCATATAATACAACTGGTAGAATAATAGTTTTATATATTTTCAGCTTAACGTTTTTTGAAAGGAGTTGGAACATCAAAAGTCTCTGCAATGCGTAATATTAATAACATGCATTTCCAGAATTGAGCCTATGTTTAATTTCTTTGTGTATCTCATTCCTATTTGTGATTATTGTTCCTAGGTATTTGAATTCAGCCACTTCCTCAAAATTTTCCTCATTTGTCATTAGCTGTCCATTTCCATTACATACTGAATTTCTACGTGTGACCATATATTTAGTTTTACTGATATTTACCGATGATGCTGCAGTCATCTCAAGTGAACTTCGAAGGGTTTTCTAACAAAGGAACTGTCGACCATTGCATCTGAAAAGTACTTCGAAATTTCTTCTAGAGAAGCGTTGTGATGTACAAAAGACCTGTCCAAAAAATATCTGCCGTTTTTAACTGCAAGGCACCAAAATCCAGCACGAAATCTCTCAATTAAAATACAGGGAAATAATACAACTCCTATATTGGCAGACTAGAAAACCCCACTACACGCTTCACTCCGCTCTTAACTCAAGCAGGGATGTACATGTGCAAAGTACAGTGAATTGTCATTGCTGGGTTCTGGCTTCGATTTCTGTGACTTAAAAATCTATCTTTCCTGACTGTGTTTGAACCCACAAACCTCTGAGTCAGAGGCATTAGTCCTCCATACTTACTTACTCACTGGCACTATCGAACCCGTAGGTTCATGGCCGCGCAGACATATGCTCTCCATACAACCCTATCCTGAGCTAATGCTTTCCAATCATTCCTGTATAATCTACTTCCCTCAAATCATAGTTAATGTTACTCTCCCACCTCATTCTTGATCTTCCAACTGGGCGTTGTCCCTCTGGTTTTCCTACAAGAAGCTTCCATGAACGTCTTTCATTCCCCATACGTGTCACATGTCCTGCCCATCGCAATCTACGGGACATTAGTCTATCATTAAATATTAAATTCTGTAGTCTTGGGTGAAAAAGCCTAAATGTAAATTAATTGCTTTCACAGCCAGGACAGGGAAAAAAAGAGCTATTTTTAGCGGTATCAACTGTAATTCTGAGAAGGAAGCCCATTCATTTTCTAACAAACTAAGTTATATGAAGACCAAAATGGCTGCCATCGTTATTCACACCAGCGCTATTTGCGTTCCTATCCCTCTCCTCTGGTAGCCAGTGTAGCGCCGTAATCAGATTTAAGGTCTTTCCCCTTCATTTTTCTTTTCTCTGCCACAAAATTACAACTTTTCAACAGTAATTTTCTCCTTTCCCTTTGCTTTCTTTACGTCAGATTACATCTGAATTCTTTGGTATTCAAATTGAGAAAGAGGGGTGACATGTTGTTTTACATCTCAATGAAGGGTTTCATCATATTTGTGTACAACTTTACTACTGCGCTTAATACAGCTTATTGTAATCACGGGGGTTATCAAACCGCTTTGCCTTATCAGTAGTTAGGATTTTTATGCACTAAAAGGTAAGATTACAACACAGTATAATGAAAATGTAGTCTTATGGCAGTATTTTGTTGGCCTCTGCGCAAGGATGACACGCAAAATCGTGAAGCGTTCCACATATTTTAAGGGACACGCGGTAGCGTAGTGGTTAAGGCACTGAGCTACAAGCCGGAATGTCGAGGGTTCGAGTCTCGTTGGGGTCCGAATTTTTAAAACTGACCCAAACCTTCTGGCGGCACTATGGCCTTGGGGTCGACTCAGCCTCTAACGGAAATGAATACCGGCCGTTTGTTCTGGGGGTAAAGGTGGCCGTCACGCAGGGCTGACAACCCGGCTGACATTGAGTGCCGATTGTTCAGAAAAAGTGGGAGCCTTAACCTCCCGCTACCCCAAGGGCCTCCTGAGGCCTGTAGTGGGATCACTTTACTTTACTTCGACAGTATTTTGTTTTGGATACAGAAATAAATAGTTGAATAGTAAATGAGAAGTAGGACTACTGACTGTCTTTTATCTTGGTTTCACATACAAACAGTTGAATACTAGAGCATTCGATAAGAAATGACTAGGGCTAGGATTTTTATGTAGGGCCTAATAAAAAATATAAGATTGCAATGAAGATAGTATATATTATTCAACTGTTTGTGTGTGAAACCAAAACAAAAGACAGTCAGAAGTCTAACTTCTCATTATACTATTCAACTGCTTGTGTGTGAAACGAAAACAAAAGACAGTCAGAAGTCTAACTTCTCATTATACTAAGTTGCAATCTTAACTGATGGTAGGTCTATATAAAAATCCTAACTCTAGGTGTAATGACTAGGACAAGGATTTTAATGCACTAAAAGTTCAGATTGCAACACAGATGGTATACATTATTCAATTGTTTCTGTGTGAAACCAAGACAAAAGACGGTCAGAAGTCTAACTTCTCATTATATTATTCAACTCTTTGTGTGTGAAACCAAGACAAAACAAAGTCAGAAATCTAACTTCTCATTATATTACTCAACTGTTTGTATACGAAACTAAAATAAAAGACAGTCAGAAGTCTTACATCAAATTATACTATATTACAATCTTAACTTTTACTGCATTAAAATCCTTGCCCTAGCAATGACAATACTGCTCTAACATCACAATAGTACATTACAATGCGAGGTTGGGAAGTGGTTTTATCAGAAGAGAGGAAATGATTAAAATCCGAGCGATAGCAAGATTCTGTAAAAAAAAACTTCACAGACGTGTGTTGTACATTATTTTTAACGATGTTGTTTTCAAAATAATAAATAATAGTAAATCAATAACATCTTTGTTGGAATTATTTGCGTCCATTATAGACAACTAACTGATGTTAGCAGTTTGGCCCATGTATATACGGTAAATGCCGAACATAATTTAGTTGAGACTACAGCAGGCCGTGAAACCAATCATGCATAAAATGGCGGCGTGTACGAATTTATTGTTTTATATGGTTTCAAATAAAGTTCAGTTCATTTAAAATGGAGTGATTTGTTTCGTATAATGTACATTAACACTGCGTTTTGGATACATTTTTGTATGTACATTGTATGTAGTATACATAAAGGGCAGTGGTTTTACTTCACGCACTAGATGCGTAATTTGTATTATTACAGTATCGTTATTTAGTTATTTATAGGTTGGCAACCCCGAAATTTAGGAAATTAAACTTTCAATCATAGTCGCCATTCCTGCAAGTACAGTAAAAGCTCCTTATTCGCGGGGGATAAGAGCACCTGTCTGCTGAATTTGATTAATGTTCGAGTACTTCCCAATTCCACCTTCTAAACAAATTCTACTGAAAGTCTTTTTAGGGCGGTATAATTTTACTAAATCTAAGAAACAATTAATGTATTCATAAAATATTGCCATTTCCATACTTTCAATATTACAGATTTATACAAGAAATATTGTCAATAACAAACTACAACATGGCAATGGTCACCACTAGGATCGCTGATTTACAAAAGTGTTGCCATTATTTATCGAATACTCTAGTAGGCTTATATATTATTTGTATTGAAATCTTACATTTTATTACATAAAAATCCTGACTTTAGTTATCATTTATCACTTTTATCAAGTCCCTTGCTGACACGATCTAAGACAATATACATTAGCGTATGGCTAAGAAACTGCACTCTTTTATATCATCGGGGTAACGTAACTCTCACATCAGAAGTGGGTTACAATCTTAATTTATGCCAGAAAAGAACACGAGAAATATCGAAATGACAACCTGGGGCAATGAATGAAAAAAATATGTTTAATGGGTATTATTCTCTTGGTATCAATGAAAGACAAAATATGGTTATTGTGAGTTACCCGTAAGAGATAAACATATGCTGCCGCGGACTTTTTTGTAGAGCTTTTTGAGATATATAATTATGTGTACATTAATTTTGTGTAATTCCTATGGTTTAGGCAGCGTAAGCCATTTAAGAGTCCAAAGAGCTATTTTTTTCACGTTTTCCACTACAAAGGGCGATTTTTAAGGATGTAGGAGTTGAGTATCACAACTCTCTTATAGCCTATGTTCATTCCGGGAATCTCCTGAACATTTTGCAAAAAAAAAACCCATCACAATCGGATCAACGGTATGGCCGCGCATAAAGTACAAACAAACAAACATACAAACAAACATCATCATCATCATCAACAACAAGGATTAGGCCCAATGGCCTGTTCCGATCTCATTATAGGTCGAATTGGTCCTTCCATCTCTTCAATAGTCTTCCCAACGTTCTTCTCCCTTTTAGTTTATAATTATACATTCTTCGTGGTATGCGCTGTTCATTCATTCGTAATACGTGCTGAAGATAGGCTTTTTGGTAATATGTTATTCTTTCACAGAGATTAAATATATTAAGTTCTGTTCTTATATCTTCTGGTATCCTGCAATTGCTTTCTACATCTTCATTTCAGCTGCCTCTATTTGTTTACTAACTGCCTTTGTTAATGTCCAGGTTTCACATCCATAGATAAGAGATGGAACTGCCAAACAAACAATTTTTATATATAAAATGGCAATGGAGACAATATTTACAACAATGGTAATTGTTGCATGCCAACACGGTCCAATTTGAATCCCTTTCCTAATATTCCTCTGGTGTGCTGGATTTTATAAAGGTAGATTTATTAATTACAACACATGTAATCGGTGAAAGTCAAGTTTATTCTTTGTGCTGACTTACTACGTGGATACAAGTAAAACAGGATCAAATATTTCAATCAAAGTCCATTCCTAGGACTAGAGGGGCCTCGAAGTGTATTACCTTCGGAACAGGCAGCACGTGGTCCTCAATAACCACGTAAGTGTGCCCACCGCACACGCAAGCCTAACACGCACTGATGCTACCTAACGCACACTGCGATAGCCGAACACAGACTGAGAGAGTGTTGTAGTCATCTACAGACCTGAGCAATACGCAGAAGTTGGCAACATTATTCAACAAAATGCTACCAACACAATTCAGCGTTACTGTATTCAGGCGCCCACAAGCGGCAGTCAGATGAACTACATCATTAGCATAATAACAGACGGCAGGTGTCTGCTATTACCGACAGAGAGAGCGACTCTTGTCGCAACAGTAATATTAGATAATTACACGTATATGTAACCCTCTCTACCAGATCTTCAGTGAAACACCAGTTTTGAATCCTGCTTGATGATGGGACTATTATAATCCTGAAAGCACTACAGTTAAATTACTAATAAAGATGAGGAGACGGATCTTTTAGGTAAATATTCCACAATTCTATACTTTAATTTTGAATAATACCTCAACGGAACATATTATGAATCTTATAAAAGTTGATTAGTCGAAATGTACAATAATAATTTGAAAGGAAAAGACAAATACAAGGATACCGGCGAAGTATTCTAGAAATGGTGTATTCGGAATATACCTATGAGGTATCCTGTGATAGCGGTGTGAATTTGAGATGCTATCGGAAGCTATCTAAAGTGCAATGTTCTGTAGACAGCGTAATCTCGCCAGTGAAGCTGAATTGCACTCAAGATGCACAAGCGTTGACTACAACCGTGTGAAGGAAAACAAACATCCCTAAGTTGTTTCACTGTTTCGCCATGTTCGTTCAATTATCGAGGTTAGAAAATGGAGTTAGCACAAACATTCAGTGCCAATATCTCGCCCTACTGTAAAATTAGGAAAAAAAAAAACTTTTATTTTGGAATTGGAATTTGGAATTTATTGCCTTTTTTTTTCAGAATAAAGAAAATACATATGCATTTACATTGCGCACGGGCCTGCTTGGCCGTACGTGCATTATTTTTCCATGAATAAAAAATAAAACTAATAATATAAACAAATACCGGGGGCACGCCATAGCGTAGTGGTTAAGGCACTGCGCTACAAGCCGGAAGGTCGAGGGTTCGAGTCCCGGTGGGGTCAGGATTTTTAAACTGGCCCAAACCTTCTGGCGGCACAATGGCCCTGGGGTCGACTCAGCCTCTAACTGAAATGAGTACCAGACGCTTGTTCTGGGGTAAAGACGGCCGTCACGCAGGGCTGACAACCAGGCTGACATCAAGTGCTGATTGTCAAGAAAAAGTGGGAGCCTTAACCTCCTACTACCCCAAGGGCCTCCTGAGGCCTGTAGTGGGATCACTTTACCTTTATAAACAAATACCTACAAATACACCTGTATCAAAAAAACAATAACAGGCTACATATAAGTAAAATCTATGTCTGCACCAAATCAAAATAATACATATCTACATTCATCCACATTCCGTACATTAATATTAAAAAAAAAATGCTAGAAAACAAATTAGGAAAAAAAAGCACACACACATACACCCACACACCCCCACACATATACACACCGCACGCTCATACCCCCCCCTCCCCCCGTCCCTGCAGACATTAAGTGCACTATCAGACTATTCAACTTATCAGACCTACTTATTATATAACATGATTAAAGATCGAAAACAAAGACCATATTGAGATTCTTCTTATTGTTAATACATATAGGCCTATCCTTAATCTACAATTTTGTTATATCTCAATTTTCTTACTGTACCCAAAAATTTGCATGTTTTTGATTCACTCTCGATCCGTCCTAAAAGATCCCAACACGCCACTCTCGTTTTATACGCTTTAAAGTATAGGGATGGGATATTTTACAGTACTCTGCAGGTTGCGGAGGCACGCCGTACAATGACGTAACAGACCAATGCTGGGCCTTAGCCTGTCATTTGCTAGGAGTTAATTTAGTTACGATTATTATCCTAAAGATGTTATGAATGGTATGCGATCAACATACCGACCTAATGAGACATCTAGTATGCAACTGGTAAAGGAACGTCGGGTAATGTGGACCCGTATTTTGAATTTGTTGTTTTTCTTCTTTTAATTAAGGCAGTTAAATTTTGTTTAATTACAGTAATTATTATTAGTGTTATAGCTATGAAATAGCATCGTTATTTTATTCAAATATGGAAACATCTTCAGCACTTATAAACTTTTTTACATCACAAGAAAGGTCCACTTTAACCTCCATATTCGGGTAGAGTGGACCCCAGAGACCACCTTAGCTTTTAGTGTATTTTTAAGCTTATTTACTCTATTAATTTATACAGACAGGCACAAATTAATCTGAAAATATTTATGGCTAATCGTAATTAAAAAGGCGTAGATACTTATTTAATGTTTTGAAAAATTATTGATTTTAACATTCATAAATCATTAAACTGCAGAAAGTGACGGTCCTTGAATGTAGTAAAATTACAAAGATATTAAATAAAATCAATTAAATGCATGGTTTTTTGCAACATGGCACCCTCATTGATAAAATACACGTATTTGTGTTAACTGACGTGAAAGGTTCCTTTGTTATGTTTAATTATGTTATACAGACGCCATGTCACGTAATATCAAACCAAACCATCAGTATAATAAAACAGCATCTACATAATATATTTAGGAGTTTTTTCAGCATTTATAATATTCTTCTTCTTCTTCTTCTTCGGCTTTCCCTTACTTATAGGTTTGCCGTCTTCAGTTTCCATTTATCTCTATCATTCCAATCTCCCTCTTCCAAATTCCTATCCTCCATTATTGTTCTGACGTAGGTTTTCCATTTCCATCTTGGTCTACCACGTTTATTTCTTCCAGGGGGTGACCATTGGTATATATTTTTTTGGCCATCTTTCATTTTAATATTCAATAGCAGAAATTGAGAATTAATTCTTAGCTTGATAAACTTATAAAATGGTCATTTTCATAAATATCACAAATAATCCCTTCTTCGCACAAAGAATAAAATAAACTGGCCTTGAACACCTCAAAGTTGATGAGGGGAAGAAGTTAAAATATTTTCTGTTCGAGAGCAGAACCAATTAGAAAATATATTAACAGGGTCTACTCAAACCTAAGGGTCCACATTGCCCGAACTTCCTCTATTATTAGTATGAAGAAGGTAGGTAAATTTTGCTTAGAAGCCTCTTTATTCATGCTTAAGTGTATTTTACTACTCTATGGCGCGACAGGTGTACAAGGTCCTTGGCCTACCAGCCGCCTGACCAACTTTAAATCAAGATTAACTATTAGTGCAAATTGTGTGTAAATTGCTACAGATATTTTTTAGAATTAAATAAGTATATTGTGAAATATGGCACGATCATCTGTGTGGATTATTTACGTCAAAATCGACGTAACGACGACCACGGCCATTTGTGAAAATAATTTAAAATTTATCAGAAAATATTTTGTCAATTAACGAACTAACTAACTCACTGCCACTATCGAACCCGTAGGATTTATGGCCGCACGGACACAAGCTCTCTATACATCCCTATCCTCAGCTAATGTTTTCCAATCATCCCCTGTATAATATACTTCCCTCAAATCATAGTTCATGTTATTCTCCCACCTCATTATTGGTCTACCAACAGGGCGTTTTCCCTCTGGTTTTCCTACAAGAAGCTTCCATGCACGTCTTTCATTTCCCATTCGTGCCACATGCCCTGCCTATCGCAGTCTACGAGACTTAACTGTTCTCATATCTGGCTTCCTATAAAGATCATGCAGTTCACTGTTATGTAGCCTTCTCCATTCACCCGTCTACTCATCTCTCTTTGGTCCAAAAATTTTCCTAAGAACTTTATTCTCAAATACTCGTAATCTCCTTTCCTCCCTTAAAGTAAGAGTCCAAGTTTCGCATCCATATAATATAACTGGTAGAATAATAGTTTTATATATTTTCAGTTTAACGTTTTTTGAAAGGAGTTGGGACGTCAAGAGTCTCTGTAATGCATAATAGCACGCATTTCCAGAATTGAGCCTATGTTTAATTTCCTTGTGCATCTGATTCCTGTTTGTGATTATGTTCCTAGGTATTTGAATTCAGTCACTTCCTCAAAATTTCCCTCATTTGTCATTAGCTGTCCATTGCCATTATATAATGTATTTCTATGTGTGACCATATATTTAGTTTTATTGATATTTACTTCCAGTCCCAATTTGTTAGTAGATCATACAGGGAATGATTGGAAAGCATTAACTCAGGATAGGGATATATGGAGAGCTTATTTCCGCGCGGCCATGAACCTACGGGTTCGATAGTGCCAGTGAGTAAGTAAGTATAGGAAAAAATTCGAATATTAATCTTTAGTTTAAAAGTTGTTATCGCAAATGACCATAAAGTGAAGTAGCTGACGTAAAAACAATGAAGTAGCGACTGGGAATGGAGGAAGCCATACTGTTAATGGAAGATGAGTAAGTTAGTCTCCCTTGAGAGGGTTGTAATGTAATCTATATGTTAATACTGATTCACTCTCCCCTCTTATTTCACCAGAAACGTCACGTCAGATTAACAAGGGGACAGGTGCTGGAAAGTGCATTGGACTTGGTCCACTAACAGGTGCGATCTTCCAGACATACACTTCCTGCTTACATACCTGACCTTGTTCTAAATACTCCGTCACATTTCACCACCAACATTTCTCATCCAAGCAGCATTTACTTTCACTAGCACCGTTCTCCTTTACTTGCACATATTAAATTAATATAATTCAAATACCTAGGAATAATAATTACAAATAGGAATGAGATGCACAAAGAAATTAAACATTCGCTCAATTCTAAAGATACTAAGAGCCAATAATTCAAATACCTAGGAATAATAATTACAAATAGGAATAAGATGCAAAAAGAAATTAAACATTCGCTCAATTCTGATGATACTAAGGGCCAATAATTGAAAAACAGTACCTGATATCTCAGTTGTCCTAAATAATTTGCAGTGCTGTTTTATAGGAGACCTTTTGATAACTTATGTATCATCTTCTGCTTTCATTTTAGTACCAAAATTATTGAGGATGACTGAGATATCAGGTGCTGTTTTACAATTATTAAAACTCTAACACAGTAACCTCAACGGAGTTTCGTGATATATTTTAAAAACTAAGGGCCAACACACACTCTTGAATAACAATAAGAAATTTGGACCGAAAGTAAACATCAATAAAACTAAATATATGTTCACAAATAGAAATGCATTATATAATGGAAATGGACAGTTAATGATAAATCAGGGAAATTTTGAATAAATGGCTGAATTCAAATACCTAGGAACAATAATTACAAATAGGAATGAGATGCACAAAGAAATTAAACATACGCTCAATTCTAGAAATGCATGTTATGCTTGTTAAAAAAAATGTTAAACTGAAAATATATAACAATGTTTTTCTCCCAGTCATATTATATGGACACGAAATATCGACGCTTACTTTAAGAAAGGAGAAAAGATTACCAATATTTGAGAATATAGTTCTTAGGAAAATGTTTCGATCAAAGAGAGATGAACAGACAGGCGAATTGAGAAAACTCCAAAACAGTGAGGTACATGATATGTATAGGAAACCAGATATAATAAGAAGAATTAAGTCTCGTAGACTGCGATGGGCAGGACATGTGACACGAATTGGGAATGAAAGAGGGGTATGGATGGAAGCTTCTTGTAGGAAAACCATAGGGAAAACACCCAGTTGTTAGACCAAGAATAAGATGGGAGAATAACATTAACCATGATTTGAGGAAAGTAGATTATACAGGAGGTCCCGCGCCGTAGCCGAGCGGTTAAGGTAGGAAGCCTTGGCGCAGAGCTACGGGACTCGCGCTGGTTCGAGTCTCCATGGGGGAAGAAATTTTCTCATGATATTTCGGCCAGTATGGGACCGGTGCCCACCCAGCATCGTGAGGCAATTGGGTAGCTACAATAAGTAGCGGCTCCAGGTTGAGGAACCAACTATAACGGCTGGGGGACTCGACATGCTAACCACATGTCACCCCTACACTGGTTGTTGATCATCTACCTCTGTGATTGACACATGTGGATGTGAAGGGCCAGCAGCCGGCTGGTAAAAGGGCAACTGCTGAAAAGTGGAAAGACCCTCAATCGGACAGATTATACAGGAGACGATTGGAAAACATTAGTCCAGAATAGGGGTGTATGGAGAGCTTATGCCCACGCAACAGTGAACCTACGTACTCGACAGGCTAGTTAGTATTTATTTGTCTTCCACTATGGTCTTGGGTTAGAATCTCTGCCTCGTACGCAGCGGATATGTTTTCAATCCTCGGTCCGGACACGTTTACTGGGGTTTCTTCGGGGTTTTTCCTCACCTGTAAGACAAATGTCACGAAACACCGATTTTCTCGCCCAAACTTACCCAGACTAACACTGACTTGCCCATTTTCTCACCGTAATTGATTACTAATGTAGGTGAATTTCTGGGATAGAATACCCTTATCATCATCATCAAAGCATCAAGGATTAGAACTAAAGGTCTCTTCCGATATCATGCTAGAATTGGTATGTCCATCTTTCACTGGGTCTTCCAACATTTCTTCGTCCTAGTGGTTTGTAATAATGAATTTGTTTCGGAATCCTATTGTTATCCATTCTATTGATGAGGTCCATCCATTCATCTCTGTATTGTGCAATTCCAACTAACAATTTGAATATATTTAGTTCACTTCGTATATCTTCATTTCGTTTTCGATCTGTTTTCTTCAGAAACCCCATTTCTGACGTTTCTATTCTTCGTTCCTGGTTTTTTGGATAAGACCCAGGGTTCCGAACCATATAATAGTGTTGAAACCGCCATTGAGAATACCCTTATATGTGAGTAAATATGCTCTAGCGGGAACGTGCGTTATGAGATTGGCCAACATGACACTAGCAGTCACTTGTTCTCCAATTGAATATTTACAGGCGGCACGATGAAATAGAATAGCCGAAATAAAAAAAAATAATTGCTCTTGAAGGACCATATATTACAGTAAAACTTGTTTAATCCGGAACGTCAATAATGCGGAAATCTGTCAAATGTGAACAAATTTATTGGTCCTGGCAAAATTATAGTAATTTTACATGTATTTATTTTGTATAAAACGGAATCTGTCCAACGTGAAAAAGGAAGAATATTTCTACACAATCCATTAAAAATGTTTATAAGGCGGAAAGATAGAAAGAGAAATAAATTAGTTTCCGCTTCAATGAATTCTCGTTAGGCGAATTAACAATAAGTGATCATTCCTGCCGCTTGCGCCGGGTGAAGTAGAGCTTCTACCTGTATCTGGAATATTCTTTCGGCCTCACTGCACATCCGTTTGCGAAATACAGGTTCGTTTAATAAATATTTGGCGTGTGATGTGTCTTACAAATAACCAGTGCACTGTATAATCTTAAATTAGTTTAAGATCTGAGACCGATTGTGTACGTTCCTTTCACAGGTAGCGTTCTGAATTTACGGAATAAAGATGGCTAAATCGTATGTATCATTGTCATTAAACGAAAAAGTGAAAGTGATCGAAGATAAAGAAAAACTAACTCTCAGTACGCGAAATAATGACTAAATTTAATTGTGAAAAAAACAAAGTTTGTGATATTTTAAAACAAAAGAAAAATAACGAATGAATGAATGCAAGGGAATGGCGTCAAATGAAGAGCAAAAAATAAATAAATAAATAATGAAGAAATCAACGAGGTGTGTTTTACAAGTCCACGATCAAAAAAATCTCCAAATTTCCGGACCCATGCTCCGAAGTCAAGCTCTAGTTGTTGCTATATCCCTAGGGAATAACGATTTCAAGCCATCTTCAGGTTGGCTGGACAGTTTTAAAAGACGACCCAATGTAGTGTGGAATAAAATTTGCGGGGGAACCAAAGGATGTGGACGAAAATATAGTTAGTGAGTGGAAACCGAAACTGCTTACTTAATTTCAGGATACCGCTTAAGAGACATTTTTAACGCTAACGAAATTGGACTGTTTTTTCGCGCGTTACCGTCAATGTAGCTCACACATACTATATTTCACTTCCCAGCGGCAGCGGAACTACAATTAATCCGATACGTAAAAAGACACATACGGTACTCTACAATCTAAGATTGCTTAATATGTTTTATAATGCGGAATGTTGTCTAATGTGGACAGGTTTTACTGTATTTGTTTAAATATCAGAAATGTTATCTATTTTAGGAATTTAAACTTTATCCTACCCCTTATGCTATAGAGTACATGAAATAAACTGTGTAATATTACAACACACGCGTAGGAAAGACAGTAAAAATTGCTTACACTTACGAGGATTCCTGCAGTGTCCAGATTGCACAGTTGGAATGTATCTGGGGTGGGGCGGAATGCAATCTAATTTTCCGCGCGAGAACTTGACAATCGAAAGAGGGAAGAAGGCGTCGTGTCGAGCCCTGACTAGTAAGTAGGATTCCATAAGAATCACTTTATGTTGAATCGCGGGTTTCATAGTCTTCACGCTATGTAATAAACACTCCTCGATAGTAAGAAAAACATTTCGTAGGAATATTAAGTGGATGTTTCAGTAAATAACGAAATACACTTTTTAATCAATTTTCACGAAAAGAAGAAAGTATATTCTACTGCAAATGGTAGTCTATGTAGCCTATAAGATGTTGTTCTTCTTCCTTTCCAGGATTAGGTCACTGTGACCTGTTCCGGTCTCAAGTCCATTCCTTGGCCATCCCAAAGATATTTTCCCATGTGGTTTGTAGGTGTTGATCTTTTTGGGTTATCTTGTATTGTCCATTCTGTCTAAATGTTCTTTCCATTGGTATTTGTGCTCTTCTAGTTTATCAAGTATTCAAAATATCTCCAGTTCATTTCTTATTGATTCATTGTGTAATCTATCCATGCGTGTACATCCTTTTACAGATCTTAAAAATTTAATTTCAGTGGCTTGAATGTGTGAGATATTTTATTTTGTAAGTACCCAAGATTCAGATCCATATAAAAGAACAGGAACAGCCTATAAGATAAAAATTAAAATGTACCTGTTGGCAGGTGCCGTCATCCTCAACTTTGTTAAAATAATGTATGTAAAATATTATTTATTGGTGGCCTTTCGGAAGTTAACTTTTATCATCAACAGGATGAGTATGCGCTCTAGTTGTATTAAAACGCTGTAGACCTTGCTGGTCTTGATGTGCCTTCAGTAGGAACTGTACAACAGTTGTATTAAATTGTACATTAGTTGTATTACGACGCTGTATACCTTGCTGGTTTTGATGCGTCTCCAGTAGGAACTGTACAACAACTAGTAGAGCATAGTCATCCTGCTGATGATGGAAGTTAACTTCCGAAAGGCCTCCAATTAATAATATTTTACATACAATGTTTTAACAAAGTTGAGGACGATGACACTTACCAACACGTACATTTTAATTTTTAATTTTTATCGTATGACTGTCCACCGCTGTGGTCTCGAGGTAGCGTGCTACCTTGTCATGCAGCGCGCCCGGGTTCGATTCCCGGTCGGGACAGGCTCCTGGGTGAGGTCTCTTCGGGGTTTTTCCTCACCTGTAAGACAAATGTCAGGAAGCTTAGGGCCCAACAGTCCCCGAAAATCATCCGGCCATCATCATCATCCTTATCATTATCATCATCATCATCATCCTTCCCGGTGTGGAAAGCAACGGGAAGCTACCACACCTATAATTCCCTAGTAAAGCTGCAAAACATAGCATGAAATGCTATGATTGCCGTGAAAGACCTGCCCTCGGGCAGAATTACTGTGGATGATATAAATTTTATTAGTATGTAAAAGTAAAGTAAAGTGATCCCACAACAGGCCTCAGGAGGCCCTTGGGGTAGTAGGAGGTTAAGGCTCCCACTTTTTCTAGACAATCGGCACTTTATGTCAGCCGGGTTGTCAGCCCTGCGCGACGGCCGCCTTTACCCCCAGAACAAGCGTCCGGCACTCATTTCCGTTAGAGGCTGAGTCGACCCCAGGGCTATAGTACCTTATGAATATTCTAACCAAAAAAGTTACAAAGTACGTTCTATACCGAAAATTCTAGGTAAACTTATATTATATGGACGACTTATGCTACATCCGGCTATGCGCCATTATGTAAGTTTTCAGAAAAACACGTTTAAAGTTAAGTCCGCGCGGCCATGAACCTACGGGTTCGATAGAGCCATTGAGTTAGTTAAAGGTCATGAGTATAGTTCCCTTCTTAGGGAAAGTAAAGTCGTGGAATACGTGTCGTATATTTACGAAACGTAAAATAATTTAAAAACTGATGCTGATGGCTTGAGATGTTAAAGAATATTGGATAAAAATATCATCAATACTGATTGAAAGCCATGACTGACATATCTAATTGCACTTTTTTCCCTAAGTCGTCAAGGAAAATCGTGACTTGGAACTTAATTACCGGAATCTATATTTCCATCATCATGTCTTTCCATAATTTCATTAAAATTAAATTGTCTGCATAAAATACATGACAAATACAATGAAACATTTGATAAAATATGACAGTTTATTAATTTAAATTGAATAAAAATACTACTGTCGAAATTATCCACATATAGAAATAGATTATATAATGGAAATGGACAGGTAATGACAAATGAGGGAAATTTTGAGGAAGTTAGAATTCAAATACCTAGGAATAATAATCACAAATAGGAATAAGATGCACAAAGAAAATAAACATAGGCTCAATTCTGGAAATGCATGCTATTATGCTTTACAGAGACTCTTGACGTTCCAATTCCTTTCAAAAAACGTTAAACTGTAAATAGCTATATAAAATTATTATTCTACCAGGTATATTATATGGATGCAAAACATGGACTCTTACTTTAAGGGAGGAAAGGAGATTACGAATATTTGAGTATAGAAGTTCTTAGGAAAATGTTTAGACCAAAGAGAGATGAACAGACAGGTGAATGGAGAAGCCAGATATAATGAGAACAGTTAAGTCTCGTAGACTGCGACGGACAGGACATGTGGCAGGAATGGGGAATGAAATACGTGCATAGAAGCTTCTTGTAGGAAAACCAGAGGGAAAACGCCCAGTTGGTAGACCAAGAATTAGGTGGGAGAATAACATTAACTATGATTTGAGGGAAGTAGCTTATACAGGGGATGATTAGAAAACATTTACTCAGGATAGGGATATATGGAGATCTTATGTCCGCGCGGTCATGAACCTACGGGTTCGATACTGCCAATGAATTAGAGTTAGAATTAGTTAGAATATTTACTTTTTTAACGTGTACATTTTCGGGAAAATGATCTAGCGAAAGAGCTCTTTTTTACCTTCATAACTGTGAACTCCACTCCATGGCGCGACAAGCCTAGAAAGTCCTTGGCCTACCATCCGGTTGCTAGCCTCACATCCACATATGTTAATCACAGTAGTAGACGATCATTCAGCCAGTGTATGGGTGACATGTAGTTATCATATCGGGTCCCCCAGTCGTTACAGGGGGTTTTGTCAACCTGGAGCAGCTACCCAATTTCCTTATGATGCTACAAGGTATTCGGTCTCATAAAAGGTAAAGTGATTCCACTACAGGGCATAGGAGCCCTTGGGGTAGTAGGAGGTTAAAGCTACCATGATTGAAAGTTCAACTTCCTACATTTCGGAGTTGCCAACCTAAATAACTATACTGTAATATTACATATTACAAAACTCGTGCAGGAAGTAAAACCACTGCCCTTTATGTATACTACGTGCAATGTACATGTAAATACAAAAATATATCCACAATGTTGTGTTAATATATATTGTACCAAACAAATCACTGCATTTTAAATGAACTTAACTTTATTTGACACAATATAAAACAATAAATACGCACTTGCCGCCATTTTATGACTGATTGGTGTCACGGCCTGCTATAGTCTGAACTAATAAATATTGTCCACACTAAACGTTAGTCAATTGTTTATATTGAACGCAAATATTTCCAACAAAGATGTTATTATTTTACTATTATTTATTATTTTGAGAACACCATCGCGAAAAAAATAATGTACAACGCACGTTTGTGAAGTGTTTTACAGAATCTCGGAAATTAAAAACCTCGCTATCACTCGGGTTTTAAACATTTCCTCGCTTCTGTAAAAACCACTTCCCAACCTCACATCATAATATACTATTTTCATATACATAAATGTAGTCGGTGTCCTTACTGACTTACGCTGTCATACTCTCCTAAGGTTCTCAGGTTTGCGGCATCAAAGCAGGCAGGTATCGAAGGATTTTTAATTATTAACTTCGGAAAGGAAAAAAAAAATTCAAGGGCCCCAGTCATAAATTTACGGTACGTCAAAGTTGGAACATGGGGCCTCTTAGCAAAATGAATGGGTCATGTGTCACCCAGATTTAAACTTGACGCTAATGACCCGAGTTAAATGAAATAACGTAAATGTGGGAGAGATTGGTTAAGAGGAAAGTCTATAAGTTGATGAAACATAAAAAGTGATATCGGTGTATTTTAAAATCGCGAGCACGTGCTGAGAGTTTCTGCAGTAGGGGCGGAGTTCTTTAGGAAGCTCAGCAGCAATCAACAGTGTGTCAGCCGCCGAATTACGTGCGGGCCATTAATAGAATAACAAATACAGAGTCACCGTGAGTTGGGAAGTTTATCCCGCAGCAGCAGCTGGGGGAATGAAACAACGCCATGTAATAAAAACAAGCAACACACGCCATGCGAACAATTTACTCTTACGCACATATCTTCCGCCAGGTAGCTCCATATTACTCAGCAGATCTCGAATTTTAGGCAAAAACTATTTTGTTCCTGAAGAAATAACGTGAAATGAAGTTATATTTACACGTTTGATACATTTTTATGATGAAAAATGTTGGTCTTATAGTGCCTAAAATGACTAAATTAACGTTAATAGTATGTTATGATGCGAGGTTGGGAAGTGATTTTTTACAGAAGCGAGGAAATGTTTAAAAACCAAGCAATAACGAGGTTTTTAATTTGGGTGGCTCCATATTATTCAGAAGATCTCGGGTTTCACGAAAAATTATTTTGTTCCTGAAGAAATAACTTAAAATGAAGTAACATTTACACGTTTCAAATATTTATATGATCAAAAATGGTCATATAGTGCCTAAAATGCCTAAATTAATGTTAATAGTATATTATTTTGCGACGTTGCGAAGTGGTTTTTACAGAAGCGAGGAAATGTTTAAAAACCAAGCGATAACGATGTTTTTAATTTCCGAGATTCTGAAAACACTTCACAAACGTGCGTTGTACATTATTTTATGCGCGATGGTGTTTTCAAAATAATAAATAACATTGTAAAATAATAACATCTTTGTTGGAAATATTTTCGGTCATTACAAACAACTGATAAACGTTAACAGTGTGGGCAATGTTTATTAGTTGAGACTACAGCAGGCCGTGACACCAATCAGTCATAAAATGGCGGCAAGTACGTATGTATTGTTTTATATTGTTTCAAATAAAGTTCAGTTCATTTAAAATGTAATGATTTGTTTCGTGTAATGTATATTAACACTACCGTTTGGATATATTTTTATACTGTATATACACCGTACATAGAATAGCTACATAAAGGGCAGTGGTTTTACTTCCCGCACGAGGTTTGTAATATGTAATATTACAGTATAGTTATTTCGGTTGGCAACCCCGAAGTGTAGGAAGTTGAACTTTCAATAAAGGTCGCCATTGCTGTGAGTACGACAAAACGCACTATCGCTTAAAAAAACACATTTTTACCTATAATCCTAAAGTTCATATATTTTATCACTGTATCGAATAAAAAGTATTTATTTCATTCCGAGAAAATAAAATATTTACATATTGGTTTTCATTATCTTGAATTGTATGAACTTCAAATGCATTTCAAACAAAATCTGACTTTTAAGCCAGAAGCTGTAAAACAATTAACACGCTCCGACCAGATTACAAGTATTTGAAGATAAGAGTTCTTAGGAAAAATGTTTGGATCAAAGAATGGTGAACAGAAAGGCGAATGGAGAATACTGCATAACAGTGAGCTACACGATCTTTATAGGAAACTAGATATAATAAGAAGAGTTAAATCCCGTAGACTGCGATAGACAGGACATGTGATACAATTGGGAATGAAAGAGGGGATTGGAACTTCTTGTAGGAAAACTAGAGGGAAATCGCCCCGTAGGTAAGCCAAGAATGAGGTGGGAGAATAACGTTAACCATGATTTGAGGGAAGATGATTATACAGGGGATGATTGGAAAATATTAGCTCGGGATAGGGATGTATGGAGAGTTTATGTCCACGCTGCCATGAACCTATGTGTTCAATAGTGCCAGTGAGTTAGATAATGCATGTTTCTGTTACAAGCAGATCTATTTTGGAGAGAGAGTAAGACCAAAAGTTGCTACACCCGGCAAAATACTGACTTTTTTCACTATGACTGTACTTCTTCTCTATCATCGTTGATGATAATTAAAAAGGACATAATCTATCCATGAAGGTTGTTCTGTTTTTTAGTTTATCTCATTATCACGACATCGAATACCTTTCTGGATTAAATCTCAAGTTTTGAATATTACGTTGTGGTGAAATAGAGGAAGCTTTACAGTAAAATCCCTTCAAAGCATCCATTTAACAATATTCTTCACTTTATGGATTAACTTATCTTAAATTTATATTAGGCTATCACATAATGTATGTATCACTTAGTATTCTCCGATGTAAGAGACACTGTGGCGGGTCTTAATTTTGGAATAATAGTCACTTGCTCACCTCATAATATGTTTATGGAGACTATTTAACTCATGCCCCAAATGGTAATCAATCACGTTTCAATGAATTTTGTTTTACAACCAATGACAGTCGCGTTTCACCTTTCTCTTTATCGATTTATCTTTATCAGTTCCTGCTTTTGTGATAAAGAAACCTCCTCCTTTTTAATATTCTGAATAGGTAATATGACTATTTTTCTCCAACAAATACATTCAATAGGCTATAGAAAACACTGAACAGATTCCGTGATTTTACTGAGTTTTTTTACTAAAAAAATAAATGAATAACCTATAATGTTCATTATAATATACAGTTTTAAATGTTTCATTATTTCTCCACTAGGGTGCATTCTTACAATATTGCGATCTTATTTGGCAATATATAATATGATCAAGTTGCAGTAAACATACATAACCTCATATTTTTTAATTGTTTTCAAACATCGTCGTTTACATTAAATATATAAATATATTTTAAAATACAGGTAACTATACTTTAATAATGATTTTTTAGTAAACAGCTTAATTTTATTCGTTAAATAGTCCTAACAAATGCCACTCTTGAATTTCCAAATCCTCTAGATAATTTGGAAATCACTCGCGGCATTACATATGACTAGTAACTTCCTTAAGATAGGACACTTGTTCCACATGGGGATGTACGGGTAAAGAACAATACAGACATGGTAATAAAAATAAAAACATGATTAGAAATAATTAAGAAACCCCTGAACGTGATAATCTTTACACGTAGCCTATATAAAAATTCAGCCTGCATGTGTTTATGCTCGGAAAACTCGAAAAGTGATTGGTGGATTGACTTGAATAATAGTACATTCATATTTTCAGATACGGCGAGTGTTTAGCCAGTATCTACTATTCTCTAAAACCATTAGGCGTAGGAATTCACCTGAAATGAAAAATTAAAAAAATCTCACTAGCGGTCGCAATTTTCGATGTTTCACAACGAAACTCAGTATATAATATTAAACTAAACTGAGGTAGGCATTTTCAAAAAAAAAGAGAGAAATCCGACCATTAAAAGTGGGGATTTACCTGAAATCTAAAATTAAAAATTGACTAGCAACCGCCATATTTCGACTGTTTACTTTTCAGACATACGGAATATCTAAAAATAATTACTATATACATTTATAATAATTTTTCCTTTTACATATTCAACTAAAGATAAAAACACATATTTTATTTATTTAGGCGTAGCAGCACACGCCGCGTATTAGCTAGTATATTATAATGTTAATTATAATAATTAATTAAATAAAAATAAAACTTAGTTTTATTTGATTTTCATATTTATTAAGATATAATTCAGTGACAGCTGTTTCGGTACACTGTACCTTCATCATATTTCTTCATATTTAATTAATAAATATGGATTTTCATCAAGTAGACGCCAACTCAATTGATTATTTAATTATAATTTATAAGAAATTATATAGATAATAAATTATCAAAATTTCAAATGATATGTGGCACAATTCATAAAACACTAAAACATAAAAAAAAGGAATATAAGATTGAAGTTCTACAAAACAATGGTGATACCGGTACCTTTATACGGTAGTGAGTCCTGGGTAACAAATAAGAGGAGTGCGAGTAGAACACAAAGTGCAGAAATGACTTTTCTAAGAATGACCAAAGGATGCACAAAATTGGACCACATGAGAAATGAAGAAATAAGAAGTGAATTAGAAATATATTCAATAAATGATAGAATTCAACAACATCGCCTCGGCTGGGAAGAGCATGTTCAGAGAATGAAAGAAACAAGATTGCCCAAGATAGCATATCAAACCAAAGGGATTAAGGGATGTAGGAAGACCTAGGAAGAGATGGAAGGAATCATTGTGAATTCCAAACAGACGAATCGCCTAAACCTTAATGATGATAATGTCTCATGTAACTGTTTTTTTTTTTAGTAGGCAGCTCTTAACCTATAAGAGGGAAGGGAATTCAAAAGACGGATGGTCAAAACAAGGAAGGATGATGAATGTGTTGTGATATTTTGCGTGCGTGTAGCGGGAAAACAGTACGTTTCCGGACATGAGTTCCTATGCTAAACGTATATATGGAATGGAGTTTACATTTGCATTTACATTGCGCACGGGCCTGCATGTGCATTTCTTTTTTTCCATTTAATTTTTTTAAATAATCATAATACAAACAAATATTTACATGGCTACACACTTACATAAAGATGTATAAAAAACAATGAAGGATTAAGCCCAATGGTGTGTTCCGATCTCATTGTAGGTCGAATTGATCCTTCCATCTCTTCAATTGTCTTCCCAACATTCTCTCCCTTTTGGTTTATATTTATACATTCTTCTTGGTATGCGGTGTTTATTCATTCGTAATACGTGCTGAAGATAAGCATTTTGATAGTATTTTATTATTTCACAGAGATTAAATATATTAACCTCTGTTCTTATATCTTCGTTTTTCATTTACCGGTCTTTTTATATAATCTATACCTACACTACATAGACAATAATACACATCCACACTCATCCATGAAAAGAGCATGTGTATAGATATAAAAAAGTCACATTTTTATATTAATAATTTAAAAAATTGCTACAACCTGAAGACATCAAATTCACTATCATGATATTCAATTTATCAAGACTACTTATTATATAATGTAATTGAAGATCGAAAACAAAGACCATATTGAGATCATTATTATTGATAATACATATATCCTTATTGATCCCAATTTTGTTAATTTCCTTAATGTACCCAAAAAGAATTAATAACGCGTTTTTGCATTATTTAATAAAAATAGACTTAGGATTTGTTAATATATTTACCTAATGCCTTGTATAAAAAGCGTAGATTAATTCATTGTAGTTTTTTTGTATTTTTTTGTATTTTTTTTCTTTTCTTTTATGTATAGTAGATTCGAGCTGTTATTCCTTTTTTTTATTCATTGTATCATTAATTTAATTTTAATTGTATTTAGTTTCATTCTATTATTAGACATTAATTTAATTATTATTCAATATGACAGATAATTAATTGTTCAATGACTATTATTATTGTAACTTTTTTTTGTATTCATATGTAACATATGTTTGTCCTGTTTAATATGACTATTATTGTAATTTTTTTGTATTCATGTGTAACATATGTTTATCCTGTTTAATATGAATATTATTGTATTTTTTTGTATTCATATGTAACATATGTTTGTTCTGGTGAGTGGAAGAGAAGGCCACATGGCCTTAACTCCACCAGGCTAAATAAATCTATTCTAAAAATACTAAAAAAAAGTTGCATGTTTTCACTTCACTCTCGATGTAACCGTCTTGGTCCCCACTGCAACCCCTTAAAGTCAGTAATGGGAATATAGTTGCACTCTGTATATATTAAGATTGCTTCTCCGAACATAAAGTTCATAAATCCGCCACTGCAGAGGTCAGGTGAGTGTTTAATATGTAAGTCAACTTTCACTTATTAAAAGATAAAAAAAATCCCAATGGAATCCTCTTTCATAACTTGTAACATTAGCATTCACGACTCAAAGCATCTTCTTTAAATGCAGATACAATAAAGTTCGCGGTCTCTTTGGAAAGAAAGAGAATGAGGGATTGTTAGAGAAAAGGGGGTAGTACTCCCCGCCCCAATCTGAAGCCAAATTAATAAGAATAATTTAGTTTCACTTAACAAATGTTAGTAAAGGTATTAACAAAGATGAAGACTGAATTTCGCAAGTTTCCGCCTGCAGACTCGTGATTATACTACCCGCAGCGTAGAGTTGATAGAGAAGTTGCCGTCCTCATACGGCACTCTTGCAAGTAGTTGTAGTAGTGAAATTTATCGATTTTTTTCTAATGAACGGAAATATATAACATGGATAACATTGAAGGTATAGGCAAAAGAGAATATAAAGCATAACATTGAATTGAGTAGCGAAACAATATCGTCGTTAAATTCCATATTGTGGGATAACCTATTCGGAAAGACTAAAAAAAATATATTGGTAAAACATTGGTGGAATCTGTTACAATGTATGGAAGTGAGATATGGACAATCAATAAGTACTACAAGAATAGACTAATAGCTCTAGAAATGGATTATTTATTCAGAAGTGTCAGAAAGTCAAAATTAGAACATGTTTACAAATAAGGAAAATTAGAAACATAATGGAAGCAGAAGAAAGCATAATTGAAATAATTGAGGAGAAGGAATTAAAATGCTTAGGACATGTTTTAAGAATGGAAGATGAGCGATGGCCGAACCACTATATCAATGAAAACCGACCAGAAAGAACAAAAGAGGGAGACCAAAGTTAACATGGAAGGAAAACATATGAATAGTAATGCAAACAAGAGGGCTAAGCATTGAATATGCACAAGATCGTAGGCTTTGGAGGTTTGGCACGGGAAGACGACTCACTGGCACTGTCGATCTCATAGGTTCATGGCCGCGCGGGCATAAAGCTCTCCATGCATCCTTATCCTGTGCTAATGCTTTACAATAATTTCCTGTACAATCAACTTCCCTCAAATCATGGTTAATGATATTCTCCCACCTCATTCTTGGTATACGAACTGGACGTTTTACTTCTGGTTTTCCTACAAAAAGCTTCCATGAACCTCTTTCATTCCCCCATTCGTGCCACATGTCCTGCCCATCGCAGTCTACGAGACTCAATTGTTATTATTATATCTGGCTTCCTATAAAGATCATGCAGCTCACTGTTATATAGTAAAGTAGTCCCACTATAGGTCTCAGGAGGCCCTTGGGGTAGTAGGAGGTTAAGGCTCCCATTTTTTGTGGACAATCGGCACTTGATGTCAGCTGGGTTGTCAACCCTGCGTGACGGCCGCCTTTATCCCTAGAACAAGCGTCTGGTACTCATTTCCGTTAGAGGCTGAGTCGACCCCAGGGCGATAGTGCCGCCAGAAGGTTTGGGTCCGTTTAAAATTCCTGATCCCACCGGGACTTGAACCTTCAACCTTCCGGCTTGTAGCGCAGTGCCTTAACCACTATGCTACGGCGTGCCCCCTGTTATATAGTCCTCATATATTTTCATTTTGGTTGCAAACGGGCTTGTTTGGCCGTGCGTGCATACTCTTGTTCCACGGATAAAGAGAAAACCAAATGTACGAATTATATATATATATGTGTGTGTGTGTGTGTGTGTGTGTGTGTGTGTGTGACATGAAAAGAAAAATAAATGTCTGAGTCGGGATTTGAATCCGAGTCTCTAAACTCTGTACGTTTAACGCTCTAACCATCTGAGCCACTCAAGTATCCTAACACAAACATTTATTTTTCTTATATATTTAGTATTCTCTATTTACACGAGAGGTAGAGGGATATAGTTCCAACTGCCATCTACTGGCCACTATAACAAGTAAGCACATTTAAAAAGAATATTTACTTTATAACAGTAACGCTTGTATATTTAGATGTATATATATATATATATATATATATATATATATATATATATATAGTATTTACACACATACCCTCATACATAAAAAAGTATAAAACACACATACACACACACACACGCATACTATCTGCTTTGCACAGTAAATGCACTAGAAGGCTTTTTAACTAAGATAACGTCTTATACAATACATATTTCCTTATTTATCTCCAAGAAATTAATTCCTTTGGAGAGAAATGAATGTCGCCACATCTGTTGTTAAGAGGATTGAAAATTAAACGCTTAAATGGTATGGCCATGTACAAAGAATGGAAAATGAAAGATGGCCAAGAAATATATACCAATGGTCACCCCCTGGAAGAATTAAACATGGCAGACCAAATTGGAAATGGAAAACCTACGTCAGAACCATAAAGGATTATAGGAATTTGGAAGAAGGAGATTGGAATGATAGAGATTAATGGAAACTGAAGACGGCAAACATATAAGTGGGAGAAAGTCGAAGAAGAAGATCTCCAATTTTGCTATCCCTAAATTTTCTTACTGTGCCCAAAAATTAGCATGTTTTCAACTTTGCACTTGACTCCTAAAAGAACCAAACACGCCACTCATTCACGACTCAATCTGAGAATATTCTCCAGCAACAACTAGTGGTCTACTTTTCTCTATCGTTCCACGAAATGCTATAAGATGTTGCCAATTTCTCCGTTCATTTCATAGAGGGCATAAAAATGACATAATTTAAAAGCAGAAAATTATCTCGATTATACAAAACAAGTCACATAAATATGTGTATCACAGGAGCTGAACCTAACTGAATGTGCAAGTGCACAGTAAAAAAAAAAAAAAAAACTCACACACACACGAAATTCAAATGTTTATCCACCTCTATGGTCTCCGGTAGCGTGCTGCCTTGTCAAGCAGCGGACCCCGGGATCGATCCCCGGTCGGAACGAGTTTACTGGAGAGGTATTTTCCGGGTTTTTCCTCACCCGTAAGATAAATGTCAGGGAACATTAAGACTCAAACGGTCCCCTAACACCATATGGATATCATAATTCATATTCACCTTAGATCAAATTTAGGTTTAAGGACTGTGCTGGCACACCACTATCATCATCTCACCCATCATATCATCGGGCCACCGTCACCGCGTCTTCCAGATGCACCAACCTCATAACTGAGTTACAATTACGCTAATGCCAGGAGAGAACATCAGAAATATCGAAATGACAACCTCGGTCAATTAATAAAAAAATTATATATATATATATATATTCACCTTAAGTATGAATGTGTCCACCGCTATGGTCTCGAGTACCATGCTGCCATGTCACGCAGCGGGACCGGTCGGCACAGGCTCCTGGGTGAGGTTTTTTCGAGGTTTTTCCTCACCTGTAAGACAAATGTGTCAGGAAGCTTAGGGCCCAACGGTCCCCGAAAATCATCCGGCCATCATCATAATTATTATTATTATTATCATCATCATTATCCCTCACGGTGTGGAAAGCAACGGGAAGCTACCACACCTATAATTCGTTAATAAAGCTGCAAAGCATAGCATGAAAATGCTATGATTGCAGTGAAAGACCTTCCCTCGGGCAGAATTGCTATGGAATAGTAAAGGTAAAGGTAAAGTGATCCCACTACAGGCCTCAGGAGACTCTTGTGGTCGTAGGAGGTTAATGCTCCCACTTTTTCTGGACAATCGGCACTTGATGTGAGACGGGTTGTCAGCCCTGCGTGACGGCCGCCATTACCCCCAGAACAAGCGTCTGGTATACATTTCCGTTAGAGTCGAACCTAGGGCCAAAGTGCCGCCAGAAAGTTTGGGTCAGTTTAAAAATCCTGACCCCGCCCAGACTAGAACCCTCGACCTTTCGGCTTGTAACGCAGTGCCTTAACCACTACGATACGGCGAGCCCCAGAATAGAATAGTATGAATGTAAATTAGTGGAAGTTATCCATCCATAGTAATTCTGCCCGAAGGCAGGTCCTTCATTGCAATCATAGCATTTTCATGCTATGCTTGCAGCTTTACTAGGGAATTGTAGGTGTGGTAGCTTCCCGTTGCTCTCCACACCGGTGAAGGATGATGATGATGATGGTCATATGATTTCGGGGAACGTTTGAGCCTTAAAGTTTTTTTTCTGACATTTGTCTTACAAAACCCAGATAAAAACCTCACCCAGAAAAACTGCCCCGACCAGGGATCGACTCCGGGCCCGCTGCGTGACAAGGCAGCACGCTACATCGAGACCACAGCGGTGGACTGTGGAAGTTATGTCTCTTAAATGTTCGTGATGTCTCAAAGGTGATCAGAATTGAGCTAATAACTGTTAGAGTAGTCTCGAGCTATCCTTTCTGTTATCATCATCATCATCATCATCATCAACAACAACAACAAGGATTAAGCCCAATGGCCTGTTCCGATCTCATAATAGGTCGTATTGGTCCTTCCATGTCTTCAATGGTCTTCCCAACAATCTCCTCCCTTTTGGTTTATAATTATACATTCTTCTTGGTATGCGCCGTTCATTCATTCGTAATACGTGCTGAAGGTAAGCATTTTGATACTATTTTATCCTTTCACAGAGATTAAATATATTAAGTTCTATTTTTTTTTTAAAGCCGTACTGGCTGTAATGTATAATTCCCAAATATGTCTTCTTAATAAAGGAGCCCCCATTTGCAAGATAGAAGCATGGCTTCATAGCATTTGGTGGACGGGAATTACAATGTATATAGAGAATAATTGCGTTTAGATCGGTATTTGCTCAGGTAGCTCAGTTGGTAGAGCACTTGGTCTAGAGAACCAAGGGTCCCGGGTTCAAGTCCCGGTCTGAGCGTATAATTTTTCTCTTCAAATATGATTTATCCAAAGCCGTACTGGCTGTAATGTATAATTCCCAAATATGTCTTCTTAATAAAGGAGCCCCCATTTGCAAGATAGAAGCATGGCTTCATAGCATTTGGTGGACGGGAATTACAATGTATATAGAGAAGGATTTGCGTTTAGATCGGTATTTGCTCAGGTAGCTCAGTTGGTAGAGCACTTGGTCTAGAGAACCAAGGGTCCCGGGTTCAAGTCCCGGTCTGAGCGTATAATTTTTCTCTTCAAATATGATTTATCCATCATTGAGATGTAAGAAATCAATAATAATAATATTAAGTTCTGTTCTTTTATCTTCGTTTTTCTTTTTATCGGTCCTTTGGTATCCTGCTATTGCTCTCAACATCTTCATTTCTGCCGCCTCTATTTCTTTACTATCTGCCTTTGTTAATGTCCTGTTTTTTGTTGTCAAAAAAGAATATATCTGATCAACAGTTAAAACCCCCCTCTATCTATAGGTCGTGAAAGAGGAGATGTTAAAGTAAGCAAATGGGAGGGAGGGATATATAGTGAGAGAGAAGATGGGTATTATCAACCAATCAAAACTATATTTGAACATCATGAAGCACTTAATCTTCTAAATCGAAAGTGTAATAAAAAAGTGTAAACTGAAAAATGTAGTACTTACAGACGTAGTAGATTAGGCATGTTTCCGAACAGCAAGTCAGGAATATGTCGAAGCCTGTTGTTGCTCAGCCGCCTGTAACAAAACCAGAGGAGGAACGTTAGAGAATATTCTACTGGTTGATGGTTCGACCCTCGGACCCTAGGTCAGAGGTTTGGGGGCTTGAAATTGAATTTGGTAGGGCAAGGGTTGGATCGCAATCAAACCCCCCTTTGTTGCCGGCTTTCCACGTGCCGACACAAGGGTTCCTGATTATAACAATCAGCCAATCAAACGCTACCTTTCACTTCCACATGAAACATACTTCACATTCTCACGATGTTTCTGATTTCGTCACAAATTAACATCATTTGCATAACAGATGCACTCACCTTGCACTCCCCCACTATTGACAATCGGGTCCCTCTGACCCCGGCAGGAATCTTACCTTTTAATCCCCAGATTTTTTTTTAAATTTAAGAATAATCCTGGCATTTCTGGTAAAAATGCATATATTTTCTGTTCACTTATGGCTCCCCAAGGCCCTCTACTCTATGGGAACATTTTATCCTTTACTTAGCAAGACAGTAAAAATACAATATCAATGTAAGGAGAAATATCTTATAGACTCTATTAATATATTTAACTAGCATAAAACCTGATGTGCGCTGCGAGGCCTAAATAAATAAAATATTAAGGGTTAATTAAAATTGCAACAAATGTCCATAATTCAGATGATCAGTTAGAGAAAAGAAACATGGAGATTGCTAGAGTTTTATATATTCGGTAAAACCTCACTTCTAATGGTCGGATTTCGGTGATTTTTTGATAATAACTATCTCGGATTATTTTAATAGCATATACTGAGTTTCGTTATGAAACATCGAAAAATGAGACCGCTAGAACGATTTTTAAAACCTATTGGTTTTAGAACCTGACAGATAGCTGATAAACACTCTCTGTGCCTGATAACCTAAGTATACAAATTCTTATTAAGTTCAGTTAAGCGGTTAAGAAGCCTATTAATCTCAGATACACCAACATCAATTTATAACTTTATATATATATATATATATATATATATATATATATATATATATAATTATTTTTTTGACATTGAGCAATGCAAGTCTAATACATGAAAAGAAAAGAAAGTGCCTGAACTGGGATTTGAACCCAAACCCCTGAATTCTATTTATTTTTCATTATATATATATATATATTCTCTATGACAAGAGGTAGCGAGAACTCAGTCTCACTGCCCTCCAGTGGCTACTATAACAAGTAAGCAAATTAAAGAGAATTTTTACGTTCTTTATTATTTTTGACGTAAAACTAAATGTTTTATGCTAGGATTGTCTGGATAGCGTAATCGGTAGCGCACTGAAATATCAATTCAGAGGTCTGGGTTCAAATCCCTATTCAGGCACTTATTTTTGTTTTTATGTCATATATATATATATATACATATATATATATGACATAAAAACAAATATATATATATATATAGTATAAATATATATACAAGCGTTACTGCTATAAAGTAAATATTCTCTTTAATAATTTGCTTAACTGTTATGTTAGCCGCTAGATGGCAGTCGGAAGATCTTTCCGCTACCTCTTGTGTGAATTGAGAATACTACATGTATAAGAAAATTGTATGTTTGTCTTGGAATTCTTGGGTAGTTCAGTTGGTTAGAGCGCTAAAGGTACAGACTTTAAAGACTCGAGTTCAAATCCCGACTCAAGCATTCATTTTTCTTTTCATATCATAGGCTATATATAGGCTATATGAATAACAAAGTTTTTCTTTTCTCGGACCACAGCGAAAACTCTATGTGTTTAATTATATAAGACCTAAACATGTGACTTGAACTTATCATTCCTTGATAATGGCATGTGGGATCACGCCGAAACGTCGGAATCAGTGGCCAGAGGCCGAACTTGAATCCAAGACGCGGAAAACCCAAGAAAACTTTCTTATTCATACTTATATCCTCGAAAATCTGCAATATAACATATATATATATATATATATATATATATATATATACATATATATACAGAAGAATTTCAACGACTACTGTCGTCATATGCTAGGCACCGAATATTAACAAAACCAATTTACAGCTATGTCAGTTTGAACCAATCATGATCGATTATCACTGAAATGTTTATCGAAATGAATAGTCAGACCAGATGCGCAATTGTTAAAAAATTACACTGGTCACATGGTTTTTGTCTCATGAGTACCAATAGTTGTACTTAATGCAGTTTTTCTTATCGTGTTTTCATATAGGCCCTATGTATCCGGAATTTCTCCATCACTGACAGTTTTTTTTATTTCAATTTCAATTAATGGATTTAAATAATTGTTTGTTTAATAAACGTTTTTTCGTCCATTTGTCCATTGTAAAATAAAACCAAATGAGCTAACTCAAATGGAAAAGAGATATCAAGGCAAATGGAATCCTAATATGCTGGCCGATTATTGTTGGACCATCAAGACGGATGCTCCACAGGCGAAATATAGCAGAAAATCGTCATTTCTCACTTTCTAGGTGAGTCCGAATGTTCGAATATTGTGTAGTTACGAATGTAGAAAATATTAAAGTATTTGAAATTATAAATTCCTGTCTCTCGGAAACCTTGCGTGATGGAGAAAAACCGATCTCATATTTGAATTCAGGAGAAAAATATACTATCAGAATGACATATTTTTCATTCTGAGAAAAAAGAAAAAAAAATTTTTTTGTTGCTCAGTGTAATCGAGCCCGAATGTCATATGTCTCTGATTTGTAAGCGAAAGAACACAGAACGCCGTTCTACCAAGACATTATTACACAAATTCAATTAAATATTATATGGAATGCTCATGCTTTTAACTAGGCTCATGGCATGTTTACAATTATACAGGAAATGATTCATTAGATGACGTCAGTCCTTCTTTACATCGTTTACCGACAGTTTTTTTCTTGGATATGAATCTCGAAGAGTTCTAATTAACCTTGTTTATTATTAGCTCTATCTTTATGAGGGTTCCCTTCTCTTTTTTTCTAGTTTTTTAAATAATTTTTAACGTCCATTATATTGCGATGTCTCACAAACTTCCTTTTTCATTATTACGTAAAACCACGTAAAGTATTTCCATTTTATTTTAATATTCTTTATTAAAAATTGCATTCACTGAATATCTTTTAAAATACCATGCGCGCTATCGTCTCTGTGGATGAAAACTCTTGCCCTTAATAAGGTCATCATCAGAATGGAAGGAAAATAAGTTTTAAACGCTTCATCCAGAAAATGCGTCAGTCCATTTTCTTTTTAAGAATTGGATTTTTTTTACACTCCTGTATGCGTATTTTTTAATACTATGCATATCCTTCTCTAACAATATTAAAATGAGAATATAAAAACTAACTAACTAGTATTATCGAACCCGTAGGTTCATGGCCGCGCGGACATAAGCTCTTCATACATTCCTATCCTGAGCTAATGTTTTTGAGTCATTCCCTGTATAATCTACTTCCCTCAAATCATAGTTAATGTTATTCTCCCACCTCATCTTGGTCTACCAACTGGGCGTTTCCTCTCTGGTTTTCCTACAAGAAGCTTTCATGCACGTCTTTCATTCCCCATTCCTGCCACATGTCCTGCCCATCGCAGTCTACGAGACTTAACTGTTCTTATTATATCTGGCTTCCTATAAAGACTATGTAGTTCACTGTTATGTAGTATTCTCCATTCACCTGTCTGTTCATCTCTCTTTGGTCCAAAAATTTTCCTAAGAACTTCATTCTCAAATACTAGTAATCTCCTTTCCTCCCTTAAAGTAAGAGTCCATGTTTCACATCCATGTAATATAACTGGTAGAATAATAGTTTTATATATTTTCATTTTTACGTTTCTTGATAGGCGTTGTATATTTGTAAAATTGTTTATCTTGTAGGTAGATCTGTCTCCTCAATTTATAAAATATATTTAAGTTATTTATAAAAATGAACGTGAATTTGTCTTTTATGGATTGAAAAAAACTACTTGACTGATGTCAGTGTTCCCCCCCCCCCAACATTTAGAGAATTTGTATGGGACAATTAACGTATATAACATATTACCTATGTACTATAGAGCTGGAGCTAAAAAGAAGGGGGAGGCATCGGTGCACTAAAAAAAGTAGCTTTTTGGACGTTTAAATGGCTTATCTTTTAAGGATAACTCACAATAACCATTTTTGTTTTTCAGCTCATTTGAATCAAAAGTAGATTCCATGAGTAGATTCTCGGGTAGATTCCATGAATTATGGTGAAAACACCATTCAAATCGGTTAAGTACAGTGCGATCAGTATAGCATTGGGCAGCAGACTGGGTTTTCTGTTAAAGCAGGATTTTAATATCATAATAAATATGAAAGTTTAAGTTAATAATTTTGTCTTTTAAAATTGTTTTAAGTCATTGTTGTGAGAATAATAAAACTTTCTGTTATATCTGTAATAAGAACACCTGCTTTACTTCATATTTTTAAATGAAAGTAAACTAAACTCTGATTGGATGTTAAAACAATTAACTTTCTTGCTTAACAAATCAAATTTAAACCTTATATTTAATGGACTATTAACCAATAGAATTTAAAATTACCATCATGCAATGTAATAATGTTCTTTCAAATTATAAAACAATTACACTAATCATTCAGCATATAACTTTCCACGAAGATAGAAACGAGAAGAGTTCTCAAGATAAAATGTAATATTTAATACAAGAATAATTTATTCCAGAAAAGAAAATAATTTATTTTAATTGATAGTGAAGAATAATACCACTTAAATTTACTTAATCTGCTGGGAACCTACAAAGTGAATAAATTTGTAATTATTTCTACAAGAAACAGTTTTTAGTGATTTTTAAAGTGTTTTCCTATCCAGTGTACCAACCTCCGACCTTGAGAAGAGAATCCGGCTCTACCGAAAATTAAACCCAACCTGAACCAGTAATTATTTTTGGGACACCAATACTTCTTCAAAATGTTACTACAACATCGGGCATGAAGAGAATTACTGCGTCAAAATGTCACCACAACGTGGGACAACAATTTACTTATTCACTGTCTATCAAAACTAAATACCGAAACAGACATAAGATTTTAACTTTCCAATATTAGACACAATATTTTCTAGAACAGGTACCAATTCTCAATTAAACAAATATCCATCCATCCATAGTAATCTTCACTGCAATCATAGCATTTTTATGCTATGCTTGCAGCTTTACTAGGGAATTGTGTAGGTGTGGTAGCTTCCCGTTGCTTTCCACACCGGTGAAGGATAATGGTGATGATGATAATGATAACGATGATGAAGATGATGGCCATATGATTTCGGGGACCGTTTGGGCCTTAAAGTTTTCCTGACATTTGTCTTACAGGTGAGGAAAAACCCCGATAAAAACCTCACCCAGAAAAACTGCCCCGACCGGGGATCGAACCCGGGCCCGCTGCGTGACAAGGCAGCACGCTACCTCGTAGACATAATATCGCACAGCACAAAATCCTGCGTCTGCTGTCCAATGCTATACTGATAGCACTGTAGTTTTTGAGTTCATAAAGGACATACAACAGACAGACTCGCACTCATTTTTATACATAATAGTATATTACGATGCGAGGTTGGGAAGTGATTTTTACAGAATCGAGGAAAAATGTTTAAAAAGTGAGGTTTTTAATTTCCGAGATTCTGTAAAACACTTCACAAACGTGCGTTGTACATTATTTTTCACGCAATGGTGCTTTCAAAATAATAAATAATAGTAAAATAATATCTTTGTTGGAAATATTTTCCGAGATTCTGTAAAACACTTCACAAACGTGCGTTGTACATTATTTTTTGCTCGATGATGTTTTCAAAATAATAAATAATAGTAAAATAATAACATATTTGTTGGAAATATTTGCGTTCATTATAAACAATTGACTAACGTTAACAGTGTGGGCAATGTTTATTAGTTGAAACAACAGGAGGCCTTGAGAACAATTATTGATAACATGGCCGCAAGTACGTATTATTGTTTTATATTGTTTCAAGTAAAATTCAGTTCATTTAAAATGCAGTGATTTGTTTCGTATAATGTATATTAACACTGCCTTTTGGATATTTTCTGTATATAGGCCTACATTGTACGTAGTATACATAGAGGGCAGTGGTTTTACTTCCCGCATGTGGGTGCAAATGTAATATTACAGTATAGTTATTTAGGTTGACAACCCCGAAATGTAGGAAGTTCAACTTTCAATAATACTGGTAATTGCTGGTTAGTACGACAAAACGCACTATCGCGCAAAAATATAATTTTAATTTGCCAATGACTAACTTTCATGAATTTGCTGTGAATATGTGTTATACATCGAACTACTAATTAATATATCTAATAAGTAAGAAACTTTCTACCAGTATGGACTATTGGTCGTTGCCTCAGACGCAGCGGGTCCGATTTCGATCTCCGGACGGGACACATTCCTGGGTTTTTTTTTTTCCCTCATCTATAAGTCAAATGGCAAGACATCTCAAGGCCGAAACAGTTCTCTCGAGCCACGATACTTCTCCATATCAAATTTTCCGTATTTAACCCTTAAATTATTGTTATTAACAACAATATAATAGAACAAGTTAATAACTTTACTTATCTTGGCTGCAATCTTTCCTACGACACATGTAAAGACATAGACATAAAATTGGTCAAATTTCAAAAACTTATAGGAACAATAAAAAACATTCTTTTCCGAAAAGTACGTCCAGATATAATTCTAAAATTTTATAAAACAATGGCTCTTCCAACTCTACTTTATGGTTCTGAAACCTGGACTCTTACTACAGGTAAATTAAATAGGATAGTAGCTGCAGAAATGAAGTTATTAAGACCTTTAGCGGGTTATACGCTTTATGATCACATACGTAATGAAGATATCCGCAAAGCTCTCAACACACCAGCAATAACTGAAATCATTCAAAAATATCAAAATAATTGGCATGAACACCTTCTGAGAATGCCAAACAATAGACTACCTCTGCAGCTATTGAACTACAGACCCACAGGGCGAAGAGACCCAGGAAGACCTAAGAAGAGATGGTGGGATCAATTTCTTTCCTGAACAAATTTCTTGTGTCATTTATTTAAATGTGGCGGACCGCATTGAAAACTGAATCTTGTATAACTGTTATTATTAGGTATGTTGTATAACTAGACACATATTTAAGTGTTTTCTTTTGTTCGTTTTCTTCTGTGTTATTTAAAATATTAAATAAATTAAACCAACTGATGTATCCTATAGGATACATTACGAATTTCAGGGTTAATGAATATTTGAGTGTAAGGTGTTTCTTTAATGTTCATGTTGTCTCGCAATGTCCGGCATTTAGCTGACAATTCATCCGAGGATGCCGTTTATGTCCTTGTGCAATACAAAATATATCCGAAATAGAGACCCGCGCCATAGTGGATGATTAAGGCAAGATGCCTTGGCGCAGAGCTAGGGGACTTGCGCTGGTTCGAGTCTCCATGGGGGAAGAAATTTGCTCATGGAATTTCGACCGGTGTGGGACCGGTGCCCACCCAGCATCGTGAGGCATTTGGTAGCTACAATAAGTAGTGGCTCCAGGTTGAGAAAACCAGCTATAACGGCTGGGAGACCACATATGATAATCACATGTCATCCCTACACTAGCTGGATGATCGTCTACCACTGTGATTAACACATGTGGATGTGATGCCAGCAGACGGATGATGATACAAGAGTCTTATAGGCCTGTCGCGCCATGGAGTTTAGTTCAGTTTTAGAGTCCAAAATATTCTCTCGACAGGTTGAATCCCTCTTGGGCCCGAATGTCGTGAGGAATGTAAATGTACCTACAAAGGGAGATGTTAAACCAATAAAAAAAGTTTTAAAAATTACACAAATATTAACTAACTCACTGGCACTATCGAACCCATAGGTTCATGGCCGCGCGAACATATGCTTTCCATACATCCCTATTCTGAGCTAATGTTTCCCAATCATTCCCTGTATAATCTACTTCCCTCAAGTCATAGTTAATGTTATTCTCCCACTTCATTCTTGGTCTACCAACTTGGCGTTTTCCCTCTGGTTTTCCTACAACAAGCTTCCATGCACGCCTTTCATTTCCCATTCGTGCCACATGTCGTGCCCATCGCAATCTACGAGACTTAACTCTTCTTATTATATCTGGCTTCCTATAAAGACCATATAGTTCATTGTTATATAGTCTTCTCTATTCGCCTGTTCATCTCTCTTTGGTCCAAAAAATTTCCTAAGAACTAATATACAGGAACTAGAGTTTAAAATACTCTCCCGACAGGTTGTGTCCCTCTTAGGTCCGAATGTCGGGAGGAATGTGAATGTATCTTGAAAGGGATATGTCAAATCAATAAGAAAAGCTTTAAAAATGCAGAAATAATTATTAAAGAAATTATTAATAACTTAATATCGAAAGCGTTCACCGATTACATAGATTTTTTAAAGCAGCGAATACCGTTTTCTTTTTTTTTTTATCTCGACCCTTCTTCTATGCTCATATTTGATGGTTTATTTCCACCCCTGTGGGGCGGCTGTCATTACAAAACTTTCCTGCAACAGATAATGATGCGACCCTCCCGTCGTCGGCATTTAAGGCCGGAAAACAGAGAGCTGCTTTACCGATCAGTACCCACCCTAGCCGTGCGCTCCACCACCAGCTGTGATGAATTGAATACACAAACGAACAATTTCTTCGTTGACATTTATCCCTTGCGTCACCCGCGGAGAAAACCGCCAACAATAGGAACAACGTTGCCGACGTTAATACCCCCTAAGGGTCAGTTTCCTTCTCTTTATATCGAAAGCATGACCCGTATTGACAAACACCAGGATTAGTATGAAGGGCAGATTGTAACGTCAATGAATTCGTGAGGATTGGTCAACTCCGAGGATTAAAATCGTTCAAATTGTATTGCGAGATTTTTTTCTAAGCTTCTCAAACACTGTGTGGATCAGATACAGTGTTTTGAGTCCTCTGGGCCTACATTCTTCACTTCTGCCCTCTCCTCAGTGTCTAAACAAGGGATTAGAGGTGGCTTAATGCAGGAACGTTGTGTGGGAAAGTAGCCCCCATGGCCTTAGGCATCAATATATGGAAGACTTACAGACAAAAAAAAAGAGTATATATATACATTTATCATTCATTATTTCAAGACAAACCTAATATTTCATAAATTACTACTTCACTAATGGTCTATTTCTACAACGAATTGTACATTTTTAACTTCGTGATAGTAGTAATGGAATTCATTGACTTTATTTCTTTACAAAGAAACGAAATGCAGTTTCATTTACATTGAGCACGGGCCTGTTTGGTCGTACGTGCATATTATTATTCTATAAGATTTAGAAAATTTACAAGAAAGATAAACCAAACTTTTTTTCCATATTATTGAACAATTAATAACACTGGTCAACATGATTTTTGTCTTATGAGTACCAATAGTTGTACTTAATACATTTTTTATCGTGTTTTCAAATATGTATACAAAAAATGTAAATATGTACATATGTAAAATAAAACCAAATGAGCTAACTCAAATGATTTCAGCTATGGAAAAGAGATATCAAGGCAAATGGGATCCTAATATGCTGGCCGATTATTGTTAGATCATCAAGAGGGATGCTCCACAGGCGAAATGTAGCAGAAAATCGTCATTTCTTACTTTCTAGGTGAGTCCGAATGTTCGAATATTGTGTAGTTACGAATGTAGAAAATATTGAAGTGTTTGAAATTATAAATGTCTGTCTCTCGGAAACCTTGCGTGATGGAGAAAACCCGATATCATATTTGAATTCAGGAGAAAAGATACTATCAGAATCACATATGTTTCTTTCTGAGACAAAAAAAAAGTTTCTTTTTTTTTTGTTGCTCAGTGTAATCAGATTGTAGTTTGCTCTTCTTATAGTAGGTCTGTTAGATTTTTAAGATTAAAATTCATAGTCATATTTAATGACATTCTATGAGTCTTCATAAACCCACCGAAGCCTGACCCAAACCAGGTTGAAAAAGGGTGAGGGGAAGGAGTACCATCCTCGTAAAAAACCGTGTTCAGTACGCTCGCCTATAGCACCCTGTAAGAGCACCTGCCAAGGGTTAAAGGTACTGCTGCCTTGTAGTTTGATGTTGGTTCAACAAAGGTTAGAGGAAGACAACCTTGATGAAAAATCGCCCGATCCTTCAGGTTAGAGGTTGCTGTGTGGGCCAGCTCCTCACTCATCGTAAAAAATATATAAAATGCTAAAAAAATCGAATCGTAAATCTCGGAAATAATGTTTTACTAAGAATGGCTGGAGGAAACCCTCAATGATGACGAAAATTCTCAAAATGAATGAAATTATGATTCTTTATTCCATGAATAAAGAAAAAAAAAACATACGAATATATAAACAAATGCGTAGATGGCTACACACGTATACTCATACATAAAAAAAAGGCGTAAACACAATGAATACATGTATGTGTATGTCTACAGTACGAACACAATAATACACATCTACACTCCTGTATAAATAAGAGACCATGTGTACAGATACATATTTTTTTAATTGCTCACTTTGTACAATAATAAAAATGTAGACAGCAAATGCTTTAACTACTAGAATCAAAACGTAACTCGACTTTTTTATTATATAAAACGTTCCTCATTAGAAGATTGCCTCAAGGACAAAGTGATACAGACAATTAATTTTTGTAATTGATGAAATACATTTTGTAAATATATTTTTAAAAATTCAACTTGTAGGCCTAATTGAAGTATACATACTATAAAGCAATTTTGTAAATATGGTTTCTTCTTCTTCTTCCTTCCAAGTATTAGGCCAAGGCCTGTTACGATCCTATAGAAAATTTTCCCTCCAGCGTTTGAGGGAAATTCTCGTATAAGACTTGAAAGCAAAATAATAGTCCCTTCGATTGGTTGCTGGCCAAAGGAAGGCAAGACCAGTGATGGGGTTGCCATCTTATAGCCTCTGGTCAGGCTTTTCTGGAGAAGAAAAGAAAATAAAGGAAAGAACAAATGAAAGAAAGGGAAAGACTCCCTAGCCCTCGGATGCCCTAATAGCGTCGGCGTCAAAAAAACAAGAGTTAACCAAGAGAGGTTAGATAGTAAAGTTAAAAGAGTGCAAAACACAAGTAAGTGGAAGAAATGTTTTGCACAGCTTGGGCACCTTGTGGTCGCCATCCACATATCCCCTAGATGAGGACCCCTGAGGGGAAATATGGTTTCTTAAAATTGAAATTGATCCTCTAATGGCAGCGATGGCAATTCTAGAAAGATACACCCTGTCCAAATCTAAGGAATTCCAAAATTTGGCTAAGAATCCTGGTATAGCAATTTGTCACTTGTACCCCTTGGCTTAGTTGTTCCTTGTTATTAAAAGTTTGTATATAATTGATGCATTTGAAGACTACAAAGAAAAAAACAATCAAAGTCCACTTTTCACAAAAATTGAGTTATGGCAATATGATCATTCCTGGCATAGAGAATTACTATTTTAAATGTCAATACATGGAAATATCATTCGTAGTCCACGTAAAAGTGGCTTCAAAATAAGATGTACATTGAAAGATCAATCAAAGTCCCACAGTTGTATGTTAAATCAAACCACCCAGTTATAAATAATCATCTAAATAATTTTCTAAATTTTCTAAATTGAAGAAATACATTTTGTAAATACATTACATTTTTTTTTCAAATTGTTATTGAAGTATACATACTATAAAGTAGATATGTTGTAAAGATGGTTTCTTAAAATTGAAATTTATTCTCTAATGGCAGCGATGACAATTACAGTATTTTCGTTATAAATGTTTGTAAGCCTGAATTTTAATTATTGAAAAGGGACAACATTGTGTTATTTTGTACAAGATGCCCAATCCCAGTAACAGGGCAGAAATATAACGACTTACAAAAACTGAAAAAGTTCTGCTCTCGTACATATTTTGTAAAGACGGTTTCTTAAAATAGAAATTGATCCTCTAATGGCAGCGATGGCAATTACTGTATTTTCGTTATAAATGTTTGAAATTCAACAATAGCCAGAGAGTTAAACATCGTACCTATATCTGAATACCTCCAAGAATATAGAAACAATTAGCTAGCCCATATTCAGCGCATGGATCGACACAGAATACCAAAACAAATTCTTCACTACATTCCTCGAGGCAGAAGATCTGTGGGTCGACCTTTTCGGAGATGGCGGGAGACCGTAACGGACCACTGGGCCTAATACTTGAAAGGACGATGATGATGTTTGTAATCCTGAATTTTTAATTATTGAAAAGGGACAACAATGTGTTAATTTGTACAAGATGCCCATCCCAGTAACAAGACAAAAATATAACGACTTACAAAAACTGAAAAAGTTATGCTCTCTACAACCCAAGACTTTTTCTCAAATTTAAAGTATGAAACGCAACGTTCCTGGTGTATTTGCATCGAAACAGAGTGCTTTTGTCTATGCGTGTTTTTTTTTAACTGTCACTGTTCATTACTATTCCCAATTTTGCAATTTAAAGAAGAAAACGATGTGGGCTTTGATTGTTATTTTATACAAAAATGTGTTGAGTGTTTCCATTGTTGTTTTCAGTGTTAACTACTCTTCGCTGGACGACAGAAATATCAATTCCAATATAATTTGTTATACAAACAGTGTTTGGTACAATTTCACATTTATAATACTTTTATTGTAAGAGCTTTTTAATGTTTGTTTCAAATTTACTCAGAATGAGAAATATGTGACTGATTGTTTTTTCTTTGTAGTCTTCATTTGTTTATCTCCACTCTATAGACATACTGAAAAGGCTTCAGTTCAGTGTAGGTCATGCAAATATAGAAAATAAAAATCAGTGTAGCTCTTTACAATATAAATTTCCGTTAAATTAACTTTAAAATAGAATTGCAGTCATCAAAAACGAACCAGGAGCACGAATTGGTCCGCATCAATAATTTGGATTGTTTGGTCATTGATATGCTAATGTATGTATATTTTTGCGCCATACAGGAAATATAAAGCTATTATTATGTCACTAGATTACAACTCTAAGAATAAAGTACATCACAGAAACGTGGTGTGTTTAGTAATAATTCACACCGGTATGTGGGGGTGTATTAATTGATGAGCGACAAAATAAATTTAGAAAGCCCCTCGTGTGTGGTCTTCGTCGAGAGAAAACACAGAGCAGTCAATTGAACGGGGTTATAACTACCGAATGACATTCATTCAGTCGCATCCTTACCCGAACTCTATACACATTATCCCAGTGACAGAGACAGAGAGAGGTTTATATGTAATACTTTATATAATGCAGTGAAGGCATAATCAGAAATAAAATTATTAAAGAAGTGAGGAGAAAAAAAAAAAAAGATGCTGAATTCAAATACATACACACAATAACACTGGTCAACATGCTTTTTGTCTCATGAGTACCAATAGTTGTATTTAATGCAGTTTTTTTATCGTGTTTTCAAATATGTATTCGGAATTTCTCCATCGCCCACAGTTTTTTTTATTTCAATTTCATTTAATGGATTTAAATATTTTTTTTTTATAAATCTAGATTTCTTCCCGGAAAATCTTGGCGCAGTGAGCGATGAGCACGGGGAACACTTTCATCAGGAGATTACAGCTATGGAAAAGAGATATCAAGAGGGATGCTCCACAGGCGAAATATAGCACAAAATCGTCATTTCTTACTTTCTAGGTGAATCCGAATGTTCGAATATTGTGTAGTTACGAATGTAGAAAATATTAAAGTGTTTGAAATTATAAATGCCCGTCTCTCGAAAACCTTGCGTGATGGAGAAAAACCCGATATCATATTTGAATTCAGGAGAAAAAAAATACTATCAGAATCACATATTTTTCTTTCTGAGGGGGGAAAAAAAAGTATATTTTTTGTTGTTCAGTGTAATCACAAATAGGAATGAGATGCACAAAGAAATTAACATGGCTTAATTTTGGAAATGCGTGCTATTATACATTACAGAGACTTTTGATATCCCAACTCCTTTCAAAAATCGATAAACTGAAAATATATAAAACGGTTATCTATCAGTTATATTATATGGATGCGAAGCATGGACTCTTGCTTTAAGGGAGGAAAGGAGATTACGTGTAATTGAGAATAAAGTACTTAGGACATTTTTTGAACCAAAGAGAGATGAACAGACAGGTGAATGGAGAAGACTAAATAACAATGAATTGCATGGTCTTTACAGGAAGCCAGATATGAGAAGAACAGTTAAGTCTCGTAGACTGCGATGGGCGGACATGTGGCAAGTATGGGAAATGAAAGACGTGCATGGAAGCTTCTTGTAGGAAAACGAGAGGGGAAAACGCCCAGTTGGTAGACCAAGAGTGAGGTGGGAGAATAACATTAACTATGATGAGGGAAGTAGATTATACAGGGAATGATTGGAAAGCATTTGCTCAGGATAGGGATGTCCGTGCGGCCATGAACATACGGGTTCTATACTGCGATTGAATAAGTAAGTAAGTAACCTTGTTCAGCGGTAGACAAAACCTTATGTCCTTTACTCTGCCAAGTAAAATAAAGTTATTATTATTATTATTATTATTATTATTATTATTATTATTATTATTATTATTATTGAAAATTAGAAAAAAATAAGAAATGCTGTCATACGAGGAAAAATAATGAATATTAGACATTCAATAGTAGACTATATAGGATATAAGCAATTAAATTGGTATGGGCACGTACGACGAATGCAAGAAGAAAACAAGAAAAGTTACCCACAAAAACATTGGAATGGTGTCCACCTGGAAGAAGATGGAAAGGAAGACCTCGAAACTCGTGGATGCAAGAAATAAGAACTGGAATGAGAACAAGAGGACTGGAGGGCATGGATAGAGACGAGCGGAGAAACAAAAAATAAAACTTTAGGCACAGAAATATGTGCAAACATTAAAAATCTGTATGTAAATAAATAATAATAATAATTGTTATTATTATTATTATTGGCCAAAGAGAGATGAACTGACAGGCGAATGGAGGGAACTACATGACAGTGAGCTATGTTATATTTAAGGGGAAACCAGGCATAATAAGACCAGTTAAATCTCATAGACTGTGATGGGCAGGACATGTGACACGAACAGGGAATGAGAGAGAGAGAGAGAGAGAGGCATGGAAACTTTCTCTAATGCTGGTTAATGCTGGAAGGTATAATCGGAAATAAAATTATAAAGAAAAGAAGAGAAAAAGAGTTTAAGGAAAACCTGATTGAGTGGTAGAAATGACCTTATACCCTTAACTCTGCCAAGTATAATAAAGTGTTTATTATTATTATTATTATTATTATTATTATTAGTAGTAGTAGTAGTAGTAGTAGTAGTAGTAGTAGTAGTAGTAGTATTTATATTATTATTATTCCTTGCCTCTGGTACCAAAGAGAGATAAACAGACAGGCGAATGGAGAGGATTACATAACAGTGAGTTATATTATGTTTACGGGAAACCAGATATAATAAGAACAGTTAAGTCTCGTAAATTGCGATGGGCAGGACATGTGGCACGAATGAAGACATAATCTGAAATAAAATTTAAAAAAAAGAGAAAAAGAGATCAAGCATAAATTGGTTGAGTGATAGACAAAGCCTTAAGCCCCTTACACTGTCAAGTAAAATAAATATGATTATTATTATTATTATTATTATTATTATTATTATTATTATTATTATTATTATTATTATTGACAAAGAAAGATGAACAGATAACCGAATGGAGATGACCGCATAAAAGCGAGCTATATCATCTTTATGGGAAACTAGATATAATAAGAACAGTTAAGTCTCGTAAACTGCGATGACAGGACATGTGGCACTTATGGAGAGAGACATGGAAACTCCTTGTGGCTATCTATTATTAATCCACAAATTGATTTCATTAGTGAAATCAACCGAAGAACTACTTGAATTCGTAACGGTGTGAACCAAGGCTCGTGATCTAATATTAACTATCAGACAGAGAATTTTGTTTATGAAGAGGAAGTATTCATCATCACAGCGTGGAGGAGTTTGTGTGGGTTACGCATAGGTGGAGCAGAGTCTTGTGTACTCACCTGCATTCATAAAACCAACTGGTCCTCCCTCTAATTTCATTAATAATACACAATTCGGCACATGTGCTAAAATATCACGGCCTACCTAATACCTCAAACAAGTTTTAGTTATTAAATTGCACACCTGAGGACACCACTATCCATATTAACATCAACGCGATTTAACAACTTAATAAATAATAAACAACGACGTGACAAGCATAATAGGTATTTTGTTGTCAGGTGCCTGCTGGCTCCATATGTGTCAATCATACAACATGCAGCCAAATTAAAAAAAAAAATACTAATTCAGTGACACTAACGGATCCATAGGTTCTTGGCACATGGATATTACTTATCATATTTTACGATAATGTATTATATATACAAAATGAAGACCTTTAAAACAAAATAAATAGATTTAATTATATGTGTGGCACCATAAAACGAAGTCTCAAGGGAACTAGAAAGGAGACACTTTTAAAATTTCATAAAACAATGGCGGTTCCAACATTACTGTATGGATCGGAACACTGGGTCTTAACCATAAACTAGGAACAAAGAATAGAATCGTCAGAAATGAGGTTTCTGAGGAGTGTAGATGGCTATACAATAATGGATTAAAGGCGAAGTGGGGATATACGAAGAGAACTGAATATATTCAAACTATTAGAATTACACAAAACAGAGATGAATAGATGGACCACATCAATAGAATGGATAACAATAGAATTCCGAAACAGATTCATTATAAAACACTAGGACGAAGAAATATTGGAAGACCCAGTAAAAGATGGATAGACCAATTCTAACATGAGATCGGAACAGACCAGCAGGTCTTACCCTTGATGCTGCTGATGATGATGATTTTACGGACTATAAGACGGGCCTTAATTTCTATGCAATTTCAGAAAAACAATTACATTTTTACTATTTTTATTATTTAAATTGGAAAGCCAGACTAAAAAAAAATCTTAAGTTTATAAAATTGAACTGATCTTTAAAATTCCTAAAAATTGTCATCTAAACTTTCTTTTTCTTCTTCCTCCTCGTCGTCATCGTTGTCCTCTTTATATATAAGATAGTTTTCACTGTCATCGAGAGGGTTACATATACTGCACTTCTTGAAAGATTGTCACGTAAGACCACAACTGTTTTATCCAACGACACACTTGTTTGATTGTGGGTCGTTTTAAAGCTCCCTTCGGCGTGAATTCATGTTGGGTTTCATCCATTATCCATTTGTTCCATTCGTCTCTCATATACACTTTAAATGGTTTATTTATCGAGACGCCAAGAGGTTGCAATTGTGAAGTACGTCCTCCCGGAATAATAACAAGCTCTGTATTTATTTACCTGTCTCTTTCACAGAATTTTTCAAATAAGTTCTAAACTGATCTAGTACAAGAGAACTCTTCTTCAATAAAGCACCTTTCTTTTCTCCCACATTCTGTTAACCCATTGATTCAGTTTTAAATATTGAATGAACTTCCCCAGAAACCAGATTTTAGTTATTATAAATTTTATTGTCTATATTCAGATATTCAAAACAAAAAAAATATAACGGTACTTGAGATCACGATAAGGGTGAAGGCCAAAACACATTCCTCCACCATTCATAAATGTTAAGAAAAGATTACCCTGCCAAGTGATGTACAAAATATTGCAAAATATGTAACAACAGAGTTAAGTGAGGCCATTTAACTGCCGGCGAGTCTACCTCGTCTTTTGAGGCGAATGGGTTAATCCATGATTTGCCAGATAGAGATAGGTTTCCGTGGCATCGAATATAGGGTCATTTTAAAAGACTGGCGGGAATTTTTTAATCAAACACTGGACATTTTTACATTAATTTCGAGTATAAGACGAACTTCAATTTTGGAGGCAATTTTCAAAGAAAAAATGCGTCTAACAGGCCTTAAAATACGGTATGTATATACCCCTATTAAGTCCTGCACCGTTGCCGAGTGGTTAAGGCAAGAAGCCTTGGCGCAGAGCTATGAGACTTGCGCAAGTTTGGGTTTCCATGGGGGAAGAAATTTTCTCATTGAATTTCGACCAGTATGAGACCGATGCCCACCTAGCATCGTGAGGCATTTGGGTCGCTACAATAAGTACCGGCTCCAGGTTGAGAAAACCAGCTATAACGGCTGGGGGACTTGACATGCTGACCACATATCACCCCTACACTCGCTGATGATCATCTACCTCTGTGATTGACACATGTGGATGTGAGGACAGCAGCCGGCCGGTAGGCTAAGGGCCTTCTAGATCTGTAGCGCTAGGAGTAGGAGCAGTAGTAAAAAAGTCAATATATCCCTGCCGGATTTGAAATCGCGACCCTCGAGGCCAGAGCAAAGGTACATAACCACTAGCCCACCGATTTGCTAAGTATAACTAACGAACAAACTCCCAGGCACTATCAAACTCATATGCTCTCCATAAATCCCTATCCTGATCTAATGTTTTCCAATCATCCCTGTATTACTTCCCTCAAATCATAATTAATATTATTCTCCTACCTCATTCTTACCCTCCTACTGGGCGCTTTCCTCCTGGTTTTCCTACACGGAGATTTCATGCCTTTCTTCCATTCCCCATTCGTGCAATGTCGTGCCCATCGTTTCCTATAAAGATCATGTAGCTCCCTGTTAAGCAGTCTTCTCCGTTCACCTGTCTGTTCATCTCTCTTTGGTCCAAAACATTTCCTAAGAACTTTACTCTCAAATACCCGTAATATTTTCTCCTCCCTTGAAATAAGAGCCCATGTTTCGCATCCATATAGTATAACGCGGAGAATATCAGTTTTATATATTTTCAGTTTAATGTGTTTTTTTACTATTAACTCATGCCCCAAATGGGAGTCAATGATCAATCACATTTCAATTATTTTTTATTTAAAACGAATCACAGTCGTTTTTTTTCACCTCCATTTTATCAGTTTAATTTAATCACTGTAAAATCAAGCTCTTCCTTTTTTAACATTCTGAATAGGTCATAGCATTATTTTGCAGTGACTGCATGTGGCTACCAGATTGTATATATAGTGCGCGAATGTAAACTTATCGTGAATGAGGGAGATAATTAAAAAACATTTGTAGCAATTAATTATACCATACAAAAAAAATAAACCACTGTTTGCACTTTCTTAAACGCATTTTTTCCCCAGGTAATAGCGTTCCAGAAAAAATATAATTGACATATTTACATCATAGGACATCAGAAATCAGTTAATATACAGTTTGATGTGTTTTATTTTTTCTCCACTAGGGTGCATTCTTACAATATTGCGATCCTTTGGCAATAAATAATATGATCTGGTTGCAGTGATAAACAAGTGAAACATAACGTTTCTCATATGTTTTCAAACATCGCCGTTTACACTAAATGTATAAATATTTTAAAATAGCTATATTTAAATAATAATTTGTGAGTAAACTGCTTATTTTTATTCGTTAAATAGTCCTAACAAATTCCACTCTTGATTTTCAAATTCTCTAGATAATTTGGAAATCACTCGTGGAATTACTTATGATAAAATTTGGGACAACAAGAGTCCCTGTAATGCATAATAGCATATATTTACGGAATTGAGACTATGTTTAATTTCTTTCTGTGCTTCATTCTTGTTTGTAATTATTGTCCCTATATATTACTTTCTAAGTGTTAAAACCTGGTACTAGCTATAAGCAATAAATTTGTGTAGAAGACATAATGATTATAAATAAAGATAAACATATAATTGTCAGGAATTTCCCCCCACGTGCTGTATGTCGCGTGGAGCCAAGTTTTTTCTGATACCTGCTTGCACCCCTCCCCCAAAGACGCTTTGATTTATCGGCGCTCGGCGTCGCTTTGCCTGTCTACATTATTACATCTGAGTCGAGTTCATATTTCAGTGATGTATGTCGCCTTCTCTTGTTTCTGCACCCTGTGTACAGTCCGCATCAACAGCTTATACCTCATTTTCACAGCTAATCACCGCATCGCAAACAATCTGTCAGTAGAGACGCATGACAGCGCACGTCATGCTTCTTTTGTTTATTTTTCCTAGTGCCAAGACCAGCTCTGTTCTTGTCTTCTTTAAATCAAATGCTTTTACAGCTCGAACAACGCCTCCTTTTTACTGTTGTTGACGTTTTCATGAACCACACTGCACAGCCTGTTTAGGAAACAAATTGCAGACAGGGGACAATATTTATTGTTTTCCATTTCCCTGACTTTTATTATCATGTTCATTGTGATTTCATTGTTCTATTTTTGTACGATGATGTTTAAGGATCCCGGTTATGGATTACATTTGTCTGCTTCTATTTACACAGAAATTACTTCCATTGCAATAAATGTAATATTTTATCCCAAAACAAAGCAATAAACTTCAAACTTGTCAGTATTATAAACTACAGTCAGGATTTTTATGTAGGCCTACTAAAAGGTAAGATTGCAACATAATGAGACGTTAGCGACTTATGACTGTCTTTTGTCTTGGTTCCACATACAACCAGTAGTTGTATAATGAGAAGTTAGAATTCTGTCTTTTGTCTTGCTATCACACATAAACAGTTGAAAAATATTATGAGGAGTAAGACTTCTGACTGTCTTTTATCTTGGTTTCATATACAAACAGTTGAATACTATCTCTATTGCAATCTTATCTCTTCTCTTATTATATAAAAATCCTGCCCTAATTATATTTTCAATATTCTTAATGTGTCCACCGCTGTAGTTTCGAGGTAGCGTGCTGCCTTGTCACGCAGCGAGCCCGGGTTCGATCCCCGATCGGGACAGTTTTTCTGGGTGAGGTTTTTATCGGGGTTTTTCCTCACATGTAAGACAAATGTCAGGAAAACTATAAGGCCCAAACGGTCCCCGAAATCATATGGTCATCGCAATCATCATCATTCATATTCATCTTAGATTGAGCTTAGGATTAGGGACTCTCCTGGCGCACCATTATCATAAGCATCACTCATCATATCATCGGGGCACCGTAACCCCGCCTTCCAGGCGCCCCAACCTCAGAACTGGGTTACAAGTACGCCATGCCAGGAGAGAAACCAGGAATGTCGAAAGACAAACCTGGGGCATTTGAAAAAAAAAATTCTTAATGTTCACTGTTATCACAATTGAGGTTATGAGATCACAAAAAAAATGAAGACATCTTAGAAGAATTACACATGGAGCTTTTAGAAAACAAAATTTCTGACTATAAGTCAAGATGGATGCAACATGTTCATCGAATGGAAAATCACAGGATAGCCAAACAAATGTTAAGATATCAACCTGCAGGAAGAAGAAGACGAGGACGTCCATTCAAAAGACTTCTGGATGGTGTTTCTCTTGAGGCCGAAACAAGTCAACAAATGGCCTAAATTCGTTAATGTACTATGATGATGAGGTTATGTAATAAAATGTTTTAAATAATAATATAATACCTTTTATTCTATCCGCCTTCTTCAATTAGAATTGGTTTTTAATTTAAAAAAAACCTTGTTAAATTATTAATCATGAAGGCCTTTTAAAAGCATGTTCCATTAGGTACCTATTAGCATGCCGAAGATGAAACATGCTTTTAAAAGGCCTTCATGATTTAACAAGGTTTTCTGATTAAAAATCAATTCTAATTGAGGAAGACGGAGAGAATATCCGTCTTCTTCAATTAGATTTATAACATTTTAACAGTAAGTTTATAGGTACAGGGTTCCCACAAATGCTCTTTCGGGTTTCGAACACGTGTAACTTGCGTTTAAATAAACTTACAAACATGAAACTAGTACAATGGAAAAATAAACTCAAAAAGGTTTGGTTATAGTGTCACAGTTGGCAACATTGACGGTATAATTACATATTATAATTATAAACTTACAATTTTCTGAACAATGAAAAGAAATATACCAATTGAAAAGCATTAAAATATTTTTTTAAAGCAATAGCAGTTTCTGCATTTTCTATTTGGGTGTGCATTATTATATTCAAAATTCATTCGGTCTGAAATTACGAAAAATGGAATCGATACTGATCAAATTCATATTAAAATTGCGTTGAGGTAAACAATCACAAATAAAATATTAAAATAAATACCTGGCAGGCGCCATCGTCCTCGACTAGGTTATTTTTTAAAAACATTTAAGAACTGTACGCCATTCGGAAAACGACTTCCATCTACAGCAGAAGGATATGCGCTACTAGTGGTGTTGTTTTGCGATGCTTTTGAGATCAGCTTCCTTCCAGCTTCGTCAGTAGACCAAGAATGAGGTGGGAGAAAAACATTAGCCATGATTTGAGGGAAGTAGATTATACAGGGATGACTGGAAAACATTAGCACAGGATAGGAATGTGTGGAGAGCTTATATCCATTAACCTAAGGGTTCGATGAAGCCAATGAGATATTTAGTTACTTACCACGTTTCACATTATTTTCCTGCACCCTATTAATCTACAAATGTTCATATTTGCATCTGTGCAGTGGACTTCCAAAAGCGAAACGTGTACAAAGAGGAGTATCAATCAAGGTTAAGGTGAAACCAAACCTCGAACACTATATTGTTCGCAGATCATAAGGTGATTTTTAGCAGTACAGAGGAGAGTTACAAATCTCTACCCATAAATTAAATGAAGTGATAAGTAATTACAACATGCGCATATCGGAATAATAGAATACAATAAAGTAATGACTTTTGACGGATTAAACTACAGAAGATGCAAAATAATGATCCATAACAAAATAATAGAAACGAGTAAAAAAAAATTCAACTACTTAGGGATTAACGTATCTTACTACCAAAAGAATTATACAAACTCGAAATTAAACAAGTTTTATAATATGTGCGGAACAATAAGAAGAACACTAAAAAATAAAACATTAAAAATTACAAAATTAAAATTCAATAAAACTATGGCAATACCTATGTGAAAATTGGACACTTAAAAGATCAGATTAAAAGAAAATAGAAGTAACTGAAATGAAATTCTTACGTTCAGTAGCAAGCTATACATTGTTAGATAAGTAATATAATAGAGTAAGAACCGAATTAAACATCTACAGTGTTATAAATAAAATTCAAGACCTAACTGGCTCCAACATATAGAAAGGATGACAGTCCCTTGATGTGGAAACAAGTCTATGGCCTAACTCCATGACGTAGAAGAAGAAGAAGAAATTTCGGAGAAATATAATAAATTGAAAGCAGTTGACGAAGGAAATATTAAGATGTTAAATATAAAATTGGTACCTGGCAAGTCAGTCGTTCTGAACTAAATTATTAAATAGTTCCAAATATGGAGGCCTTTCAACATCAATGTTTCATCGCCTGCATTTTAACTGGCACTGATGTTGTTGTACAGGTTGTCTGCGGGTATGTTTTCATTGAGTAGGTCTGTATTCTTTGTTTCTCTTAGAATCTCTATAATATATCTTCAAGGATGCTGATTATGTTGTCGTTGTACTCTCTGTATACTGCTGACATAGAGTTATCGATTTAATCGAGCTGGCTTACCAGGTACCAATTTTATATTTAACATCTTATTACATAACCTCAACGGTGCTTTAATATTAATTTTAAAAGTGTCGAAGTAAATATTGTAAAACGGTTTGGTATTACTTAAATATCATGACTGTTGACATTATAACATAGAAATGCGATAAGACGTTTGGACGTGATCCAATGCACGGTGCAGGTCAGCACCTGACAGGCGTCATATCAAGTAGTTCTGATTAAGAATTTCACACTGAAGGGAGGAGGAGTGGGTTGTCACACTCTCACTGAATATTTATTTTTATTTGAATGAACGCCAACACCAACCGTGGCCATGGGCCAGCTACCACATTTATCATTACACACAAATATTTACCCTAATATTATCAACACCATACTGATCATTATTATGTTATCAAAACCCATAAACTGCCAACTTAAAACCATCAACAGTCATAGCTAAATATTGTTGCATACAGAATGATTAAGGAGGGACCAACACCTTTGAGGGTCAAAAAAAGGAATTTTTCAATTTATTTTCTTTCATATAGGTTGAAACTTCATCTTTAAATTAGTGAAAGATTTTCATTGATATATCTTTTACGTTTCGAGTTATGTTTAAAAATGTACAATAATTTCACTCGAGTGAGCTCTTTAATTTTAGGAGGTAACTACATCTTCCGTAAGTTAGTCCCTTGTTTTCCGTAACTTCATTTTTTCAATACGGTTTCCCTGATAACTTCCAAAGGTTTCAAGGTATTGATATGAAACTTTGCATGTATATGTAGTTTACAGAGATGAACAAAATATACTACAATTAGTAATGTACCTATAATATTGTATTTTTAAAAATATATTTGTAATGCAAATTTTAACAAAAATGAGTATGCATCAATTTAAAATGAAAAATAAAATATCTACACTACATATAATTAAACAATTTTAGTATATTTTGTAGCTACAACATTAATGAGTAAAATAAAACAAGAAACATTAAAATATATTGAAATTTAGGAAAATTATCAGGGAAACGGCAAGACAATGCAAAATTTTGAGCTGACTTTTGAATATTTAATTAACCATAACGATTGAAGTTAGATTGTACTTAATTACACAAACATGCTCATATTGTAATATAGATACCACATATCAAATTTCATTTCTGTAACCAGCATTGTTGCTGAGAAAAAAATATTGAAATATGCCATATTTTTAATAGCTAAAGGTGTTGGTTCCCCCTTAAAATGTTGTGACAAATTTCAGGAGTTTATAGAGGGTCGAAATACAACAACTTTTGATTAGTAACTTACGGTCTGGAAAGTAATCCTGGGTCAGTACAAGCCCTGGAATGTCTAGATGGAAAGAAATTATTTTGTGCACACACTTACGCAAATATAAATGTATTCACCAATTTGGTTTTACAACATTAGGTGTTCAAAATGCCTACCACCACATTGAATACAGGGATGTTCTTCCACGTGATCAAGAACTTCCTCTTCCATAGCAACTGTTCCAATCGTACTTGGTCGGCCTACATGATGCCATGAACGCAAGGAATCTGTCTCCCAAGTCGGTGGTAAACATTTTGAAATGTTCGAGGATGTGGTTGACGTCTGTTCGGATGTTGTGAGCTTTACAGGCGTTGAGTTCCGCGTGCATTACCATTTGCTTCACCATACATGAAATGGATGTCTCAAAGTTCTGACAAGCTGTATTCCATTTCACAAAAATCACAAATCTTCATAAGTAATGCCACGAGTGATTTCCAAATTATCGATAAATTCACGACTCACTAAGTGAGGAGTGAATTTATTTAGAGAATTTGGAAATCAAGAGTGGCATTTGTTAGGACTATTTAACGAATAAAATTAAGCTGTTTACTCACAAATCATTATTTAACTATAGTTCTTTTAAAATATTTATATATTTGATGTAAACGGCGATGTTTGAAAACAAATGAGAAACGATAGGTACGCTTCATCTGCTTCTTTTGTTTATCACTGCAACCAGATCATACTATTTATTGCCAAAGGAACGCAATATTGTAAGAATGCTCTCTAGTGGAGAAAAAATGAAACACATCAAACTGTATATTAATTCATTTCTGATGTCATATGATGTAAATATGACAATTGTATTTTTCTGGATTATTACCTGGGAAAAAATACATTTAAGAAAGTGCAAACAGTGGTTTCTTTTTTTGGTGGTATAATAAATTGCTACTAATGTTTTTATATTAACTCCTGCAAGCGCTATGTGTTGACATCTATGCACTATATATACAATCTGGTAGCCGTATTTCTTCACAGGCTCAGTCACTGCAAAATAATGGTCAGACCTGTTCAGAATATTAAAAAGGAGGAGCTTCCTTTAATATGGTAAATTTAATACTGATAAATATTTCGTGAAACACGACTCTGATTGGTTGTAAAACAGAAATCATTGAAATGTGATTGGTCATTGACTCCCATTTGGGGCATGAGTTAAATAGTCAAAGTAATACTGTAGTGGACCTCTACAATACACTGCAGATACCGTATTGAAATGAAAGCAACCTACAGAGCGCACGAATGACTATCAGATGTGAACAGAAGAGTACACAAGTACTGTACTGCACTAAACGGTACAACAGACGGAGCGTCTTCATAAATTCATAAAGTAGTTTATCGAACCCAGTGCTTCTCTGAAAAGTAAGCTTAGATCCGCATTGAAGTTCTCGATTTTCCCAGGCTTGGATTGACCCAGGATTACTTTCCAGACCATAAGTTACTAATCAAATGTTGTTGTATTTCGACCCGTCTATAAGCTCTAGAAATTTGTGCACAACCTTTTGAATTACTCTGTATATAACTAGCGAATACCCGGGGTGCGCTGCTTCGCCTAAATAAATTAAATATGTGTTTTTATTTTTAGCTGAACAAGTTAAAAGAAAATTACGGGTTAATTAAATTGTATGGTATATATACTGCGACGAAACAAACATGGCTGTTAATAAATGAGTTGGAGAAAATGTTTTAACATCTCACCCCACAAAGTTGCGTGTCTTCACGATACCGGTTTCAAAAGTATAGCATTACTTCCATCTTCAGTCAAATCCCAACTGTCGAAATTTGACTGAGGATGGAAGTAATACTATACTTTTGAAACCGGTATCACTAAGACACGCAACTTTGTGGGGGTGAGATGTTAAAACATTTTCTCCAACTCATTTATTAATATAAATACCTCATTGTGTTTCCTCTCACTGTAATTTTAATTAAAAACAAGGCCTTTTAGATAATAATAGCAACTAAACATTCTCCTGTACACCTATGACAATTTTTTATACAGATCAGTTGTATAGTTTAAAGATCTACATATCACATACATACACACATTCGGTTTTATATAATACATTTCATAACATAAAACAAGGAAGGATACAAGCTTTAAGTTCTACAAAACAATGGCGGTACCGCTATTTTTATATGGTAATGAATCCTGCGTAACAAATAAGAGGAGTTCAAGTAGAATACAAGGTGCAGAAATGGCATTTATAATAAGAAGGAACAAAGGATGCACAAAATTGTACCACATAAGAAATGAAGACATAAGAAGTGAATTAGAAATATATTCAATAAATGATAGAATTCAACTACACCGCGTCGGCTGGGAACAGCATGTTCATAGAATGGAAGAAACATGGTTGCCCGAGATAGCATATCATTATAAACCAAAGAGATTAAGGGATGTAGGAAGACCTAGGAAGAGATGGAAGGAATCATTGTGAATTCGGAACAGGCGAATCGCCTAAAACTTGAAGTGAAGAAGAAGAAGAAGATGATGATGATGATAATACATTTAATTTATCTTTATAGATGCTTTAACATCCAAAGTCATATGACGTCTATAATCTTTTGGTTGCAAAAAGTAAATGAATTAATTGATTTTGGCTGACCGAAGTGGGTTTTTGCCCCATTCACAAAAACTCCTTCACAACTCCCTGTTGTTCGCTTCTTCCAAGTGGCCTTCTACCCGTGTGAGATCTTGATACACCTGGTCTTTGTAACATTGTTTTAGTTTGTCCAATAGACAATAATTATTGTATACAGCTATTTTTGTTAGTCTTGTGTTTTTTTGACGTAAATGCGACCAAACCATCGTATCCTGATATTCTACTATTAATTCTTTGTTCTTACTTAGTTTCTAAACCTCGTTTTCTTTAACACTAACTTTTTTTCGTGAAATTTTTATTTTATAAGCAATAAAAGAACTTTCAAATTTTTAAACAGCCCAAGTGTCAGCGGCATACAATAATGTTGGTAACATTATAGGAGATTCTATGCTACAGTGCCACGTACATAACAAACAAACAAACAAAAATTATTGTTGCGGTATGTGAAAAAGAAAAATGTATAATATATATATATATATATATATATATATATATATATATATATATATATATATATGTTCTTTTTTCCAAAAAAATGTGATTAACGCCTTAAAATGAAGTGAGAAGTTGAGCTCAAAGTAATCTAAAATTACCATATTTACAATGTAAAATATGTACCCTATTAGCCATTGCTCAGACAGTGTAGTCATTGAATGTCGATTAAATTTTGCACAGGGGCCTTTTTATTCAGGCTTGCAGTTCTTTTAAGAGCTTGAAAATCTTCAGACTCAGGGTCCTACGGCTTAATGTCCCTACCAGAGGACTCATCCCTTGAATTTTTCCTAAAAATTCAATATCCCGGCCGGGTTACAACCCACGACCCTCGGGACTATAGGCAAGTAACATAACCAGTAAACCACCGCTGCCGACATTAAAATGCAAAAAAAAAAAAGGTCCTTAATATGTTCATTGTCCCTATATGGCCTCAGAGATATTTGTGTACCTTACTCCACTCTACCCCAAGTAGATTTAGATTTACATGTGACAAGTAGACACTGACAAAGCTGTGACTAGGTATGCCCCGCTCTCCCCCACACGAGGTTCAGATATACAAGCGACATCTTGACACTGACAAAGCTGTGATTGTCTCGCATCTCCAGTAACAACATACGTCACAAGATGTCACTAAGGTGCTGCTTCCATTTGTCATCTCTGCGGTCTACACTTACAGAGACATTTTAGTCTTTTATCAAAAAGGTCTACCAATAATAAAATTTAGAGGCGACAACAGTGCATTAACTAACTAACTCACTGGTACTATCAAACCCGTAGGTTCATAGCCACGCGAACATACGCTATCCATACAACCATATCCTGAGCTAATCTTTTCCATTCATCCCCTGTATAATCAACTTCTCTCAAGTCATGGTTAAATTTTATTCTCCTACTTGATTATTGGTCTACCAACTGGGTTTTTTCCCTCTGGGTTTCGTACAAGAAGCTTCCAAGCACCTCTTTCATTCCCCATTCGTGCCACATGTCCTGCTCATCACAGTCCACGAGATTTAACTGTTCTTGTTATATCTGGTTTCCTATAAAGGCAGTGTAGCTCACAGTTAAGTAGCCTTCTCCATTCACCTGTTTGTTCATCTCTCCATTTCATTACAAAAATAAATTAAAATTTGTAAGAATTTAACCTCTAACATGTGATGACAAAGCAAAGGAAAGGGAATGATTGGAAAACGTTTGTTCAGAGTAAGGATGAAAGGAGAGCTTATGTCCACGCACCATTGAACAGCTGTTTCGATAGTGCCATTGAATTAATTAGATGATAATAACAGAATAATTAATAATAATAATAATAATAATAATAATAATAATAATAATAATAATAATAATAATAAAACAATAATAATATCAATGATAATATAAAAACCATACTAATTATAATAACCATATACCTAGGCCTACGTAAAATCAAATTTAAAAAATGGGAAAATACAACTTATTGCTAGAGTATGTGAAAAATATGTTGAATTTTTTCCAAAAAATGAGAGAAATGCCTTAAAATTAAATGAGAAATTGAACACAAAATAACCTAAAATCAACATATTTACAATGTAAAATATGAAGGGCTTAGGGCAGTAACATGATAAGCCATATTCTATCAAGAAATTAGATATCTCCATATAAAAGCAAATAAAGTTATTGAAATATCCATAAAATAATTTTGTAAGTGCGTCAGTGATGAGTTAAAACATATAGACACGCAATGTATTAACAACAATACTGCTCAATTTGAAACATTAAAATCCTTATATCTCAGAAAAACAATATGTGGCTTCTCGTGGTATTGTCCTAAGCCCTTCATATGTATTAGTCATTGTTCTGACAATGTAGACAACAGTTTTTAAAAATATTTTTTCCGCGATAGTGCGATTTCTCCTACTTACAGCAATGGCTACCATGATTGAAAGTTCAACTTCCTACATTTCGGGGTTGCCAACCTAAATAACTATACTGTAATAAAATAACTATATTGTAATATTATATATATTACAAACACGCGTGTGGGAAATAAAACCACTGTCCTCTATGTATACTACATACAATGTATATACAAAAAAATATCCAAAAGTTAGTATTAATATACAATATACGAAACGAATTACTGCATTTTAAATGAACTGAACTTTATTTGAAACAATGTAAAACAATAAATATGTGCTTACTGTCATTTTATCACGAAATTGGTCTCACGGCCTCCTGTAGTTTCAACTAATAAACATTGCTCACACTGATCTTGTAGAAGATTTCCGGGCTGTTGGCCGTCTCTGGCGAAACGTCGGGGAACTACAAGCCTCAAGACCACGGCCAACAGCCCTGAAATCTTCTACAAGATCATCATAGTAATTGCGGCCGTGAAAGCCTAAGTCAATTATTGCTCACAGTGTTAATGTTAGTCAATTGTTTATAATTAATGCAAATATTTCCAACAAAGATGTTATTATTTTACTATTATTTATTATTTTGAAAACACAATCACGCATAAAATAATGTACAACGCACGTTTGTGAAGTGTTTTACAGAATGTCGAAATTTAAAAACTTCGCTGTCGCTCCGTTTTTAAACATTTTCCTCCCTTCTGTAAAAACCCCTTCCCAACCTCGCATCCTAATATACTATTGATAAAGTTTTAATGGGGGGAAAGAAATAATTAAATTCCGTCAATCGCAATAAACGACAACTTCGCGAACCATTTGTAATGGCTTGGGTGGCCCGTGGGCCACCATTTGAATAGCTCTGTTTTATCCGTCACGCAGGGTTGACAACCCGGCTGTCATCAAGTGCCGATTGTCTAGAAAAAGTGGGAGCCTTAACCTCCTACTACCCAAAGGGCCTCACGAGGTCTGTAGTGGGATTACTTTACTTTTATTCGATGAGTGTAAGGTGTTAGACCGGAGTTCTGAGATTGTAGATTGTGCGTACGTGTGCTATAATTTGAAAATCACTGATTCAAATGAATGAGACTATTACCCAAGATTCTAGGAAGTAGCCATTACCGATTTGATTTAACATAATGCATTTTGCTTAAAGTGAGTAGAGAAGCAGCTGTGGATAACAATACAAAGTAATGACATGATGGAGACAGCTCGATGACGTGTGCGCACAATATTGATATAGTTGGTTCAGTTATTTAGTTTTACAGGCGACATAAAAGAAAACTGTATCCCTCTGGTTTAAAAACAACATTATTACCGTGTAGTAGAGCCGATAAGTTCTTGTTAGAGGCTTCTAAGAAGTTGCTCCAATCACCAAAAACTGAAAAAAGTTATCTGCTAATAACACTGGTCAACATGATTTTTGTCTCATGAGTACCAATAGTTGTACTTAATGCAGTTTTTATCGTGTTTTCAAATATGTATTCGGAATTTCTAAATCACCCAGTTTTTTATTTCATTTTCAATTAATGGATTTGAATAATTATTTTTTTACTAAATGTTTTTTCGTACATTTGTCCACTGTAAAATGAAACGGCGAACATTTTTCATCAAGAGATTTCAGCTATGGAAAAGAGATATCAAGGCAAATAGAATCCTAATATGCTAGCCGATTATTGTTGGACCATCAAGAGGGAAATATAGCAGAAAATCGTCATTTCTTACTTTCTAGATGAATCCGAATGTTCGAATATTGTGTAGTTACGAATGTAGAAAATATTAAAGTGTTTGAAATTATAAATTCCTGTCTCTCGGAAATCTTGCGTGATGGAGTAAAACCGATATCATATTTGAATCCAGGAGAAAAAATACTATCAGAATCACATATTTTTCTATCTGAGCCAAAAAATATATATATATTTTTTGTCGCTCAGTGTTATCTTAACAGCGTTGCAACTTTTGTCTTTTGCAGTATCTTTAGTTGGTAAAAATGTATTCTATTGAATACGTGACAACGCTGCTTGATATGCTAAATACTTATGCGTGCAAATAGACCTACCTAACCTCAAAGTAAAGCGTCTATAAACTAAATCACTGAGCCGACCAAATAAACATATGACTGTCTATTGTATGCAACTAACAACTCCGCCTGTAAAGTGCACCTTGCTTTTCATTAACCTTAATAATATGACTTTAATTTATGTTGTTTTGGCAAAGCTCCCTCTTGTCATATGGAAAGCGAGAGTTCTTGGGCAGGTTGTGAATAAGATCACTTTCAATCCATTGAATCGTGGAGTCTCGCCAAAACCACAAATTCATTGTTGCGGTACAGCTGCAGTCATACGGTTTGACCTTTATTATACAATAAGAATATAAACCTGTCGTGCTACTGTATGTATACTCTAACTAAATTAACTCACTGGCTCTATCGAATCCGTAGTCTCATGGCCACGCGGACATAAGGTCTCCATACATCCCTATCCTGAGCTAATGTTTTCCAATCATCCCCTGTATAATCTACTTCCCTCAAATCATGGTTAGTGTTATTCACCTCATTCTTAGTCTATCAAGTGGCCATTTTCTTTCTTGTTTTCAGCTTCCATGCACCCCTTTCATTTCCGATTGGTGCCACATGTCCTGCCCCTCGTAGTTTACGACACTTCATTATTCTTATTATATCTGGTTTCCAACATGGACTCTTACTTCAAGGGAGGAAAGGAGATTACGAGTATTTGAGAATAAAGTACTTAGGAAAATTTTTGAACCAAAGAGAGATGAACAGACAGGTGAATGGAGAAGACTACATAACAATGAACTACGTGGTCTTTATAGGAAGCCAGATATAATAAGAACAGTTAAGTCTCGTAGCTTGCGATGGGCAGAACATGTTGCGCGTATGGGGAATGAAAGATGTGCATGGAAGCTTATTGTAGGAAAGCCTGAGGGAAAACGCTCAGTTGGTAGACCAAGAATGAGGTGGGAGAATAACATTAACTATGATTTGAGGGAAGTAGATTATACAGGGAATGATTGGGAAGCATTAGCTCAGGATTGGGATGTATGGAGAGCTTATGTCCGCTCGGCCATGAACATACGTGTTCGATAGTGCCAGTGAGTAAGTATTATATCTGGTTTCCAGTCGGCCGCTGTGGTCTCGAGGTAGCGTGCTGCCTTGTCACGCAGCGCGCTCGGCTTCGATCCCCGCTCGGGACAAATTTCCTGGGTGAGCTTTTTTCGGATTTTTCCTCACCTGTAAGACAAATCTCAGGATACTTTAAGGCCCAAACGGTTCCCGAACATCATCTGGCCATCAATATATTATTCACCTCATTAGATTGAGTTTAGGTTTAAGCCTCTCCTGACGCATCATTACCCATCGGCATCATCCATCATAATATTGGGGCAGCGTAACTCCGCCTTTTAGGCGCCTCAACCTCAGAAGTGGATTACAATACGCCAATGTCAGGAGAGAATACCTGAAATGCCGAATTACAAGCAGGTAGCATTGAAATTTATATTTTATATCTGGTTTCCTATAAAGACCATGTAGCTCACTGTTATGAAGTCTCCTCCATTAGCCTGCTGTTCATCTCTTTCTCTCTCTGGTCCATATAGTTTCCTAATAACTTTATTCTCAAATACTCGTAATCTCCTTTCCTCCCTTAAAGTAAGAGACCATGTTTCGCATCCATATAACTGGGAGAATAACAGTTTTATATATTTTCAGTTTAACATTTTTTTGAAAAGTGTTGGGACTTTTTTTATTGCACCGATCTCTTTCTTTTTTAGCTCCGGCCCTATAGCACTTATGGTAAAATGTTATATACGTTAATTGTCTCAGAAAACATTTCTAAATGATGATGATAACCCCATTCAAATCGGTCAAGTAGTTTTTGAGTCCATAAAAGACAGACTCACACCCATTTTAATAATATATAAATATATATTTATATTATAAAAATATTATAACTGCGAGAATAATAGTTTTATATATTTTCGGTTCAACGTTTATTGAGCAAATTGGGACGACAGGAGTCCCTATTTTACATAATAACATGCATTTCCAGAATTAAACCTATGTTTAAATCTTTTGTACACCTCATTCCTATTTGTAATTATTGCTCTTAGGTATTTGAATTCAACTACTTTTTCAAAATTTTTCTCATTTGTCATTAATTGCCCAGTTCCATCATATAATGCATTTGCGAGATTAAAGTGCGCCTGCTATAAGTGTTTGTGTAATGAAAAGAAATGATCTAAATATTCTGAATTTACAAGTGAAAACTGCACAGTCTCTGAAAAATGCATCGTTACCTATTATCACCGCCACTGAAGAAAATGCACAGTCTATTCATCCTGAAAAATGCATCGTTACTCTATGTAGGCCTACAATGACATTATCACCGCCACTGATAAAAAAAACGAGGTGTGGCTGTGTCGTGGACACGGTCGTGTTTCTTTTTTTACGTAAATGCATGAAGCTATTACATCATCCACTTAGATAGGATCGGCCGCCTCAGCTGCAGATATACTGGCGCCGTCGTTGATCCGCTCGGACGCCTTCATTCGTTTACGTTCCCGGCACCTCTTCACTCTGTAATTTGGTGGTATGGATACCACTGCTCTAGAGAAGCCCTTTCTAACCGTATACTATCTCTATATTTTGATTTGGCTGTTTGACGAGTATAGGTCGGCATAGCATTACTTATTTAATTTTTTTTATTTTAGTACCATATATTCTTCTTCTTCTTCTTCTTCTCCACAGTTTGAGCTTATTTGCCAGCCTGTTCCGGCTCCAAATTGCTACTGTTTCCATCTTTTGTTTGGTCTTCCCAAGCATCTTCCTCGTGGTGAATAGCTGTATGCTGTTTTTGGTATTCTAGCAAACTATTTCACACTAATGTTTTATATATGCAATCGATAGATCTTGACAGGAGCTAATGATTGAAACTCAAACGAACATCGTAACTTCTCCGAGTCAAATTTTATACTAAACGAAAATTATGTGACGCAGCGAAACAACCTCAAAATAGCAGCACTTCACCCTCCGCCGCGCACAATGCGTCACGGTCCACACTCAACGTAACGAATTATTTTATCTTTTATCTATCGAGTGGTGTAATCAAATTTTCGATGTAGATGATAGATATGAAGCTGCAACACCAAACTGTATCCCCCGATTTTGTTATCAGTTTTCTGAGTTGTCTCCCACTATGGACGCAAATTTAAATACGTATGCACTTCAAAAGAAACGATCTTAATTTTTTTTAAATGCCCCAGGTTTGTCTTTCGACATTCCTGGTTTCTCTCCTGGCATGGCGTACTTGTAACCCACTTCTGAGGTTGGGGCTCCTGGAAGGCGGGGTTACGTTGTCGCGATGATATGATGGGTGATGATGATGGTGCGCCAGGAGAGTCCCTAATCCTAAGCTTAACCTAAGATGAATATGAATGATGATGATTGCGATGGCCATATGATTTCGGGGACCGTTTGGGCCTTAAAGTTTTCCTGACATTTGTCTTACAGGTGAGGAAAAACCCCGATAAAAACCTCACCCAGAAAAACTGTCCCGACCGGGATCGAACCTGGGCCCGCTGCGTGACAAGGCAGCACGCTACCCCGAGACCACAGCGGTGGACCGATCTTAATATTCTGAATGCTTCAATTAACGAGGTCAACTGCACGGTCTCGTCATCCTGAAATATGCATGGTTACTCTAAGCACACTGACGTCATAACCGCCACTAAGGGAAAAAATGTATTCCGTAGAGCCATGTTAGGATGCAGTTAATTGAGTGGAAGTGTGGACGGAACATAACGAGGAGATGGTTGTGAAATATTTATGAGTGAAATAAAAGTTAATGTTTGTATTATTGATTCACTTTCGCCTTTTTAAGGCACACGTTCCGAAGACCTTATTAAATAATGTGGTTGTCTGGGTAACGCAGGCTGTCAAATGTTTTCGGACTTTAAGATGCTTCTTGGAATGATAACGTGCCTGCAGGGTGCTATTACAGCTTCTATGGGAAATTTCTCGGTAATTGGAACTCCTGGTCACGTCACTATTAGCCCCATCTGCAACTCCTCACCAAACATGACAATATATGATGACTCCAATTCAACATTATTACCACTATGAAATTATTACCTCTCTCTCCCTTCCCTTCCATCTCTCTTTCTCTCGTCTATTAGTCTATATTCGTCTATTCCTACTAAAATTTTCAGTCTAACAATTTCTTAACCATTAGCAACATATCTTGACATTCAACATTAATAAGATTCATGGTGGAGTTCCGTTGACGCATTATTCTAAATTAAAATATAAAATTATGAAATATTTACCTAAAAGGTCCGTCTCCTCAACTTTATTAGTTATTTAGCTACCTGTAGCGCTTTCCGGACTAGTCCCAATTATCAGCAGGATTCAAAACTGGTGTTTCACTGAAGATCTGGTAGACGGGGTTACACGTACTGAAAACACACCCAATACGTATACCCTCCTCTGCCAGATCTTCAGTGAAACACCAGTTTTGAATCCTGCTGATGATGGGATTAGTCCCGAAAGCGCTATAAATAACTAATAAAGTTGAGGAAACGGATCTTTTAGGTAAATACTTCAAAATTTTATATTTCAATATCTTCATATATTAATAATAGCAATAATAAATTAGCAGGCCTATTTATTTCAAGTTTTAAGAGACACGTTTTATATTATTTATGGCCTATATTAAGGCCATAGTTTTAACAAAAACATTTAGGCCTAAATTAACGGATAGTAACTAACTCACTGGCATTATTGAACCCGTAGGTTCATGGCCACGCGGATATAAGCTCTACATATATTCAATCATCTCCTGTATAATATACTTCACTCAAATCATGGTTAATGCTATTCTTCCACCTCTCTTGATCCACTAACTGGGCGTTTATCTTCTGGTTTTCCTACAATAAGTTACATTGTCCCTCTCTCAATATTCTTTTTGTACCACATGAGCTGCCCATCGCAGTCTATGAGACTTAATTGTTATTTATATTTGCTTTCCTATAAAGATCAAGTAGCTCACTGTTAGGTAGTCTTCTCCATTCGACTGTCTATTCATCTCTCTTTGGTTCATAAATCTTCCTAACAACTTTATTTAATATTTTCTCCTCCCTTAATGTTGTAATAGGACTTTAGTAGTAATATGACTTTATTAGACTAAAAGTAAGATATATACAATGTTCTTTTAAAATATGGGTCGCACGGGCAATAAGCCGTACGTGCTGTTGACAGTCCGTTACAATAAAGTAATATTTGGCAATAGTATAAAGAAAAGCAAAAAGAAAACAATAATATTACAATTACATAACAATACAATAACATAATACATTAATTAAGTTATGTAGAATTATTAAGAATTAATGGTATTGCATTTTGATAACATGTATTTGTTCATGAATGAGTGTTGTTCTTATTTTCCGCGTTTTGCCCAGAAATTTATCTAAGTTTATCCAATTTTCTGGATTTACCGTTAACTCGCCAATCCCTTCACGATTTGAATTTAGAAATCTTTCCGGTAATAACTGACGCCTCCAATATTCTAAATCGTTACACTTTCCTAATATATGTATCTCATCTTCAAAGTTCCCGCACATTGGACATATTCGCATATCGTGATCGTCGCTAATTTTTAGAAATTTCCATACCCCTATCTTAAACCAAGCAAGCCCTGATCACTCTTTAAATCCTAGTCCTTGTTTCGCATCCATACAATTTGGAGAATTACAGTTTTATATATTTTCAGCTAACGTTTTGTGAAAAAATGGAATAATAACAATAACGATAATAATATTATTATTATTGTTATTATTACTTTTTATTTATCTTGGTTTATTTGTATTATACTATTCATTATTTCTCCAGTTTTATTTCCAATTCCTTGTATATTCCACGTTCCTAAAAGAATCGTCATTTTCCTTAGTTACTTTCGCCGTTTATTAAATCCGTCCAGCATTTCATTATTGGCCTTTTTAGCACTGTACTTTTTTCGAACGATCAGGGGGCTAGCTTGATGCGTCAACCCCCAACCCAGAAGACCAGGAGATTTTTAATCAAGGTTCTCTTCCTGTAGCCCTTGACGAACCAACGCCTAACTGTAAGACAGATTCCCAAGAAGAATACTAGAATGGGTGGCACTTGGTAGAAGAAGAAGAGGACGGCCAAACATAACGTGGATTAATGGTGTTTTGAGCAGCATGAAGGGAAAAATGATTGGTTGATTGAAATTGGAATTATAGAGAGATATGGAGAAGAATAAAAGTGGATTAATTGGACGCAGGAAGTTGTAAAACATAATAATAATAATAATAATAATAATAATAATAATAATAATAATAATAATAATAAGAAGAAGAAGAAGAATGAAAAAGAAGAAGAATACGTCACAAATAAGGAAATTAGAAACACAATGGAACCAGAAGAAAGCATAATAGAAAGAATTGAGGAGGAAGGAATTAAAGTGGTTAGGACATGTTTTAAGAATGGAAGATGAGCGGTGGCCGAAGCAACTATATCAATGGCAACCGACCAGGAAGAAGAAAAGAGGGAGACCAAAGTTAACATGGAAGGAAAACACGAAGATAGCAATGCAAGCAAGAGGGCTAAGCATTGAAGATGCCCAAGATCGTAGGCTTTGGAGGTTTGGCACGGGAAGACGGCAGCAGCTGTAAAAATCCGAATATATAATAATAATAATAATAATAATAATAATAATAATAATAATAATAATAATAATAATAATAAATATAACAGAAAATAATATAGCTAATTGAATTAAAGATTGCATTAAATAATTAATTCATCGATCGTACAGCTAGATTAATTATTCAAAGTGAAAACTTAAGGTTCCAAGATAAATCTAAAGAAAAATCCAAAACTGTTATCTCGGAAGAAGAGAGGAAAAGAAGATCAGAAAGAATGAAAAAATACTGGGCACTAAAAAAGGAACATCACATAGAGAAATGATAGATCCAATGTACTACAAATAGGGTGAAACGAATAATAATAATAATAATAATAATAATAATAATAATAATAATAATAATAATTAGTAATAATATTAGAGATTTAGCATGAGTTACTTTTTAGCTCTTTACAACCATCTTCCCACGACCCGTTGAATATTTTTTTTAACAATTTGAGTTGGTGAGGAGGATTTTTATGGTGGCTTTCGCACATTCTGGAGCCATAGCATGTATGTGAGCTGTATGACGGCTATGACAGTTTAATGAGTTAATGCTTTACTCTATCAAATTGTAATCTCGTTGCCAATTGTAAGGACACCCTCGTGTATTATGTGAGCTTGCAAAATTAACTCTGTGCACACGTCCACACAAATTGCTCTTCCGCATATTGTTAAGTTTAAATGTTTTTGTTCACTCCTAAACATACTAATAATGGCCTAATTATCATTCTGTTTTTAGAGAAGTAAGTTGAATTTCACCCCGTCGCTGCCTCGTACGCAGTAGGCCCAGTTCGTTTCCCCGGTCGGAACAAATTTTCTGAGTGGTGGTTTTTTCGGGGGTTTTCCTTATCTATAAAACAAATGTCAGGAAACTTTAAGGTCCAAAAGGTCCCCCGAATATTATCTGGTCATCATAATCACAATTGTGATATTCTTTATGTTTAGTATGAATGTGTGTGTGAATGGTGTGTTTCGTCTTAATGTTGTGTTGTCTCGGAGAAGGCCCTGACATTGAATTAATACTCATTCTGGGAAGCCCTCCATGTTCTTGTGTGTTCAAAAAAAGTATGAATGTAATCTATAATTTGAAGAAGTAATTACTTTGTCCCACGATCTGGTGGAATTTTGATGTAGTAATTCTCTTCATGCCCGATGTTGTAGTAAAATTTTGAAGAAGGATTGGTGTTCCGAAAAGAATTAGTGGTTCAGGTTGGGTTTTATTTTCGGTAGAGCCGGATTCTCTTCTCAAGGTCGGAAGTTGGTACACTGGATATGAGAACACTTTAAAATCACTGAAAACTGTTTCTTGTAGAAATAATTACAAATTTATTCACTCTGTAGGTTCCCAGCAGATTAAGTAAATTCTTCACTATCAATTAAAAGAAATTATTTTATTTTCTGGAATCAATTATTCTTGTATTAAATATTACATTTTATCTTGAGAACTCTTCTTGCTTCTATCTTTGTGGAAAGTTATATGCAGAATGACTAGTGTAATTTATTTATAATTTTATTGAACATTATTACATCACCTGATGTTATATTTAAATAATATTGGTTAATAGTTCTTTAAATATAAGGTTTAAATTTGATTTGTTAAACAAGACAGCTAATTGTTTTAACATCCAATCAGAGTTTAGTTTACTTTTATTTAAAAATATGAAGTTAAGCAGGTGTTCTTATTACAGTTATGACACTAAGCTTTATAATTTTGACAACAATGACTTAAAACAATTTTTAAAAAGCATTCTTTACAAAGACTGTTATGTAATACAATTTCTTTAATTGTTACTGAGGCATTTTTATTCAACAATAACCAACAATGAATTATTTAGATGTTTTTATTTATTTAAGTTATATTCAAATATTAAAACAATTTTAAAGTACAAAATTATTAACTTTAACTTTCATATTTATTATGATATTAAAATCCTGCTATAAATTAAAATCCCTCTCCCGACAGGTCGTGTCACTGTAAGTAGGACCTATAAGACGAGAGATTAAACTGCATTACATACATAGTGTTCTGTCCAAGAGATAGTCTTTCACTGCAAACTCAGCATTCTCCACTCTTCACTTAACTCAACCTTCCTTTTTTATATCCGCATACAAACCAATTATTTTAATATTGTCTGTCATCTGATGTCATTTTCTGCCTCTAACCTCTTCTTTATGAGTTCCAACATTGTTCTTCCTTCGCTCACTCTGTCTAGCACATATTTATTTTTTACTTTGTTGGTTCATTTTATACGCTCCATCCTTCTCCATAGCCACATCTCGAAAGCTTCCAGTCGCTTTCCCTCATTCCTTCGTAATGTCCAAGTCTCTGCACCATACAATGCTACATTCCACACAAAGAACTTCACTAGTCTCTTCCGAATTATTTTGCCAAAGATCCATAGAAAATGCTTCTCTTCTTGTTAAAAGCTTCTTTTACCATTGCCATCATCTGCTTTATTTCTTGACAGCAGCGCATGTTAATGAAATTGGATGGAATTATATTAACGTAATTATTTGCAGTTTCTTGATTTATTTAATACGGTAACCTAATTTATATGCAACTGTATTTTGAGTAAGGTTATATTTTATTCCAAGGCTTTAATAAATTACTATTATTATTTTTCTTCAAAGGCACTAATGAAACATTTATATAATTAAGAATGATACATTGACAAAGAAAACGCAAAGAAGTTGGTAGGTTTTGAATGTATCGGCACGTGGGCTCCCTGCCAATGTCTACTTGTTGATAAATCACACAGCCCACGTGAGTCCGGTCTGGGAGTCGAAACCCTAACCTTGCCTGACGAGTTTCACCCCACCAAGTATTGTTTATTTAAACTGGATCATAGGGTACTGTCTGTTTCTAACTCCTTTCTAAACCATTTTTCATAGTTTCTATTACGTCAGAAGTAATTAATTTATTGTCTAATATAGTTTATACAACATGTATTAATTTATTTGATTATTCCATTACATAATAAGTAGTTATTCACGTTACAAGTCAGGTTTTATGGATGAGTTGAGATTGGAATTTCGAATAAAAAAAATATTTGCAATGCTTTTAATTTCATTTTATTAACTAACTCATTCACTGGCTCTATCGAACCCGTAGGTTCACGGCCGTGCGGACATAAGCTCTACATACATCCTATCATCATCATCATCACTCCAGGGATTAGGCAATTGCCCGTTCCGACTTCATAATTCATCAGCCCAACGTCTTCTAGGTCTTCCAACCTCACGTCTTCCTCGTGCTTGATAATTTCTTGCTAACAATGGATATCTCTCCTTACTCATTCCATCCATATGATCAATCCATTTCTGTCTGTAATTCGTGACCTTATCCAATAAAGGCTGTACTTTAAATTCTTCTCTTATATCCTCATTTCTTATTCTATCAAGTCTTGTACATCCTTTTACTTGTCTTAGGAACCTCATCTCCGCCGTCTGTATTCTATCCTTCTGTTTTTTCACTGGAGCCCAAGTTTCACAACCATACAACATTGTGGGAACCGCCATAACATTATATATTTTTATCTTGGTTTATTTTCTAATTTTATTTTTGAATATTCTCTGTATTGTTGCACACACCGTCTGAAATTTATTTATTTTGGAGTCAATATCTCTTTCCACATTGTAGCCAACATCACAGCCCAAATATTTGAAACTAGACACCTGTTCTATACTTTGATTTTCTAAAATAATTTTGGATCTCACTGGATCTCTTCCTCTGAAAGCCATGGTCTTCGTTTTCCTTACAGAAATCTTTAGATCATATAATTTACATATTTCATTTAATGCATGCATTGATTTCTGTAAGTCGTCTTCATTTTTCTGTATTATGATTACATCGTCAGCAAATAGAAGATTATTTATGCACACTTTATTATCCATTCTTATTCCTGGATTCACTAAAACTTTCCATTTATTTAAAATATGTTTTCCAATCATCCCCTGTATAATCTACTTGCCTCAAATTATGGATGTTATTCTCCCACCTCATTCTTCGTCTACCAACTGGGCGTTTTCCCTCTGGTTTTCTTACAAGATGCTTCCATGCACAGCTTTCATCTAATTAACTTATGTAAAATTCATTATTTTTTAATAAATAAGCATTAAGTACATACCTATTAACTTCAGATGGCGAAATAATAATTGCAAATTCAGAAAATAACCTACTGAAAGGCCTGTATGGACTTCACAAAATGACAGAAGAATATGGATTGAAAATATCAACATATAAAACAAAAAAAATATGATATTTCAAGGTGTAGATCCTATCAGAAGTAAAATTATACTTGACAATAACATTTTGGAGCAGGTGAAAATTTTACACATCTAGGACGCAATAAGTCAAGAGAAGAAGAAAATTATATAAATGCAAAAAATATTTTTAAACATAAGGGGTTTAGGATTGATTAATTACATCTTCAAGCCACAGTCACACTTAGTACAAAAAACATTCAAGTTCAAAAGTGTATGAAACACTGGCTCTTTTGTAGCGAAGTATGGACATAGAAACAGAAGGGATATACAGAAACATAGATCTGCTGAAATGAGATATCTTCGAAGGTCTGCTGGATGCACACTACTAGATCATAAAAAATGAAGATATCTTAGTAGAATTACATATGGGGCCTTTAGAAAACAAAATTTCTGATTATAAATCAAGATTGTTGCAACATTTTATCGAATGCGGGATCATAGGATACCCAAGCAGATGTTATGCTATCAACATGCAGGGAGGAGAAGATCAGGACGTCCACTCAAAACACTTTTGGATGTTATTTCTATTGAGGATGAAACAGGTCAACAAATGGTCTAAATTCGTGAATGGATTATGATAACATACCTATTCAATACCCATACCAACGACATCGCTAAATATGCTCCAAATGAACTTGCTCGTATGGCATGTTAGGGTTATTAACACTATTTAAAAAAAACAATAAATATAATACAAAGTGATTCTGTATGAGCGTGCAAAAATTAAACAGGCATGGGGGATGTCCAACAGAACAATTTGAGATGGTGAACCTAGGGTACGAGAAGACAGCCTATGGAATATTTTTCACATTACTATCTAGCCTTTTTTAGTTACATTATTTATCTGTTAACTGCAAGCACAATCATTGGCAAAAGTATGAAGAGAGAAAGATAATGGAAATGGAGAGTTAAATGCAAATGAAGGGAATTTTGAAGAATAGCTAGGAATAACACTGGTCAACATGATTTTTGTCTCATGAGTACCAATAGTTGTACTTAATGCAGTTTTTTTATAATAATAGGTATCATTGCAGCCAATGGTCATGTATAAAAAACTGTTTTCATGTCTTACAAAAGTCTGTTATCGATGTTCCTATGTTTTTACACTGAAATAGGTGATATCGGTCGCAGTGCGACCCATATAGTTTGCATTTGCACTTTTCTTCTGGGTTATGGCGCTTCACTGTTGTGCATATCCTGTGGTGGAAACCATGGACCGCGACTCTCGTCACGGTGTGTCTGAGGTCGTATCTGGCTGCTGTCCATTCCCTGTAGATCATCGCATCCGTTGCGTAGAACTCAGGCCATATCTGTTCTCTCTTCTCGTTGAGTTCCCACAGCAGTTCTTTGTAGGCATCTGTTGCCGGCAGGAGAAGGTCCAGGTGGAGCTCATGTATGAAGAATGACAGTTTTTTTATGGTGTTTTCAAATATGCATTCGGAATGTCTCCATCAGCCACAGTTTTTTTTATTTCAATTTCAATTAATGGATTTAAATAATTATTTTTAATAAACTTTTTCGGGCATTTGTCCATTCTAAAATAAAACCAAATGAGCTAACTCAAATTATTTCAGCTATGGAAAAGAGATATCAAAGCAAATGGAATCCTAATATGCTGGCCGATTATTGTTGGACATGGGATGTTCCACAGGCGAAATATAGCAGAAAATCATCACTTCTTACTTCCTAGGTGAGTCCGAATGTTGGAATATTGTGTAGTTATGAATGTAGAAAATATTAAAGTATTTGAAATTATAAATTCCTGTCTCTCGGAAGCCTTGTGTTATGGAGAAAAACCTATATCATATTTGAATTCAGGAGAAAAAATAATATCAGAATCACGTATTTTTCTTTCTGAGACAAAAAAAAAGTAATTTTTTTTTTGTTGCTCAGTGTAATTAAAAATAGGAATTTGAAGCACAAAAAATTTCAAACATAGGCTCAAACCTTGAAATCCATGCTACTATGCATTACAGGGTCTCTTGTTAACAACTTCTCTCTAAAAAAATAAATAAATACATAAATAAACTAAAAATATATACCAAAAACGTTATTTTCTCCCAATTACATATATTAAAAACGTGGACTCTTACTTTAAGGCAGGAAAAAATATTACGAGTATTTGACGATAAAGCTCTTAGGAAAATGTTTGTACCAAAGATGAATGAAGAAGACTACAGTGAGAGCAACATGATCTTGATAGGAAACCAGATATAATAAAACAGTTAAGCCTCGTAGACCGCTATGGCCGGGACATGTGGTACCAATGGGGAATGAAAGAGTTAATGGAAGGAACTTGTAGGAAAACAAGAGGAAAAACGCCATTTGGTAGACCAAGAATGAGGTGGGAGAATAACATTAACCATTATTTGAGGGGATTATACAGGGGACGATTGAAAAACATTCGCTCAGTATAGGGATATATGAAGAGCTTATGTCCGTGCGGCCATGAACCGCCGGTTAGTTAGTTAGAAAGAAAGAGACAAAGAGACAGAAAGGAGTAAAAATAATTTTTAACTTTTGTATATTATTAACTATTTTGGCAGAGAAGTGGATCAGAGTTATAAAGTGGGAGAGAAAGAGACATATGGACAGAGAGAACACCCAACTCCCATTAAATCATGAATCGAATGACTCCAGATGTTAAAGATAAATATAAATGTTAAATAAAAGATTACATATTTTTAAGAATGGTTTTTATGGGGAATACATATTACAATTCATTTTATTAAGTTGGTATTATGCAAGTAGGCCGAGCTTCTCTCACATTGACGCAAAGGTATTGACGTGCTTCCTTGCGATGTTCATTTATTTATGTAGATAGCCACTCACAACCCTACGTTCTGCGAGTCACAAGGGTATTTCAATATACTGATAGTAGTAGTAGCGTCCCCATGAGAGAGGTCGATGAAGGCCCACAAGCAACATGGAAACATAACACCAAACTTTATGAAGGAATGTTCGTCAATAGCTCCGCCTGTTCCTTGTACAAAGTCACGTCCACTCTACCAGCCAATGTTTCAAACTTACAATATATACACTTTTCGCTTATACTTTACAACTTTCAGAGTTTCAGTTGCTAAGTCTTAGAATCAACTTCATTTCCCATCACAAATAGTTGGACAGTCACGATTTTCTTTTCTTTTTTTTTTTCCAATGCCCCAGGTTGTCATTTCGACATTTCTGGTGTTCTCTCCTGGCATTGGCTTTAAGTTGGGACGCCTGGAAGGCGGAGTTACGTTACCCCGATGATATGAATGGTGATAAATGATAATGAAGCGCCAGGAGAGTTCTTAACCTAAATTCCAGACGATGGGCAACCACAGGAATGATTCCCTTTAATGAAAAATTCCTAGCCGCGACCTCATGAACAGTAGTCAGGAACGCTGAGTACTAGCTCACGAAGCTGGTCAAAAAAAATTAACAAGGCATTTATTATACAATGTGTCCCATTCAAACCTCCCACATTTTAATTAATCATAACTCTCAAAGTATGAGGAATTATGAAATGAGGTTGGTATTAAAAGAAAGAAAAACTCAAAGAATTTTTGTTTTCATTGTTGCAGTTGATTCATCTGCCTCATGTTGGACAATAATGACATAAAACAATGTTCGCCAGACATCACTCCACTAGACTTCTTCCTCTGGGGATATGTAAAAGACCGTGTGTGTGCGACTCCAGTACAAGATCTTCATGATTTACGAACCCGTATCCTTGACACAATTGTAACAGTACCAATGGACATGTTGGACAGAACGTGGCACGAAATTGAATACAGACTTGATATTGTTCGTGCTACTAATGGTGTACATATAGAGGTGTTTTAGTGTGTGGCAATGAAAATTCTTTGAGTTTCTGTTTCGTTTAATACCGGTCTCATTTCATAATTCCGCATACTTTGTTAGTTATGACTAATTAAAATGTGGGAGTTTCGAATGGGACACCCTGTATAAAACTAACTAATCCACTGGTACTATCGAATCTTTCCATACATCCTTTTCCCGAGCTAGTTTTCAAATCATCCCCTGTATTATCTGCTTCCCTCAAATAATGGTTAATATGTGAGAGTTATCCAATTAGTTTATTTATTCTTACTTAATACAGGGGGGCACGCCGTAGCGTAGTGGTTAAGGCACTGAGCTACAAGCCGGAGGGTCGAGGGTTCAAGTTCCGTTGGGGTCAGGATTTTTAAACTGACCCTAACCCTCTGGCGGCACTATGGCCCTGAGGTCGACTCAGCCTCTAACGGAAATGAGTACCAGACACTTGTTCTGGGGTAAAGGCGGCCGTCAGGCAGGGCTGACAACCCGGCTGACATAAAGTGCCGATTATCTAGAAAAAGTGGGAGCCTTAACCTCCTACTACCCCAAGGGCCTCCTGAGGCCTGTTGTGGGATCACTTTACTTTACTTAATACAGGCTTTCCACTTTAGAGCACTTCGCCCTTAATTCCTGCTTTCCAGAGATTTCAATCTTCCCTTTGTCCTTCTTCCATACCCCTCATCAACATGGCATCATATATTCTCTCATACCATGTTCTTCTACTTCTTCCCCTCTTCCTTCTGCCTGGTACCATCCAATCTAACACTTGCTTAGGCCACTGTTCATCCGACATCCGTTGCACCACTGTAAAGCTCTCTTTGTTATCCGATCGATAAGAGTTTTTCAGGCATCCATTTCTTGTCTAATATATGTATTTCTGATATCTTGTAACCTGGATATTCTCATACTTGTACCACTGTAAAGCTCTCTTTGTTATCCTATCGATAACAGTTTCTCATGCATCTATTTCTTGTCTAATATAGGCTATGTATTTCTGATATCTTGTAACCTGGATATTCTCATACTTGTACTACTATAAAGCTCTCTTTGTTATACTATCGATAACAGTTTATCATGAATCCATTTCTTGTCTAATATATGTATTTCTGATATGTTGTAACCTTCTCCGTAATACATCCATTTCTATCGCCAAGATTATTTTCTGCATATTTTCATTTATTGTCCAGCTTTCTGATCCATGTGTAAGTATACCTTCTATTATTGATTGTATAATCTCTTCTTTTTTTTTTTTCTGGTCAGATTTCTATTCCATAAAAGACCATTCAGGGATCTAATCGCCTTCCTTGCACAATTTACTCTATTATCTTTTTCACAAGTACCAGATTTATCTATTATAGTCGTTTTATTCAATGCCAGTTTATTCAATGTCATTTCGACATTTCTGCTTTTCTCTCTTGGCATTAGCGTAATTCTAACTCACTTCTGAGGTTGGGGCGCCTTAAAGGCAGGGTTACGGCTGCCATATCATATGATGGGTGACTGTGATGATACTGTGCGCCAGGAAAGTCCTTCATCTTATATTTAATCTAAGGCGAATAAGAACAATGACGAGTATGATGACCATATGATATTCGGGGACCGTTTGGGTCTTAAAGTTTCCTGATAGCTATCTTACTAGTGAGGAAAAATCCGAAAAAAAAGCTCACCCAGGAAACGTATCCCGAGAGGATCGAAGACAGGCCCGCTACGTGACAAGGCGCACGCTACCTCGAAACCAAATTTTATTTTCATTAATTTCTTTGTCAAGTTCAGTTATCGATACTAGTAAAATTCATGGTAAGTTTCCCTTGAGGTATTAGTTCACAGTAATATGATGTACGGTTAAAAACTATAAAACAGTTACCTTGTAGGTCCGTCTCCTCAACTTAAGTTGTTTTAAAATCGCAATCCTAAGAGAAATCAACAACAACCTGATTCTCAATTAATACACACCCAGTCTACACAATCCTTTGTACAAAATTCTCACAACCAAGTCAGTGCTTCAACAAGGGTCAACAAGTACAGACCTAATGCATTCTGCTGATGATGGGACTAGTCCCTAAAGGCCTAGAGAGTTTTAAAACAACTTAAGTTGAGGAGACGGACCTACATGGTAACTATTTTATAGTTTTTAACCGTACATTATATTACTGTGAAGTTCAGTTATATTTGATAATTCGTGTTTTATTTTTTTGCTTGCTTATTAATTCGTTAATTTTATTTTTATTTATACAAATGCAGGGGACTTGACAGAAGTCATTGCCCATAATTACGAGTAAACAAATAACTGATAACAGTAGATTAAAACAAAAAAATCATAACAAAACAGTTTGGCTCTTGCTTCCCAGTATCTATCCTTCAGCGTAGCAGAGTGAAGTACTTGACACTGTAAGCAGGTGGTTTCTGTACATGTTAGTGTTCATAGAACACAGTGGGCAATGAGGACTTCTGTAGATTCCAATTTCATGAAGATGAGCTGCAAGACAATCGTGTCCTGTGTTTAGTCGAAAATATGCTACAGCTTGCTTTCGATGTGCATCTGCGTATGGATAGCATTTTTCCATTGATTTGTTAATTTTAAAAGTATTGAAAAATGCTTAACAATACAAAGTAAATTTCGATTATGTGAAATTGTACCGAAATGGACATTTCGATACAGGAATTACGTCTTACTGCGCAAACTATACGTCATCGCATCTCCATCTCGAGTGTCATCTTTATGAACAGTGCCAAATGCTGTCCTATCTATCCCTTCTCTTCCTAGTGCGCACCCTGTGCTATCGCGCACTCCCCCCTCTCCCTGTGAACTCTCATAAATAGCTGTCAAAAATCAATTAATAATTAAAAAATTAAAGAAAAGTTTTAAATTGAATTTTTGTTTTGTAACATCGAATCATCATCTATTCAGTCATCATTGGAGTCTGGTCAGAGCAGCTCAGGAGAGCTGGTTTAGTTTGTTTAGTCCAGTAAGCCAGGGTGGAGACGCTAGGACAGTATTTCCCCCAACCCGAGGCTGGACTAGAGTGAGTGATAATGTATGTATGTATGTTGATTTATATCATATTTTCTTTTCGTATAGATGATCTACTATGATTTCTTTTCTTTGTAAATTGAATATGTATTTATTAATCTTTATATTACATCTGACTATATTTTGACTCGCATTAAAAACTTTAGTTGTGCTTTTTACTTACTCTATGCCTATTCATTCAGTAGTTAACATAAGTCAGATATCAAAGTCAAAATCCAAAAGCTTGCTCAAGCGGGTGTTAGTTCCTTTATCCCAAAGCTTCCACGATTGTATTTTATAACTCAGAAAACATTACATATTGGGAGAATTTAGTAAAGAAAGTTGAATTCCTCTTTGCCTCTATGGGCCCGGGCAAAGATGTCACAATTTGAACAATCTATGCTTTCCAATCAAAGTAGTAAGCAACAATATAACGGTTCCAAACGGTAGTAGAAGCGAGGTTAAATATTTATACATATGCCACAAAATAATAAGAGTAAAACTGTTATAGCAATCTTAAAGCTCTGATAAATTTAGGCTGCGTTCCCGATAGCTCTTAGAAATCATTGACGTGGTACAACAGTTTGTTTTTGTTACCTAGTTGTACACAAACTTTACGTGATCTGTCAAACATTAGAAACGAGGCGCAGATCATTAGCACCGTTTTATTTCGGAGCGCAGGAATCATGTGAAACATTCGGGCAACTATGCGCACAGAGATGTAAAGGTATTTACCGTAAGCTTTGCATCAAAGAATTCAGCACTCACATCCGTTTATATTTATAAACAAATCAAATTTTAAAAAATGGAGTATGTCAAAGGTATTAACTCTGTACACAGGAATGTAGCTTTGTTTCATTCCTAACAACACCAAGAATTTGTGAAAGTTAAGCTCTTCTCAGGGGTTTACAAATACATGTCACAACCACATGTCACATTTACAAACTCGCTGGTATTATCCAATCTGGAGGTTCATGGACGCCAGGATGTTAGTTCTCCATACATCCCTATCCCTAGCTAATCTTTGTCAATCATTTCCTGTATAATTCACCTTCCTAAAATCATGCTTAATATTATTCTCCCAACTCATTTTCGGCCTATCAACTGGGAGCATTTCCCTCCGGTTTTCTTACAATAAGACTGTATTCCCAATTCGTGCCAAATGTCCTGCCCACCGCAATAAATGAGATAGTGCATCTCTTTCCAATTAAACACCTTTAACCAAAATATATTTTCAAAAAATGAACTTTTATTGCCTTACATTTCTAACATCTATTCTATAGTGTTTTGCTCTAGGACAGGCCATTCATTGCAATCTTAGCATTTTCATGCTATGCTTTTGCAGTTTTTACTAGGGTGTGGTAGCTTCCCGTTGCTTTCCACACCGGGGATGATGATGTTGGCCAGATAATGATCCGGACCTTTTGGGCCTCAAAGCTACTTGACATTTGTCTTACAGGTGAAGAAAAACTCAGGAAAAAACCTCACTCGGAAAGCTTGTCCTGACCGGGAATTGAACCTGGGCCCGCTGCGTGACAAGACACAGCGATGGACTATTTCTAACATATTTTAATATTTTACAATCTCTGGCATTGAAGACCTTTCAGTTTACCCTTAACCTTCCACACATCAACACGCTATTCTGATATATCCTCATTCCTTTCCTCTTCTTCTTCTTTTTATTCCAATTCTTCTTTACTGCCACGTAGTTCAATCACTTCAGTCCGGCTAAGTGTTCGGGCTTATAAACTGTTAATTTCTTCCAGGGCAAGGGGGGGGGCAACCCTTCAACCTGCAAAACCAGCCCCCTACTTATAATACCAAGGACAGGACGTCACAGCTATATCCCTACACACTACGTAGGCCAAACTTTTGTAGTCGCAATTTAACAACATTCATGGGCTACAGTGCAACTATTCTTTGATCTCGGTAACTACACGGGAATAAGATTTCACATATTCACAAGTTCACAGAACTAATTATTGCGTATGCATTCCAACTTTCTCAATAGATAACCAGAAATGTCTGAAGGTACAAGGATATCATCTTCAATATAGCTTAATCTGAGACAAAGATAGGCGATTAATCTGTCTGTAATTGGATATGAGAAATATAGGCCCATGCGTTAGAATATATGAGACTTTACTGTCCAATATCTTCACCAGCAACATCAACGATTAGACCTAAAGATCTGTTCCGATCTCAGGTTAGATTTCTTCTACATTTCTTCGTCCTATACTGCAATGAAGAATCTGTTTAGAGATTCTGTTGTTATTCATTCCATTGGTGTGGTCCATCCATTCGTCTCTGCATTGTCCAATCATATTTAATAGCTTGCATATATTTAGTTCTGTTCGTATAATTTCATTTCTTTCCGAACTGCTATTGTATAGCCAGCCACACTTATAAAAAAAACATTTCTGAAGTTTCTATACTTTGTTCCTGGTTTTTAGTTAAGACCCAGTGTTCAGATGATATGCTTCCAATCTGCAGCGCGTTCTCGGATATTATCGCAAAAATAATGGCACTATACTCGAACGGTATGTTTACCAGATTGTGATTATCTCTAAGATTATAACTCAGACAACACAGTCATATAGACTTGTGTGCTAACCGGAATCAGCGTCTAGAACTGAATAATTCTAACCCACAAACTACAAATTGTTGGGAAAACGAAAAGAAACGCATAATGTTCATTTTGAGGTTATTACCTTTATTACATCACTATATATATATATATATATATATATATATATATGAAAAGAAAAAAGAATGCTTGAGTCGGGATTTGAACTCGAGTCTCTAAAGTCTGTACCTTTAGCGCTCTAACCAACTGAGCTACCCAAGAATTCCAAGACAAACATACAATTTTCTTATACATGTAGTATTCTCAATTCACACAAGAGGTAGCGGAAATATCATTCAACTGCCATCTAGCGGCTAACCTAACAGTTAAGCAAATTATTAAAGAGAATACTTACTTTATAGCAGTAACGCTTGTATATATAGATATTATAAATATATTTTTGACATTTGGCAATGAAGGCAAATATGATATGAAAAGAAAAAAGAATGCTTGAGTCGGGATTTGAACTCGAGTCTCTAAAGTCTGTACCTTTAGCACTCTAACCAACTGAGCTACCCAAGAATTCCAAGACAAACATACAATTTTCTTATACATGTAGTATTCTCAATTCACACAAGAGGTAGCGGAAATATCATTCAACTGCCATCTAGCGGCTAACCTAACAGTTAAGCAAATTATTAAAGAGAATATATATATATATATATATATATATATATATATATATTAATCTCTCATCCTATTAGAAACATATACAGCCAATTTGAATGCAAAATAACGTGCTACTAACTAAATATTAACAATTTAATACAGAATTGAGTGGAAAAAATATTAATCTTTATAGAATGCAAAACCTTTATAGAGTGGAAAGAGCAAAAATAGTACTAAATGACAAACGCTAGAACAAGTAAAAGATTTTAATTATCTAGATGTATCTTTAGGTTGTAATACAGAAAAAATACATAAATAATAAATTACAAATATTTCAATATTCATGTGGCACCCTTAAAAGAACACTGGAAAAGAAAGTACGAAAGGAAACACATTTAAAATTGTATAGAGTATTGGCTGTACCTGCAATATTGTATGGCTCAGAAATATGGACTCTGAAGAAACAGACAATTAATAGAATAGAAGCAGCAGAAATGAAATATTTACGATTTGTGGCAGGATATACTTTAATGGATAAAAAAAAGAAGCTCAGATATCCGTTAAGAACTACACATATTCAGTTTGACAGATAAAATAGAAGAGTACAGGAGAAAATGGTATGAATGTGTCTGCAGAATGGATACCAACAAATTGCCTAAGAAAAGTCTGAACTATCAACCAAGATGAGAAAAAAGAGATCGAGGACGCCCACGAAAGAGATGGGCACAGCAGCTATAATAGTCAGAGCCGGAACAAATCAAAAAGGTTTAATCCTTGCAAGAAGAAGAAGAAGAATGCAAAAATCATCTAAACCATATTTAACTAAAAATACTACAATAACATATAGAAAATACATATTGAACACCGATTCAGTTAGAAAAAATCTACCTAGACCAGTGTTCAATATTTATTTTCCATGTTATGTTTTCTTTATATTCTTTGTGCCTTTTTTCTTATTTTGACTCAATCCTCTTAAGATTCTGGTAGAATTTACGGAACTGTGGTGGAATTAATTTGCACATGTGCGATAATTGTTTTTCTGCACTACTACTCATGACTTGACTAGCTGCTTCCCCCATTTTGTTACAGATAGAACACTATTCGCTTGAAAGCCAACTTTTAAAAATAAATCAAACAGGTCTGGAAGTGAGTAGGAATGGTTTTACATCCACCATGCTGTGATATATCTCCAGTAGATCAATAATCCATTGAAAACTCAACTTTCGATTTTTTGTTTGGTTAGATCTCTTTTCGGAGCAACTATCCAACTATTGAACTAAGCTTTAATTGAAATAAATATGAGCTATTTATTTATATCAAGTTATTAGAGGCGTTGTAAAGAAGCACGAAATTCCACAGTTATTGTGCACCTAACTGTTACAAGAAAGGTAAAGTGTGGGAAGTTGGACAAAAATATAATGGTCGCCACCTACTTGTCATGCTCATGGCAGATTCATATCACGAACTTCACTTATTTGGTGGCGCCCACAACACATGGGTCGCGAACCGCATGGGGGTCATTCAAATTATCGCCAGCTGTCACACTATCGGTGATTAACAGAGAACACAGTTTACGCATATAGGGTACCTTCAGGAACCTTCTACCGTTACATTCCTGTTCCATAATATGCCTCATTTCAGTCAGGTAGGTAGGGAAGAATTTTGTCCCGCACCATAGCCGATACATTTAAAGCATCATTCCTTGGCGCAATTAATATAAAAAACAGCAAAAATAAGGTTATACAAAACACTCATTAGACCAGTAGTTACATAAATGCTAGAGAAACTTGGGTCCTAAAAGGAACAATAAAACAGAAATTATTAATTTTTGAATGAACATTTTTAAGAAGAATATTTGGACCAAGTCCACCGCTGTGGTCTCGAGGTAGCGTGCTGCCTTGTCACGCAGCGGGCCCGGGTTCGATCCCCGTTCGGGACAGTTTTTTCTGGGGTTTTTCCTCACCTGTAAGACAAATGTCAGGAACTCTTTAATGGCCCTAACGGTCCCCGAAATCATATGCCCATCATCATCAGCATTATCATTATCATCATCATCCTTCACCGGTGTGGAAAGCAACGGGAAGCTAGCACACTTACAATTCCCTAGTAAAGCTGCAAAGCATAGCATGAAAATGCTATGATTGCAGTGAAAGACCTGCCATCGGGCAGAATTACTATGGATGGATGGATTTGGACCAAATAGAGGAACTGATAACTGTTGGAGAATCAAAGCAAATAACGAACTAAACAAATTAATAAAAAATCAGAATATAGTAAACCATATAAGATCTGAATGCAGGCTTTCACTAGAAAATAAATGCATTAACACTAGGGACAACAAGGAGACGACCATTAGCCAATCAGCAAGAGCCACGCCCACTCACCCTGCACCCACCACTAATACAACGTCCACAACGTCCGCAGCGCTCACTCTAAGTAGATCTTCCGACCAGGAAACATGTCTAGAAGCACTCGCCACTGAAGATGCCCTCCGCAGTTGAGGGCGAAACGTCTGGTATCAACACCAACTATGGACCACGGCCACATAACCCGGAATCACTCAACATTATCATATAAGATCTTTCAGAATCAGTTGGCTTGGACATTTGATAAGAATGGATGATCAGAGACTGGTCAAGAAGTCCTATAAATGGAAACCTATAGGAGGCAGAGCAGTTGGAAAACTGAAGATCAGATGGGAGGATGACACAATGAATGATTTGTATATATAATTATATAGGGGATGATTGGAAAATATAAAGTCAGGATGTATGGAGAGGTTATTTCCTTGCGGTCATGAACCTATGGGTTCTACAGTGCTAGTGAGTTAGTCCTTTTATTTAACAACCCTCAGGCCATTAGAGTCGTAAGTCAAATCCCGATGTGAAAGGCTAATAAATTGTCCTCAAAAGCCCCTCATTTCAAGCTAAAAGTATTTTCACTTTGTCGTAAGAAAAACTAGAGCGGAATTTTTAGGATCAAATCCACACTCGAAGGGGGAACATTTTTCTCGATCTTCAACTGTTTTTTTGATAAAATTGAGGCTAGGCCTATTACAACCATAGATAAAATAATAATAAATAGTGTTATAATAATAATTATTATTATTATAAAATTATTTATATATATCATACAATTGTTAAAAGCATCATTACTTAAGGAGCAGAACTTTGGCCATTAACAACAAAAACAAATAAGTATCTTTTGGCAACGGAAATGGATTTTATACGAATGACAGCAATCATGAAGAGAAAAAATTAGGAACTTAGTTATAAGGGAGAAAATGAAGATTGAAGACACTATTTTAGATTATATTAAAACTCAGCAATTACGATGGTACGGACATGTCCAGCGAATGGAAGAGGATCGGCTACCAAAATCTGTTTTGGAATGGAAACCTGTGGGAAGACGAGGCAGAGGAAGACCTAAAACGTCCTGGAGTCAGGGAATATGTTTATACATGAAGGAGAAACATCTACAACCAGGAGATTGGATGGACCGAGAAAATTGGCTATTAGGAATCGGACGATGTCAAAGACATTAATCAACCGATGATCTATCTAAAATTATTTATCTTGTAAGTACAAACCTTTTGATTGGAAGTCAAATATACCAAATATATTAGATAAACAATATTATGTTTATTTTATCTTCCTAGTTTTGGACAAAATGTATTAAAATTTATACTATAACCGATAGGTCAAGGGTATTTTATCATATATCTTATATAAGTAGGAGAAAAATATACGATTATCAAAAAACATTGTGTTCTAAAAAAACTGTGAAATTCTAATGAACGGCAGTGTGTGTAATCGAAAATGAAACCAGGTCTTACAACAAATGAATGTGTAACATTCATTACTTACTCCTTCACACTCTGGAAGAACATTGTTATCAGAACAATTGATCATGTAGGCCAGCCATCAAAGAGTTTAATCTTCCCACACCAGATGTCTCGACAAGCCACCTGGGTCTCTGAAGGTGTTTTGTGAAACGATTAAAGCCATGAGCCGGAACTGTGAGATTATGCAGATAGAGACAGAAGACCTCTGATAAATACACGCGTTATGGTTTCGTAGAGTTGACACAACTGATTTTTACGCGATTGTCGTGGGAAAGTTAAACCTGCAAACAGGCGTTCTCTAATATTAACCTCTCATTGATAAGATGGTCGTGCAACCAATCGCCTACAGAGCGAAGATAATCAATTTCAATTAACAATGATTTTATCTTGAGAAATGAATAGCTAATTACGAATTGATGACTTCAAAGAACGCCGCTATGCCCAGGCTTTTTCTCCCCGTGTTTGGAAATCCATCAAAAGAGAATGGTCAGCCAAATCTATGTCCTGGAGAAAGATAATGTTAAGCTCAGGGCGCCCAGAAATTATCATCATCGTCACACCAAGGATTAGGCAATTTTCCGTCCAGACTTCATAAGGCATCAACCCGTTTTCTAGGTCTTCCGACATCACGTCTTCCTTAATTTCATGCTAACAATGGATACCTCTCCTTACTCATTCGATTCATGTGATTCGTGACTTTATCCAATAAAGGCTGCACTTATAATTCTTCTCTTATATCCTTATTGTCCACCGCTGTGGTCTCGAGGTAGCATGAAGATTACAGTGGAATGGCCATGTCAAAAGAATGCCAGAGCAAATATTGCCTAAAATTGTTATGGAATGGATCCCAATGAAAATGTGGAAGAGAGGAACACCGGATAGAAGGGGTATAAGCGGCTAGGAATATCAGAGGATTGGAGGAAGATCAATGGATGGACAGAGAGGAATGGCGTTTGGTTTCCGGAAGACGGCGACAGCTGCCATGATACCGGATGATGATGATGATATATAAAATAGATGTCACATAAGACTATTGGTTATATCCTAATTCGAGGGAAGTCTATAATTATAGAATGGTAAGACTATCGCGAAATGAAATGGGTAGCTGAAAGAAGAGAAGAATGGTTTCACTGACAGCAGATGATGCTGACGACTTGCACAACTCCAAATGAAACAGCTGAAGCGCGATCATATTTGACAGAACTCACGTTAGATCCCCGAGGACATGATGCTTGAGTTTTCCCTTTAATCTGTTAAGGGTGAAATTCCCCTTACATTAGTAAACATAAAATTACAAATATAATTAAAGCAAGTAGTAGTTTAAATGCAAGCAAATATTGAAATATGTATTCAGCATTTAACCCTCCCCATATTTATTATTCTATGAACTATACTATCGTTAAAGGGGAAATGTTAACCCAATATATAAGTTTATTTTGTAAAACCAATCATGTTTTGTGTTACGTACAATTATTTGTGATTAAAGATCGGCACAGCGTACACTAAAAATTCTAGTTTTCAATCTACATAACGAAACCTCTACGTCTTACTGCGAGCTTTGCGTGTGTTTTGATACCACCTTCTGCACTTTACGTGCTTCGGGTTCGCGCTGGCGGATAGATGGCGTTAATGTGGCCTATTTTCAATTTATGTACCAGTTTGGCAGATCACTATACATATTGTTAGTATTAGATCACATTGCCATTGTATTTTGTTTAATCTAGGTATTCTAATAATATCCTAAAATTGTAATAAGGTCTTATGCCTTAACTTGGAAAGCTAAAATAAATAATAATAATAATAATAATAATAATAATAATAATAATAATAATACACTAAAATACAACGATTCAATTATATAAGTGGCACAATTAAACGCACTTTATTGAATAAAACTAGAAAAGAAACTATTTTGAAGTTTTACAAAGTATTGGCAGTTCCATCTCTTATCTATGGATGTGAAACCTGGACATTAACAAAGGCAGATAGTAAACAAATAGAGGCTGCAGAAATGAGGATGTTGAGAGCAATAGCATGATACCAAAGGACCGATAAAAAGAAAAACGAAGATATAAGAACAGAACTTAATATATTCAATCTCTGTGAAAGAATAAAATATTATCAAAATGCTTATCTTCAGCACGTATTACGAATGAATGAACAGCGCATACCAAGAAGAATGTATAATTATAAACAAAAATGGAGAAGAATGTTTGGAAGACCATTGAAGAGATGGAAGGACCAATTCGACCTATAATTAGATCGGAACAGGCCATTGGGCTTAATCCTTGTTGTTGATGATGACGATTGTTATTATTATTATTATTATTATTATTATTATTATTATTATTATTATTATTATTATTAAGTATTGTTGTACCATCATCGTCCATGCAAGTTTTAGGCCAAGTGTTAAAGTCTCAAAGAGGAATATTTCATCCATCTCTTTTTTGGACGTCCCAGCGATATTTTGCCTTGAGGATAGTAACGAAGCAAAGCTTTTGGAATTATGTGAGATGGCTTTCCAGTTGTTCCTGTATTCATCCGAGGCTTGGTTTGAGACTTGAAAGCAAATGTAGATTTCACCCAATGGGTTGCTGGCCCAGAGAGGTATCATTGTGGAGTTCCCACTAATGTAGCATTTCCTCTACATTAAGGTAATGTGGTTAACCGCCAGTAGTCGGTCCCCAGAGCCTCGTTTGTAGTAGCAGGTTGCACCACGAGCAGGTTGAGGATGGGATTTGGATAGGAGAGTTGATGAAATGGCGCGTCACTACCCCTTGTATTCTTGTATTGTGTACAGAAATAAGTGTAGAATATATGTTTATGTGTCTGTGTAATGTAAATGTGTTGTATGAGGAATGATGATGAAGAGAAGGGAGAAGGTGAAATCCTGTGCAGGCATGTACTTTACTCCTATCTAAAAGCACCAAGGGGGCAGCCAGTCTTAACATTCCAATCCGACGTGCGAATCGATATTTATTAATTATATATTTTTAAACAAACGAGGAAGGAAAGTAATTAAAATGTTCCTGTGTTGTTATATGGCTCCCAAAATTGGACTTTGAACTAAAGGCTACTAAAAAAATGGACTCTGCAGAAATTAGTTTTCTGAGACATCTTTTTAATGCCACTACGTTGTCTTTTATGACATTTCTGGCTTTCTCCCCTGGCATTGGCGGAATTGTAATCCATTTCTTAGACTGGGGCACCTGGAAGGCGGAGTTACGTTAACCCAATGATATGATGGGTGATAAATGATAATGAAGCGCTAGAAGAGTTTTTAACCTAAACTTAACCTAAATTCCAGACCATGGTCAATGGTAAGAATAATTCCCTTTAAGGAAAAATATATAATAACAAACACTAAAAGCGTAATAAAAGAAGTAAAGAAACAAGCTGATAAAGCAGCACAAATATCAGGGTATATGAAACATTTAATTTGGCGCAACAAACATATGTCAATAGAAAGCAAAACCCGCATATACAAAACGATAGTTCCACAAGTTATCGTATATGGAGCACAAACTAGGACTGATACAACAAAAACTAAACAAATAATAAGCACATGCGAAATGAAAATCTTACGAACTATTCAGGGGAAAACATTATTTGATAAAATACATAACACAGAAATTAGGAGAAAATGCCATGTTCAAGACATAACCAAATTTATTATAGATAGACCAAAATATTGGATGGGTCATATAGAAAGAATGGAAGAAAACCGGCTTGAAAAAAGAGCTAAAGAAGATAGACCAATGAACGGGAGAAGAACAAGAGGAAGACCAGCCAAGAGATGGATAGACAGTGAATGCAGATCCAATACGTCTTCCTCCGAGGAGTGATTTTGAAAATAAACAGGATGAAAATCCTACAAATTAAGTTTAAGAAGAGAAGAAGAAGAAGAAAAACTCCTATGGTCTGACCGAGAATCGAACCCGGAACCTCATGAACAGTAGTTAGTAACGCTAACCACTAGCCATGAGGCTGGTCTTCCTGAGACATGTGCTGGATATACTTTACAAGATTAAAAAATATAGCAAAGATATTAGGAATGAGTTTAACATATTCAACTTAACAGACAGATGTTAAATATATAGTTGGTACCTGCTAAGTCAGTCGTCCTTAATTAAATTATTAAACAGTTCCAATATGGAGGCCTTTCAAAAAACAATGTTTTATCTTCAGTATTTTAACGGTTACTGATATAGTTGTTTTTTAAAGGCCTCCATATTGGAACTATTTAATAATTTAGTTGAGGACGACTGACATACCAGGTACCAATTTTATATTTAACATCTTATTATATAACCTCAACGGTGCTTTAAAATGAATTTTAAAAGTGTTGAATATTAGAAAATAAACCAATAGAACAAGTGGTAAGATATAACTTCCTAGGTTGCGAAATATCATACACAGCGGAAACAGATATAAATAACAAACTAAATAAGTTTAATTATATAACAGGAACACTAAAAAGAACTTTGAAAAATAAAGCCACGAAAGACTCTATAATGAAATTATACAAGACAATGGCAGTGCCTATATTACTTATGGATCCGAAAAATGGACAGTGACAACACAACAATCAGCCAGAATACAAGCTGCTGAAATGAGATTCCTCAGACCAATAGCAGGATATCAAAGAACAGACAAAAAACATAACACAGAAATAAGACAACTAAAAGTAGAGGAATTAAACACAATAGAAAAATACAGAACAAACTGGAAAGAACACTTGGCAAGGATGATTGAGAAAAGTATACCAAAAGCAGCATACAGCTATTCACCACGAGGAAGAAGAAGTTTGGGAAGACCAAAGAAAAGATGGAAAGAGCAGCAATTTGCAGCCGGAACAAGCTAGTAAATAAGCGTAAACCATGAAGAAGAACAAGAAGAATAAAAGTGTTGAATAACAGACAGAATCAAAGAATACAAGCAAAATTAGTTCCACATTCAAATAATTGATCAAAACGTATAACAAGATAGTTACGTTATTCACATATAAGCCAGAGAGGCATGGATGTATGGGACGGCCAAGAGCATGATGGAGAGATCATTTTTGTGCATGAGACCGGAAAGAACATTCTGCAGTTCAATCCGCGAAAGAGATGATGATGATGATGATTATGATTATGTAGACTACTTCCTTTATTGATATTTTTGTAACCAACTTTTGTGGGAAGAATCTTACAAATTGGTATGATATGTCCCTTATACCACAAGAAGAGGAGGAGAAGAAAGAATAAAAACGGGAAATAAGACGGGAGATGACGATGAAAAGAAATAACACCCTCTTCACTACTACCCTAAGTGACTTTGCCCTCGCAAACACTTGGAAGCTCCCTCGAGAATTTTATGTTAAAATAACGCTATATATAAATGCAATGCAAGAACAGAAATGCCAACTGTACCACTGAAATAGTCTATAGCTATAGAAAACTGGTAACAAATATAGTAGCAAATATACGAGATATTTTATATTATTTTAGTAAACAAATATTTAACACCTGGAGTGTGGCAGCCCTGGAAACAAATGAATTCGAACCCACGCATCCTTTATATGGAGAACCGAAATTTAAATGTTGACCTCCAGCAAATGACCTGGACAACTGGCTGCCTACAGACCGGCCCACGGGCAGCGCGTGTTTTACAGAAAAACAATTAAAGCACAGCTCATGAAGCTCGTCTGCATATTCTAGCGTAATTACAATAACTGACATGACAAAGCATCGGTGAGTCACACAAAATAAATCACAAGACATTTTACACCACCAATTTAATCTCCGCAAGTTTTAACAATGGATAAATGTGTCCGACATCGGTCTAAGATGCTACTCCTCAAATGTAAGGTGTGTCCATGAGACCAGGAGAAAGTGCAGCACACAGCTTTGTATCAGAAAATAATATTGACTTTTCTATCAATGAATATATTTATAGGCTATATACAAATGAGTGTGAGTCTCAACTCAAAAAATTCTTCACCGATTTAGAGAATCGTTTAGACTATTTAACTCATGTCCCAAATGGTAGTCAATGATTAATCACGTTTCAATGAATTTTGTTTTTCAACCAATGTTTCGTGTTTCACCTCGGTCTTTATCGATTTCTCTTTATCAGCGTTATTTTTTTCTGAACAGATCAGAGCATTATTTTTCTCCAACAAATGCAAATAATGAACAGATTAATTTCTTTTGCTGAGTTGCTTATTTAAAAATAAATTAATAACCTATAATGTATATTATAATATACAGTTTGATGTGTTTCATTATTTCGCCATAGGGCGCATTCCTACAATATTACGATCCTATTTGGCAATAAATAATATGATAAAGTTGCAGTGTTGAAAAATGAAACATAATCAAACATTTCTCATTTGTTTTACATTAAATATATAAACATTTTAAAATAACTATATGTAAATAATGATTTGTGAGTAAACGGCTTAATTTTATTCGTTAAATAGTCCTAACAAACGCCACTCTTGATTTCCAAATCCTCTTAGATAAACTGGAAATCACTCGTGGCATTACTTATGATAATTTTTCCGGGATAATTAATTTATATAACATACTAACTAATACCCGGCTTGCTCTGCAACATCTAAATAAATGATAATGTGTTTTTGCATTTAGTTGAATTAGTAAAAGGGAAATAAATATAAATTTATATAATTATTTTTAGATACCCCGGCGTTTTCCAAGAATCTACGCATCCCGATGTACTTGGCATAATCGTTATTTTGAGTTATCCATAACAGAATACCCGCCATGCGCTGCTATGCTTGCCCGGGAATCTACTTATCCCGATCCTCTTGGCATCAATGAAAGACAAAAATGGTTATTGTGAGTTATCCTTAAAAGATAAACATATGCTGTCGTGGACTTTTCTATAGAGTTTTTTTTTTTAGATATTCAATTCTGTGTACAATAATTTTGTGTATTTGTTATGGTTTAGGTAACGTAAGCCATTTAAGCTTACAAAAAGCGACATATTTTTCACATTTTTTCACTACAGAAGGTGATATTTATGGACGAAGGGCTTGAGCATTTAAACTCTCTTATAATCTATAACCTTCCCGGGAAAATCCTGAAGATTTTGCAAAAAGCCCCATGACAATCGGATGAATAGTATGGTAGCATATCCTTGACCGGGAATCTCCTTATCCCGATCTCCTTGGCATCAATGAAAGACAAAAATGGCTATTGTGTGTTATCTGGAAAAGATAAACATATGCTGTCGCGGGCTTTTTTGTAGAACGTTTTGATATATTCAATTCTGTGTACATTAATTTTGTGTATTTGTTATAGTTTAGGCAGCATAAGCCATTTAAAGGTAAAAAAAGGACTTTTTCATGTTTTTCACTACAAAGGGTGTTTTTAAGGGTGTAGAGTTGAGTATCACAACTCTCTTATAGCCTATGTTCATCCTGGGAATCTCCTGAACATTTTACAAAGAGCCCCATCACAGTCGGGTCAACGGTATTGCCGCGCATAAAGTACGACAAATAAACAAACATTCATTTTTATATATTAGATTAGCGTACGTACTACAACAGCTGGAAGTAAAAAAATAAATGCATTGTTGCACTAAAAAGTCGATTTGAACGTTTAAATAACCTAGAAATCGCATTAAGCACAAACATGAGTATATATCTCGTTAAACTTTTCTTCGGGTCGCAGGAGGTTAAACAATAATGCAACAAAGACTAGAATAGATGGTCTGAATATTGAAACTGCAATGAAAATGATACAAATCTGAAATAGTAAGAACGTGTAATTAGAATGGATGAAACATAGGAAATTAAACAGGTCTATGAAGAAAGAGTAAAAGAAAATCTAAGAAGAAGTCTCGGAAGAAAATGGGAACAGTATATTTGTGAGAAGGAAGCAAGAAAAAAATAACAGTTGGTCGGTCGGTCTCTAATTTGCTGCATCTAACACCGAAGTCATTAGCAGTCTTGCTCTCCAGTACTTTGAAGTTTTGGAAGTTTCCTGTTCGACTGCTGTACAGTTGTTACGGTTTTCGTCATCCATTTCTTCCTCTGCATAGAATGCATCTTGGTGTAGACAATATATTGATCTTGTGCAAGTGTTAGCAAGGCAGTCGTGACCCGTAGTTAATCTGAATTGTGCTACAGCTGTCTTCCATCAATAAAATAAATATAATTACATTTAATTAAGGAGTTTGTCAGAGACACAAAGAAAATGTGAGGAAGAAAAGTAAGAAAAACCACGAAAAAAGGACAGACTGGTCAGTAAAATGTGAACTCGAGTCTTCCCAAAAATGAGTCAGAAAGGTTACCGGTTTCAGCAAACTCATATTCTGTTGATCATTCAACTATTTGATGAAATTAAATTATAAACTAAGATGAATTCATGTTGAATGCAGGCTTTCACGGCCGGTAATCATAATGTTGAGTGATTCCGGGTTATGTGGCTGTGGTCCATTACTGGTGTTCCTACCAAACGTTTCTCCCTCAACTGAGGAGGGCATCTTCAATGGCGAGTACTTTTAGGTGTATTTCCTGGTCGGAGGATCGACTGTCACGAATTTCAAGTCGGGCTTCCGACCAGGAAACACACCTAGAAGTACTCATGAGGCCAGACGAAGGGACTTACGTGAGGCTGCACTAAACGGTGATATGAACTGGCCGCCTCCTCTACGGTTTTGGACAGAAAAACAGCCATACCAGGCGGTGAGAAGGTTAATCGAAGGACGCCAAGAGGAGGACATCCGCAGACAAAGAAGAAGGGATTAGATGTAATCTAGCAATAAGTTAGATGTAAGTTAGTAAATTAAGTTTTAGTTTTTAACACTTAGGATAAACAACACCATGTAAATATTACTAGATTAGGTAGTAGATTTAAGACTTAAGACTTAGGTTAAGGATTAATATGTAAACATAACTGTATATAAGTAGTATTAAGAACAAACACCCGAAAATTGTATCCAGAAAATGAACAAAATAAAAATAGCAGAGAGTAATCAGGGACAAGAGCAGACCTGGGGATATGGGCATTAAACCCGAGGAAACCCAGGGGGATGGTGGTGGGGCTCTTAAAAAAAAGTACTCGCCACTGAAGATGCCTTCCGCAGTTGAGGAAGAAACGTCAGGTAGGAACACCAATAATAGACCATGGCCACATAACTCGGAATCACTCAACATTATAAATCCATGTTGTTAATTTTTTTTTACATCCATCAGCATCAATCGAACTTGTGTTAACATGTGATCCGTACGTCCAGATCAAGGATTCCTAAGACAATTTTAAAGTACCAATTAAATGATGGAAGATCTTTGGGACAACCTAGGAAAAGATGGTTGGAAACCTTTTTATAGACCGTATCAGTCCTTTCAGAACTACAACATAAAAGGTAGAAGACGATAAAAAAATATGTAAGCAGGAATAATTGAATATAGTATAACAATTGTCAAACTATAAATATTTCATGGAATTAGATTCTAAGAATGGTCTATCACTATTTTATCCACAGTATCAAAAAAATATGTTTTGCCTTACAGCAATGGTGACAATGATTGAAAGTTCAAGTTTCTACATTTCGTGGTTGCCAACCTAAATAACTATACAGTAAAAAATAGCTTTACTGTAATATTATGTATATGTTGCAAAACGTGTGAGGGAAGTAAAACCACTGCCCTCTATGTATACTACTACGTACAATGTATAGGCCTATACAAAAAATATCCAAAAGGTAGTGTTAATATATGAGATCCCTGAAAATATATAAAACTATTATTCTACCAATTATATTATATGGGTGCGAAACATGGACTCTTACTTTAAGGGAGGAAAGGAGATTGCGAGTATTTGAGAATAAATTTCTTAGGAAAATGTTTGGACCAAAGAGAGATGAACAGACAGGTGAATGGAGAAGACTACAATAACAATGAACTACATGGTCTTTATAGGAAGCCAGATATAATAAGAACAGTTAAGTCTCGTAGACTGCGATGGGCAGGACATGTTGCGCGTATGGGGAATGAAAGACGTGCATGGAAACTTCTTGTAGGAAAGCCAGAAGGAAAACGCCCAGTTGGTAGACCAAGAATGAGGTGGGAGAACAACATTAACTATGATTTGAGGGAAGTAGATTATACAGGGAATGATTGGAAAGCATTAGCTCAGGATAGGGATGTATGGAGAGCTTATGTCCGCGCGGCCATGAACCTACGGGTTCGATAGTGCCAGTGAGTAAGTAAGTAAGTAAGTGTTAATATACATTGTACGAAACAAATCACTGCATTTTAAATTAACTGAACTTTATTTGAAACAAAATAAAATACATACGTATTTGCCGCCATTTTATTACTACATGGTCTCAAGGCCTTCTGTCGTTTGAACTAATAACCATTCCCCACACTGTTAACGTTAGTCAGCTGTTTATAATGAACGCAAACATTTCCAACAGAGATGATATTCATTTACTATTATTTATTATTTTGAAAACACCATAGCACAAAAAATAATGTACAATGCACGTTTGTGAAGTGTTTTACAGAATCTCGGAATATAAAACCTCGCTATCGCTCGGTTTTTAAACATTTTCCTCGATTCTGTAAAAACAATTTCCCAACCTCGCATCGTCATATACTATTCTCACTTCAAAGGCTTCTTACAATCAGATTAGGCAGTTCGCTATTAACATTTATTTTTCGTAGTTTGAGTTAAATTGAAAATTCGAAGAGTAATGATATCCTCTGATGCAGTCCAAACGGGAGGGTGCTTTCCATTTGCACAGGCGGCATGGGTTCGATTTCCCAGAGGAAAGGAAGGGTTCAGTTCGCATCCCTTAGGGGCCTCATGTTTATTATAAATTAATTGTGTTTAGTAGTTGGCCCTAAATTGAGCGTATCCCCATGTTCTCTTATTATTTGTGTGACCATTCAGAACACAATTCACATTGACAGGTTCATTAGAACGGATTCATTGCACCTAAATAATTTAATACAGACTGTAAAAAATTACCATTAAAACATTATAAAGCAATCACGTTTTACGTTTCAGAAATTAGCAAGGGAGCGGCGCTGCGCATTTGTTTATAGATAGATCATCGGTTCATTAATGTATTTGTCATCGTCCGATTCCCAATAGCCAATTTTGTCGGTCCACCCAATCTCCTGGTTGTATATTTTTCTCCTTCATGTATAAATATATCCCCTGACTCCAGAATGTTTTAGATCTTTCTCTGCCTCGTCTTCCCTCAGGTTTCCATTCCAAAACACATTTTGGTAGCCGATGCTCTTCCATTTGCTGGACATGTCCATACCATCTTAATTGCTGAGTTTTAATATAATCTAAAATAGTGTCTTCAATCTTCATTTTCTCCCTTATAACTGAGTTCGTATTTTTTTTCTCTTCTTGAAATTCTTGCTGGCCTTCCTATAAATTCCATTTCCGTTGCCAAAAGATACTTATTTGTTTTGTTGTTAATGACCAAAGTTCTCCTCCATAAGTAATGATGATTTTAACAATTGTATGATATATATTCATTTTATTTTTATTACTTATGTTTTTATCTCACAGGAAAGCAATTGCAAATCTTCCTTTATTATTTTTATTTATTTCCTATTCATAACTTCCGTTTTTATTCATTTTAATTCCTAAATATGTCATCTCACTATAAGATTTTATTGTTTCTCCAGTCTCCAAAATTAAATTTTGTTCTGGTTCACCAATTGATAAATATTTGTTTATAACTACATATATAACATTTATTTATAACTACAATAATATTAAATATATCTGAATATTATTCCTTGAGAGTAGTTAACAATACAAGTAATGACAATAATTAATTCGTTATCTCAGTCAAATATTCAATTTATTCAATTCGACGATTCACTCTTCTTGTGTGAGATCAAGTGAAATTTTCAATGCTCATAAAATTCATATTGAACCACCGTTAAGGTTGATGTATATAGTTAAAATGACTATTTAACTCATGCTCCAAATGGGAGTCAATGACCAATCACATTTCAATGAATTTTGATTTACAACCAATCACAATCGTTTTTCACCTCGATTTTATCAGTTTAATTGTATCATATTAAAATCAAGCTCCTCCTTTTTAACATTGTGAATAGATCAGAGACAGTAACAACACAACAATCTGCCAGAATACAAGCTGCTGAAATGAAATTTCTCAGACCAATAGCAGGATATCAAAGAACTGACAAAAAAACATAACACAGAAATAAGACAACTAAAAGTAGAGGAATTAAACACAACAATAGAGAAATACAGAACAAACTGGAAATAACACTTGGCAAGGATGACTGAGAATAGAATACCAAAAGCAACATACAACTATTCACCACGAGGAAGAAGAAGTTTGGGAATACCAAGGAAAAGATGGAAGGAGCAGCATTTTGGAGCCGGAACAGGCAAGCCTAAACCGTGAAAAAGAAGAATAATAGATCAGAGCATTATTTTGCAGTGACTGACTCTCTAAGAAATACGGCTACCAGATTGTATATATAATGTACGAATGTAAACAGATACTGTTTGTGGGATATAATAGAAAAATGTTCGTAGTAATTGATTGTACCACAATACAAATAAATCACTGTTTGCACTTTCTTAAACGTATTGTTTCCCAGGAATTTACATTCCAGAAAAATATAATTTGCATCATAAGACATCAGAAATTAATTAAAAACCTATACTGTTGGTTATAAAACAGTTTGATGTGTTTCATTTTTTCTCCACTAGAGAGCATTCTTACAATATTGCGATCCTTTGGCAATAAATAATATGATCTGGTTGCAGTGATGAACAAATGAAGAATAACAAACGTTTCTCATTTGTTTTCAAACATTGCCGTTTACATTAAATATATAAACATTTAAATAACGATTTGTGAGTAAACAGTTTAATTTAATTCGTTAATTAGTCCTAACAAATGCCACTCTTGATTTCCAAATTCTCTAGATAAATTCACTCCTCACCTCCTCAGTCGTGAATTTATCGATAATTTGGAAATCACTCGTGGAATTACTTATGATAAAATAGTACCTGCCAGCATCGTGAGTAATCTAATAAGTAGCGGCTCCAGGTTCCCAAAACCAACTATAACAGCTGGGGGACTCGACATTGCTGACCAGATGACATCCCTACACTGGCAGAATAATCGTCTACCTCTGTCATTAACACATGTAAATGTGAGGTCAGCAGCCAGCTGATATGCCGAAGGTTTTATAGGCCTTTAGCGCCATGGGGTTTTGTTTTGTTTTACTTTTGATGAGATATAAAACAACATTCAAAGGGAGAGATCGGTCGCGGTGGACTAGAGGTTATGCTCCTTACCTCTGGTTCCGAGGGTCGCGGATCAAACCCGGCTGTGGTCCATGGATTTTTTAGGACCGAAAAATCCAATGAGTAAATTCTCCGGGAGGGACATTAAGCCGTGGGTTCCGAGTCTGAAGATTTTTAGGTTTGTAAAAGATCCTTAAGCCTGAGCATAGATACCTCTAAGCAAAATTTTCCGTCATCAACGTCGTAGTAATACCTTAGGTGCCCGTTAGATGTCTCTTTGGATCGGTGTGTTGACCACATGCCATCCATGACATCTACGAGCAAGTAAGGTAACTAAAAATTAACTTGGTCTAGTAACTCCTTGTCCACCACTGTGGACTCGAGGTAGCGTGCTGCCTTGTCACCCAGCGGGCCCGGGTTCGATCCCGGTCGGGACAGTTTTTCTGGGTGAGGTTTTATCGGGGTTTTTCCTCACCTGTAAGACAAATGTCAGGAAGCTTAGGACCCAACGGTCCCCGAAAATCATCCGGCTATCATCATCATCCTTATTATCATCTTCCTTCACCGGTGTGGAAAGCAAGGGAAGCTACCACACCTATAACTCCCTAGTAAAGCTGCAAAGCATAGCATGAAAATTCTATGATTGCAGTGAAAGACCTGCCCTCGGGCAGAATTACAAGGATGGATAGAGTAACTCCTTATAAAGGAGAGGCTATGACTCATCAATGGTCTACGTCATTATAGATAGATAAAGAGAGAGAGAGAGAGAGAGAGAGAGAGAGAGAGAGAGAGAGAGGAGAAGAGAGAAAGAGAGAGATTCAATTAGGGTAAAGGAAGAAAAAATAATATACTCGTAATTCATTTCTCTCTTCAATTTGATCTCTTCTTCTGAAATATTTATTACAAAAATGCTTAAAAGTTTGAAGTGGAAGTTTTAATTCCATTAATTTCTAAATAATGGCGAATATCTGTAGTCTTTGAGTGTATATAATTAATTATACAGTGCAACACTGGAGAAATTAGACTTCCAAGTATATAAGGAGATAATGAAGAGATATAATATTGTGCTATTGTCACGTTTTGTTTTATGGAGGATACGAGTCTAAAGAATTAAAAATAATTATTGTAGATAAGAATTCCCTGGTGTGGGTAGAGGGGGAAACTCTCCCCCAGCCTTCAGTGAAGAGTGGTAATTTATCATACTGACATATATAATTCTTTGGGGAGTTGGATTCCTGTGGGTTTTGTTTATACGCTCCGAGAATTTTAATTTCCTATGTTTTGTCATTTACGATATATAATTGATGAACACTGATTATATCAGAAACAATCATCTCTACACATTCACCTCGCTTTTTATCATGTTCAATTGCATATGAATATTACAGTCATATTTAAGTAGAATCAATATTTTTAAATTTAGTGATGTATCTTTATCTATATACAAATAGGCTAAGACAAAACAGTTATGTACCATTCTCTCCTCTATTTATCAACTGATTTTTAGTAGTTATTAACGAGCTTTACTGTTATCATAAGTAATGCCACGTGTGATTTCCAATTTATCTAGGGAATTTGGAAATCAAGAGTGGCATTTGTTAGGACTATTAACGAATAAAATTAAGCTGTTTACACACAAATCATTATTTAAATATAGTTATTTTAAAATATTTATATATTTCACGTAAACGACGATGTTTGAAAACAAATGAAAAACGATTGGTACGCTTCATTTGCTTCTTTTGTTCATCACTGCAACCAGATCATTATTCATTGCCAAAGGAACGTAATATTGTAAGAATGCACTCTAGTGGAGAAAAAATGAAACGCATCAAACTGTATATTAATTCATTTCTGATGTCCTATGGTGTAAATATGACAATTATATGTTTCCGGCATGTTATTACCTGGGGAAAAAATACATTTAAAAAAGTGCAAACAGTGTTTTTTTGTGGTATAATCAATTGCTACAAAGGTTTTTATATTAACTCCCGCATGCGCTATGTGTTGAATTCATGCACTATATATATACAATCTGGTAGCCGTATTTCTTAGAGAGTCAGTCACTGCAAAATAATGCTATGACCTATTCAGAATGTTAAAAAGGGGGTGCTTTCTTTATTATGATGAACTTTAGTTGATAAATTCTAGGCGAAACACGACTGTGATTGGTTGTAAATCAAAAATCGTTGAAATGTGATTGGTCATTGACTCCCATTTGGGGCATGAGTTAAATAGTCATAAGTAATGGCTTTATAGGGGACATTGATGATTGTCACGAAATCAGTGAATGTTGGGTCGTATAAATTAATTAAGTCATATATTAATAAATTACTAATGATTTATCTGGCAGACCAGGAGATTAAAAAATACGAAATTGTTGTGCCTGCAGAAAAAAAAAGTACGTTTCCGGGCAAACGTTCCTATTGAAATCGTCATTTGTTCAAGCCCTAGAAATTTGTAATGGGAATTTCCGAACACGCTGTATATGGTATTTGTTCTAAATCTCAATACTATATTAGGTTAGGTTCGTGTTATAATGTGTTCGAATAACTTGCAGTAACGTAACGTTAATAATTAATTAATGCACGTAGGTTCGTAATTTACAATTTAATTAGTTCAAAAATTGCGTCTAAATTACTATAACATAACCAGCTTTCTCTTTCTAATACAAAAACAATTTGACGTTCCAAAGTAATTAAGTACAGACTTTTTATAGAGGTCATCGAATGTGCATTCTTGTGTTACAGTAAAAGCTCCTTATTCGCGGGGGATATGTTCCGTGAATATGCAGCGAATACAGAAACCGTGAATATGGAATTGTAATTTGTATGGATATAAGGGGATACGTTCCGAGGTTCCAAAATAAAATAAAAATTATCAAAATAAAATCAATTAAGGACAGATTTTGAACAATTTATATTAATTGTTACTGTCAGGATTAGGCAAGGGCTTAAAGAACTTAGTAATTCTTTTTTTTTTTTTTCTGTTTTGCGGCTTTTAAAATGTATTTCAATTCAGATTGATATTCAGCTGTGAATTCAGCGATATAATTCCTAATTTTTGTCTTCGGATTTGCTTGATGAATCGTACAGTTGATCCATTAACAATAAAACAGCGTGATATAGAAGCAAAACTACTCGCCAATGCGTAAACGGTAAAGCATTTCCATTTTTACTTTAAGCGGCAACACTACTTTTTTCCACTTCGGAACTTTTTTTTTTTCCTTTTACTCGACATTATAAATTGGCAACTAAGTAGAAGAGACATGAGTTATTCAATAAAAAATAAATGTAATGAATGACAAGTTGACAATAAAACACCGATCGTGGCGAGGGCTGCATTTATCAACAGACCTAGCGGCACGTGAAATACAACGGCTGTGGCTTTTAACAACAAACTTTAGGCTTAGTGAGAATAAGGTTTGTTTTACTTTGATATTATTGTCCATTTGATTTGAATCACTCTTTGTAAAAGCCACATTGGCACGTGCCTGCAGTAAAAAGTTGCTGATGTGTTAACAAAGTATACTAATCATTCTAATATATCGACTGGATCCGCGAATAAACACATTTTTAACCGCGAATACAGGAACTGTGTCTCAATTTTTAACCCGCGAATAATGAAAAGGCGAATAAAGGAACCGCAAATAAGGAGCTTTTCTATACATAAAGATAAGGTATAAACAGTGGCCTGGATATCTCGTATATATCTTAATGCTGCTAGTGAGACCATGTGTATGATATTATTCAGATGAAATTGTGATTAGGCAGTTGATGTAGCGATGATGTAGTCATGGTTACAAGTCTTGCCCGGTAATTAGTTTTATTACAACCCAGTTTAACGACTCAAGGGTTGTGGAAGGAATTCTACCCCCGAGGAACCCCCCTCTCCTTGTTCACGTTCACATATAATTATAGCTTACATAATTCCTAATAACTAATTTAAGGTTCGTCAAGCCAACAATTTTCGTGCACACGTTCTCTAAAGTACTTCAATTTCGAATGCAAATACCTTTTTTATTTACGTTCCCAAAATTAGCATTCGACGTAAAAAAAGACCAGACCTACATTTTACATTTACACACGTCAATGTTACCTCTACATAGGTTTTTAAACGAGATATTTTTATTTTATTTATACATTTATTAATTGAATCGACTCAAAAATGAAATAAGTTGATTCTAGTAGATAAAGATGTGCTCTTTCTAATAGTACTAAAGAAAACTACATTTAAGATGACCTAATTCACGTTATTTGAGTTTGAAAAAAACTCACTTTTAACAATTGCATATTTGGCACCATGTTTATGATCTAGTATAATCCTAGATAAGTGGCTATGAATAAAGATATTTGGGCAGTGACTGTCTCAACAACCATTAACATATTTACCAAATATTAGTCTCTCTTTTTTGTTTTTGTTTTTTTTTGTTTTTGAGATATTTGGCCCTAAAGAATGACTAAAATGTGATATGACAGATTGTATTAAGCACTTTATTCCACGCTGGTGACTCGTAAAATGGACGTCCTTTCATCGGACTACGTTTTTTGGATTTAGGATAAAAAGTTGTGCAAGACATAGAAATAAGAGGTCCCTACTTGCATTTGCCTTATAGTAACGAAAGAGTTAAAACTATATTGAATGTTGTTCGGTTTCGTGAGGGAATCCAATAAAACAGCCCTCCTTTGAAATGTCATAGTTTCCAAAAAAACTTGATATTCTGATTTGAAATTTTGCAGAGGTCCATTTCTAAAGAGGTTCCATACCTACACTAAGTTTTAGCGAAATTGAACATGTTGAGCGTGGAACATTAGACCACTTGAGATGGAATGACCCAATATGTTATTTTTCTAGTAAAAAATTTTCACAGCCACGTAAGGAATCTCATTTCCGCTGCCTGAACTTTAACTTTTTTCCTTTTCCTTCAGACTACTTGCAAGCACATCAAACTTACACACCACATCGCCACTTTGTAGTGCCAATCGTTGAGTTTAAAAATCATTAGATGCGTTCCCTTTCTTACTTTGTTCAATCAGTAGTCGGTCTGATTGTCCCACTAATACTGTTGGAAATTTCTGATGGATCCTCCTTATCTTCAAATCATCCTCAAAGTTCTACTAAATTAAGTAATTATCGCCAACCCCCAAATACTGGAAGCTGTGAAACCTGTTCCAAACATCTATATTCTATTATTATGTTTGTTCTTAATGGGTACCATTCCATGGAACACCATTACTTTAGTTTTTTAATTGTGAAATACCATATTATATTTCTTAATGAAAATACATTATAAATAATAATTGTTTGGTATTTATAACCCACTCTAAACCGTTTTTTAAGTAAATGGATAATTTAGAGGTAAGACTATGTTTTTTGGTACTTTTTAAAAATATGGTTGAAGTGGCAGACAAAGCCTTAACTCTGCCAGGTAAAATAAAGCTATTATTATTATTATTATTATTATTATTATTATTATTATTATTATTAATTATTATTATTATTATGATATTTAATTGATAGACTGCTATTTGCAGCCTGGCCTCTCTGTCAAAAATTAATACTATATCTCTCTATCTATCTTCGGGTTTTTACAGCTGCTGCCGTCTTCCCGTGCCAAACCTCCAAAGCCTACAGTCTTGGGCATCTTCGATGCTTAGCCCTCTAGCTTGCATTACTGTCTTCATGTTTTCCTTCCATGTTAACCTTGGTCTTCCTCTTTTCTTCTTTCTGTTAGGATGCCATTCATATAGTTGCTTCGGCCATCGCTCATCTTCCATTCTTAAAACATGTCCTAACCACTTTAATTCCTTTTCCTCAATTCTTTCAATTATGCTTTCTTCTGCTTCCATTTTGTTTCTAATTTCCTTATTTGTGACACGTTCTAATTTAGACTTTCTGGCACTTCTTCGTAAATAATCCATTTCTAGAGCTATTAGTCTATTCTTGTAGTACTTATTGATTGTCCATACCTCACTTCCGTACATTGCAACAGATTCCACCAATGTTTTACCAATATATTTTTTTGTGTCTTTCCAAATATGCTTATCCCACCATATGGAATTTAATGATGATATTATTTGCTACTCAATTCAATTCTATGTTTTATGTTCTCTTTGCCTATACCTTCGATGTTATCCATAATCATTCCCAAATATTTAGTTTGTTTCACTTGCTTTATTTGGATTCCATCTTCCAATACTAAGTTTTCTCTTTCATTGCTATTTATTGCCAGATATTCTGTTTTTTGTAAATTTACTGTGAGACCCCATGATTCATATGTGCTTATCAACCTTTTTATCATGAATTCCATATCAAAATTGTCTTGCGCTAAAACCAGTTGATCATCGGCAAATTGTAATGTCAGCAAAATAATACTCCGCCATGGCCGGTCCCAAGCCCGGATGAGAAAGGAGGAGGGGGAGGAGTAACAACCTCGTTAAAAAACCAGGGTTCAGTTGGCTCCGACTGATAGTACTCTGTAAGGGCCCCTAGCCAGGGTTACGGTGAAGACCTCAACGGCAGAGTCGGCGCAGAAGGAGTCCTTCATCACGGCGGATCTGGCGGAAGAGGCAACCCTATCTCTAAGGGAAATAGAGAAACGCTGCCTTGCGGTGAAGAGGGATCTTCAAAGGCTATGGGAGGAAAACCCAGACAGAAATTTTCCTGGTCCTCCAGGTTGGGGGTTTATGCTGTGGGCCAGCTCCCCACACATTAGAAAAAAAAAACAAAATGCTAAAAGACCAAATCAATAATACTATATCATCTGCAAAACATAATACATTCAATGTTTTATTTCGTCCAATTTTTAATCCCTTATGAACAGGCGTGTAGCCTTTCCCCAAAGCATTTAATATATATTGTATACATTTAAAATCTGTTAAATAAAGAAATAGTTATCCCATTCTATTCCATTGACGCAGTTTAACCTCTCACATTAGAGTCACTTTTACGTGTCACGCCATCTCTTACAAAATTATCAAAAACACGGTATGTTATTTTAATGACTCGTAGTACACGGATGTTTATTGGTTATGTTCGCGGAATGTAAAATAAATAACACTTTTTAAAATGTCACGCATAGCCACTGCGCTATAGATCTTCTATTTTACGCCTATTTTTTACGTGTTATAAACATGCGGCTCGATACCCTCAGCTTTATTTCCTTTTCGGAGGAAGTCGTACTCAGGAATTTTATGCTTTTAAAAACCAATTCAACCCGGTCGGTTTTAAACGCGGAAACATCGTGACCGGAGGTACAGCGAAGGGTTTGCAATTTAATGCAGAATCCGGTAGACAAGCTAGCGATTAAAAATTGTATACCACCAATTTTCAAAGCTCCGAGATTAAACATTTTGCAATTAAATCAATTTAATTTAATTAATAATTGAAATTTTCAACCCCGCCGTTTATCGAACCCGGGCATTTCGTTTCCTTTTTGGCTAATGGTAACATCAAGGTAGAATGCAACGTACTTTTCCGGAGGGGCATGGAGTATATTGTACAGTTACCGGTATTTAACCCTTGAATTGGCAATGTATGCTATAAGAAACATTGATTTCATTTATTTAATATCGTTTTTGCACTATGTAACTAATATTGTATAATTACTGTTATTGTTGATATGCGCCGTAATTTGACATCTTCGCATATAATCTTGATTGCTATAAAAACAAAATAAATCTCAATACTTTAAAAATGACCAAAAGCACTAGTGCGGTATTAACCGTTCAAGGAGTAAGCGCAGTTGTTGACGGAGGGCACTGCAGTCGTATTTATGCAGGAATAGACCACGTGACGCTGCTATCTATGAGTGCAGAGGGGGACGGGACGTGGGACGCTGACAGTGAACACTGCCTTAGATGACGTCACGTGTAGCAACAAAGAAAGCTTCGCAATTCTTCCGCCTGCAGAGATATTTTGAACGACTAATAAGTAAAAACATTTATTTTGAAATACTGATGTGTGATACTGCAATTTGTATTAATTTCGGTATTGATTAATCACATCCAGCTTTTCACGTCTCTTCTATTTCATCATCACTGCACACATCATCTAAAACTTTCACCATAATCAGAAATAAGTCCCAAATGAAATTGGTTTTACAGTTTTAACAAATATAGATGACATTTAACATTTTCCAATACTGTTATTTTAACACAGTTCCAGATCATATTATAATATGATAATGATATTGTGAAAAGAAAAATTAATGTCTGAACCAGGAATCGAACTAGAGGTCCACGGTTCGATTCCTGGTTCAGACATTTTTTTCTTTTCACAATATCATTATAATATTAAAGTATAGATGATGACATGACCAACAATAATTAGGCTATTATTTCTCCATAGCAACACATGTGGTCGATTCACCTTCTGAAATCAATTATATTTATTAATATTTTAGCTAATATCTTAATTACTAAAATAAATACACATAGTGCAAAAAAAAATAGTATGCAATACCCATGTGGTAAACACATAACGGAATCTCGGAAGTTTAAAAAAACTCGGCGCGTTCCGTATCAAGTATTTACCACACTCGTATCGCAATATAACATTTTAAAACAATATAAAAACAAATGAGTATAAATTACTAAAATTTGTGTTAAATTACGCAATAATGTACGATAATAACTCATGAGTTTTACGTAATTTTGTTTTCATTGCTGTCTGGAACATTTCAATAACTGACATGAGAAATAATTGTGTTGCCAATATAAGGGTCAGTATCCACACGTGTTATACTTTTAAATTAATTAGAAAACAGTTTATATATTATGAAAATAACAAAACGATACGTTTCCGGACATGAGTTCCTCTGCTAAACGTAATCGTCTTGGTCCCCACTACACGACCTCGAAGTCTGTAATGGAATAACTTAGTTATATTCTGTATAAGATAAAAGTTAAAAATTAAAATGTACCAGTTGGCAGGTGCCGTCATCCTCAACTTTGTTAAAATTATGTATATAAAACATTAACTGGAGGCCTTTCGGAAGTTAACTTCCATCATCAGCAGGATGAGCTTCTGCTACTAGTTGTTGTTTACGACGATGTATACTCCAAGTGTCTGTAGCAGCAACTGACTTGTTTTTGATGATATATTTTATAATAAGAGGTCTTCATATATATTTATAAAAGAAATAAACAACACCTTACTTCTTAATGAGAACGCACCCCAGTCAAACAACCCATTGTACTAGATCATCAAAAAACAAGCCAATTGCTGCTACAGGCACTTGGAGTCTACATCATCGTAAACAACAACTAGTAGCAGAAGCTCATCCTGCTGATGATGGAAGTTAACTTCGGAAAGGCCTCCAGTTAATATTTTATATACATCATTTTAACGAAGTAGAGGACGACGGCACCTGCCAACAGGTACATTTTAATGTTTAACTTTTATCTTACGACTGTCCACCGCTGAGGTCTCGAGGTAGCGTGCTGCCTTGTCATGCAGCGGACCCGGGTTCGATCCCGGTCGGTGCAGTTTTTCTGGGTGAGGTTTTTATCGGGGGTTTTCCTCACCTGTAAGACAAATGTCAGGAAAACTTTAAGACCCAAACAGTCCCCGAAATCATATGGCCAATATCATCACCATCACCATCATCATCATCATCCTTCACCGGTGTGGAAAGCGACGGGAAGCTACCACACCTATAATTCCCTAGTAAAGCTGCAAGCATAGGGTGAAAATGCTATGATTGCAGTGAAGGACCTGCCTTCGGGCCGAATTACTGTGGATGGATGGATCTTATGACTATTCACCTCAACGGAATTTGATATGAATTTTATTAGTATTGACTCTATTCTGTATGTATAAGTTAATCCTGGTGAAGTCGAAGAGAAGACCTTACGGTCTTAACTCCATCAGGTAAAATATATAAAATAAACCAACGGATCTTTAGTGCCAGTGAGTTAGTTAGAGTTACCAGGAACGTCAGGCTTAAATTATTTCATCATCATCATCATAGTACATTCACGAATTTAGGCCATTTGTTGACCTGTTTCGGCCTCAAGAGAAACGCCATCCGTAAGTCTTTTGAGTAGACGTCCTGGTCTTCTTCTTCCTGCAGGTTGATATGTTAATTATTTCATAAATTCAAATAATTTGTCAGCAGGATATTGATGTTTTTAAGACATTTTAATCGGTTGTAGGAACAATTAATGAGTTTATTTTATAATTCATAATGATTTTATAAATACCCGCCACAAGAGGATTAGAGTTATCCGGTATCCTCATGGGACAAGGTATTGTGGAATGCAGGGAGAGAGGGAGCTGTCGTCATAAACAAAACAGCAGAGAGAATCATCAGAGTGCTTAATGTTTTACGATCGTATTTAACAAGTCACCCGGCTGCGTTTTATTGTTGACCTACCTGTATGTAACTCATGACATCATGTGGTATGTTTTCACTATAATCCGCGATGCAATTTGATCTCGTCATTTAATGTTAATAAAAATACATGGTATTTGCCGACATGTTTTTATTGAATGTTTTTCTTCGATTAATGTAGTGGTTCCGTCTTTTTATAGCTCGCGTACTCTAAAACTTCCAATTGTGTGACGTCATTTTTATATCAGGGAAACAAGAGACGAAATGGTACTACTCTTCATCATCACAAATGGCTCAACAGCCCAATGTGGGCCTTGGCCGCCTTTAGACTTCCCTGTTCTGAGCTTCATTCTTCCAGTTTTTTTATTTTTAAAATCTTAATGTCTTGAATTAGGCCTATACTATCCTCCCATCTTAATTTTATCTTCCAACTTTTCTGGTCAATATAGGTTTGCTCATTGTAAATTCTTTTTATAATCTTTTTGCTGTCCATACGAATAATGTGTCCAGCCCAGGCCAATCTATTAATTTTAACAAAATTCAGAATATCCGGCTGATTATACAGTTTATACAATTCATTATTGTATCTCTTTCTCCATGCATTATTTTCTTTCACGGCACCAAAAATGGATCTCAGTATCTTCCTTTCCAAACACCCTCATGATTCCTCATCAGATTTCAACATGGTCCAAGTTTCTGATGCATATGTTAACACTGGTGAAAGAAGAACTTTATACATGCGTATTTTTGTTTTTCTAGATATAAACACTGAGATCTAAACAATGATACTACTACCTGACTTAAAAATATTGACTCTGCTGTTATTACTAAAGAGGCATTTCAAATGTCAATGCGTGCTTAGAAACGTTTATAACTTAAGCGTCAATTAAAACTGACTCCAAAATTATTGCGTGTAACACAAGATAGGATTGCGAAACACGGACTCTTATTTTAAGGGAGAAGAAAAGATTACGAGTATTTGAGAATAAATCAACTCTTTTGAAATGCATATTAACACCATCAGTTCCAGTTAAAACGCAGAAGATGAAACATTGTTTTCGAAAGGCCTCCACATTAGAACAACTTGAAGAAGTTTAACAACGTAGTAGAGAACGACTGACTTACCAGGTAAAAAATTATATAATTAACATCTTGAGAATAAAGTTGTTAGGAAATTTTTGAACCAAAGAGAGATGAACAGACAGACGACTGGAGAAGACAACATAACGGTGAGCTCCATGATCTTTATGTGAACCCAGATATAATAACATTTGTCTCGCACACTGCGATGGGCAGGACATGTAGAACGAATGGGGAATGAAAAAGGGGTATTGGATCTTCTTGTAGGAAAACCAGAGGTAAAACGCCTAGTTGGTAGGCCAAGAATTAGGTGGGAAAACAACATTAGTCATGATTTCAGGGATATTGATTAAACAGGTTATTAAAAAAACATTAGCTCTGGTAAATGACGCGTGGAGCTTATGTACGCGCGGCCATGAAACTATGGGATCTGATAGTGCCAATGAGTTAGTTAGTTAGTTAGTTATACGTTTTGCTTAACTTAGAATTGCTTCTAAGTACGAATTCACATTTCAAATGCATTTTCAGTAAGAACAAATGAGTCGATATTTTTATGTCAGCTAGTAGTACCAATTCACTTCCTGTTTTCGACTGGGAGCCGAGAAATTTCTTTCTGCGGTTTATATAAACTGTTGCCAGGGTCGGGAGTGGATTAGTTTTGAGGTGACAGCGTTTCTGTGAACTGGGATCTGAACAAATTGCGCCTACTGCAATCATCAGAGACTTATTAAAATAATTTTGCGAGAAATAAATTGTCAAACAAGATTAATTACACTGAGAAACAAAAAATAAACTTTTTTTTGTCTCAGAAAGAAAAATATGTAATTATGATAGTATTTTTTCTCCTAAATTAAAATATCATATCGGGTTTTCTCCATCACGCAAGGTTTCCGAGAGACAGTCATGTATTATAATTTCAAACACTTTAATATTTTCTACATTTGTAACTACACAATATTCGAACATTCGGAATCACCTAGAAAGTAAAAAATGGCGATTTTCTGCTATATTTCGCCTGTGGAGCATCCCTCTTGATGGTCCTACAATAATCGGCCAGCATATTAGGATTCCATTTGCCTTTTCCATAGCTGAAATCTCCTGAAGAAAGTGTTCCCCTTGCTCATAGCTCACTGCGCCAAGATTTTCCGGGAAGAAATATAGCTTTATTAAAAAATAATTATTTTAATTAATTAATTGAAATTGAAATATAAAAAACTGTGGATGATGGAGAAATTCCGAATACATATTTGAAAACACGATAAAAAAACTGCATTAAGTACAACTATTGGTACTCATGAGACAAAAATAATGTTGACCAGTGTTATTGCAGCAAGTTATACGTAAAGTGTCACTGAAAGTTTATGCGAATCAAATAAAATTATTGTTAAAGTTTTACGTGAACATCTGTTGTTTATTAAAATAAAATAATGTGAGAACGACCCCATCCCTATACCGTGTGTCAATATATTGTTCTCACTTGCCTCTGTTGTTTGAATTTTACCTGACGTAGCATAACATAAGACTATACCTTATCCACTCTCAGAGTGATTCTAACATAAACAAACGCCAATTGTATCCTTCCGCCATTCGCGCTACAATTACTTTCACATTGACAGGGAGCACGTGTGAAGTACATAAGACATGTGATCGTCGAATGGGGTAGATTACATGAAAGTTGGCGAGATTTTTCACTGAACTTGTGCAGTATATATAAAATGATTGGTTTCTGACCATTAGTCAAAGATTTGCCAGACTTGTGTTTTAAAAATTTAGAAGGCGACACAGCAACACAAGACTCGACACCTTCAGCCATTTTGTTGCATCAGAATCGACTGAAGCACGACTCAAAATGTATCATCCATATGTAGTAAACTATTTTAAATTGTAATTTACTGATTATGTATATTTTAAAATATTTTCTGTTTTGATTTTTTTTATTTAGGAATATTCCACAATACAGTGTTTCTCCTTCAACCCAAAGTGATTTGTCGCCAGAAGTTCCTGTCTAAAGCACCTTCTTCCCTCCAATCTCTAACTTCCATACATTTCTTCACTACATCCATTCCATTAGCTATAAAAATCAAGGATCTTCTTTGGTATTCTCTTCTTCCATTCTTATGAGGTGTCCACACCATTTAAAACGTTTTTCTTATATTTTTCCTAATATATTTCTTTCAACTTGCATAATTTCCCTTATTGTGCTGTTTCTGACCTTATCCCTTCTTGAAATTCTTGTCGATCGCCTCCAAAAACCCATTTCTACTGCTAACAGCTTGTTGACTTGTTTTCTACTTACTGTCCTTTTATTATTATTATTATTATTATTATTATTATTATTATTATTATTATTATTATTATTATTATTATTATTATTATTATTATTATTATTATTATTATTATTATTATTATCATTATTATTATTATTAACTAACTCACTGGCACTATTGAACCCGTAGGTTCATGGCCGAGCGGACATACGCTCTCCATACATCACTATCCTGGGCTAATGTTTTCCAATCATCCCCTGTATAATCTACTTCCCTCAAATCATAGTTAATGTTATTCTCCCACCTCATTCTTGGTCTACCACCTGGGCGTTTTCCCTCCGGTTTTCCAACAAGAAGTATTATCACTATTATTATTATTATTATTATTATTATTATTATTATTACTTGATTAACAAGTATATTCAGAGGACATACTTTTAATTCAATAAAAGGAACTACTTTTTTCGCGTACTTATTGGTTCTACATCGTATGAAACTGTCCATAACCAATGAAAATCGAGCAGGTCACATGGTTTTGTTTTGATGAGGGTCACTCTAAGAGCTTCTCTAAGCAAAAGTGATTAAAGGCTAAAGCATATTTATGTACATTTGACATTTTATCCTGATAGAAAAGTATTTTAACCACGCCACTGCTGTAAGATACGCTATCAAGAAAAAATTCAAAAGCTTTTCTGTTTTGGATTGCTAACTCGAGATTACAGGCTAATCCAGGGAGGCCTTTTACTGCTATCGCGACAGATATGCCTACGCTAAGAAAATGAGAAAGAAGGGAAGGTAGAGGTTGCCACATAATGCTGGGACTTATTTCTCCGGTAATGGAATTTGTCCACCGGCAGGCTTCCTTCTCAAGGCAGTGCGGGGAAGGCTAAGGGTTAATCAATACATAATGGAGAGCTAGAAATTCCTTTTGCGGGAGGCAATATGGCGCACAAAAAAAATCCCTGCGTCTTCAAACAACCGGAGAGAGAATTAAATCCAACTTAAACTCCGCTTCTATCTTGAGACCAGCGATCAGCCAACCCTCAGGACAAGCGTGGCTTGCAATCTTGCCAACCAACTGTTTGGATCAAAATCACCAACTGAATTACTACAAAGAAATTGAGCCTCTTCATTCATTTAATAGAATTTAAGAATACATACAGACAATAATAGTCCGAGATCCGGCTGCAAGATTATTACGTTCATCGAGTGTATGAACAAAATCAATTTTTTTCATAAAATTGTGAATTATTGAATACATTTTTGTCGAGTTGCCTATTAAAATTCGGCCGCCAGTATGTTATGTGCATGGAAGCTTCTTGTAGAAAAACCAGAGGGAAAACGCCCAGTTGGTAGACCAAGAATGAGGTGGGAGAATAACATTAACTATGATTTGAGGGAAGTAGATTATACAGGGGATGATTGGAAAACATTAGCTCGGAATAGGGATATATGGAGAGCTTATGTCCGCACGGCCATGAACCTACGGGTTGATAGTGCCAGTGAGTTAGTTAGTTAGTTAGTATGTTTTATGAAAATATAATTTATTTTATTTAGGCCTATTCGAAATAATTTGATTCACTTGTTATTAACATAAATTATAATCCAGTTCGCAGAAATCGATGTATAGAGCTTGAAAAGTTTTGGTTGCCATTGCACACTTGGCCGTGAACCTCCTCGCGGCTACAGCAGGCTGTGACACCAATCAGTAATCAAGTGGCGATAAGTACGTAGTTATTGTATTATATTCTTTCAAATAAAGTTTAGTTAATTTAAAAGGCGATTAGATCCCTGAATGGTCTTTTATGGAATAGAAATTTGACCAGAAAAACAAAAAAGTGATTATACAGACAATAATAGAAAATATACTAACATATGGATCAGAAAGCTGGACAATAAATGAAAGGATGCAGAAAATAATCTTGGCTACAGAAATGCATGGATTACGGAGAAGTATGAGAATATCCAGGCTACAACATATTCGAAATACATATATCAGGCAAGAAATGGATGCACAAGAAACTGTTACCGAGCTCAACAGTGGTATGGACATATACAACGGATGTCGGAAGACCAGTGGCCTAAACAGGTGTTGGATTGGATGGTACCAGGCAGAAAGAAGAGGGGGAGAAGTAGAAGAGCATGGTATGAGGGAATATATGATGCCATGATGAAGAGGGGTATGGAAGATGGTCAATGGGAAGATAGGAATCTCTGGAAAGCAGGAATCAAGGGCAAACTACTGTAAAGTGGAAAGCCTATATTAAGTATTAAGTAAGTAATTTAAAATGCTGTGATTTGTTTCGTATAGTGTATATTAACACTTCCTTTTGGATATATTTTTGTATACACATTATACATAGTATACATAAAGGGCAGTGGTTTTACTTCCCGCTGCGAGGGAAGAATATAAAACAATAAATCGGTACTTATCGCCATTTTATTACTGATTGGTATCATAGCCTGCTGTAGCCGCGAGGTGGTTTACGGCCAAGTGTGCAATGGCAACCAAAACTTTTCAAGCTCTATACATCGATTTCTGCGAGCTGGATTATAATTTATGGTAATAACAAGTGAATCAAATTATTTCGAATAAATAAATTACATTTCAATTAAACATACTGGCGGCCAAATTTTAATAGGCAACTCGGCAAAAATGTCCTCAGTCATTCGCAATTTTATGAAAAAAATGTATTTTGTTCATACACTCGATGAACGTAGTAATCTTGCAGCCGGATTTCGGACTATAATGAGTTTTATATAATGGGATTTGACAGTTAATGGCAAATTAGGAAAATTTTGAAAGAGTGGCTGAATTCAAATCAATACTGATAAAATAATATTAAAATTACGTTGAGGTAAATAATCACAAAGTAAAACATTAAAATAAATACTTGGGAGGTGCTGTCACCCTCAATTAGGTTATTTTTTTCTTTTAAAACTTTTAAGAACTGTAGGCCTTTCGGAGATCGGTTTCCAACATCGGCAGAAGGATATGCGCCACTAACTTTTGTTATTTTTCGACGCTCTTGATATCAGTGGCCTACCAGCGTCGTCGGTACGGCCTACGGTTCTTAAGTTTTTTTTAAATAACCTAGTTGAGGAGGTTGTCAGGTATTTATTTTAATATTTTACTTCGTGAATCCGGGGCACGCCGTAGCATAGTGGTTAAGGCACTGAGCTACAAGCCGGAGGGTCGAGGGTTCAAGTCCCGTTGGGGTCAGAATTTTTAAACTGACCCAAACCCTCTGGCGACACTATGGCCCTGGGGTCGACTCAGCCTCTAACGGAAATGAGTACCAGACGCTTGTTCTGGGGGTAAAGGCGGCCGTCACGCAGGGCTGACAACCCGGCTGACGTAAAGTGCCGATTGTCTAGAAAAAGTGGGAGCCTTAACCTCCTACTACCCCAAGGGCCTCCGGGCCAGTTGTGGGATCACTTTACTTTATTTTACTTCGTGAATCCAATCCGGCCATTGCTTTGAGATGGATCAGTAATAATAATCAATCTTGGGAAGACCATTGAAGAGATGGAAGGACCAATTTGACCTATAATGAGATCGGAACAGGCCATTGGGCTTAATCCTTGTTGTTGATGATAATGATTACTTCGTGAATCCAAATACTTAGGAACAATAAATATGAATGAGATGCGAAAGGAAATTAAACATAGCCACAATTCTGGAAATGCGTGGTATTATGCATTACAGGGATTCCTCTTGTCCCAACTTATCTAAAAAAAACGTTAAACTGAAAAATATATAAAACTGTTATTCTCCCAATTAGGTCTATATTATATGGATGCCAAAGATGGGGTCTTACTTTAAGACAGGAGAAAATATTAGGAGTTCATAAGAAAATTGTTGGACCAATGAGAGATGAAGAGACAGGCGAATGGAGAAGACTACACAACAGTGAGCTAATGACATTTATGGGAAACCAGATATAATAAGAACAGTAAAGCCTCGTAGACTGCAATAGACATAACATATGGTACGAATGGGGAAAGAAAGAAGAAAAACCAGAGGGAAAACGTCCATTGGTAAACCAAGAAAGTGGTGGGAGAATAACAATATCCATGGTTTGAGGGAAGTAGATTATACAGAGGATGATAGGAAAACATTAGCTCAGGATAGTGATGTATGGAGAACTTATTTCCGCGTGGCCATGACCGATGGATTCGATAGTACCAGTGAGTTAGTTATATGGTTTCATTATATAGTAAAAGTAAAGTAAAGTAATCCCACTACAGGCCTCAGGAGGCCCTTCGGGTAGTAGGAGGTTAAGGCTCCCCCTTTATCTGGACAATCGGCACTTGATGTCAGCCGGGTTGTCAGCCCTGCGTGACGGCCGCTTTTACCCCAGAACAAGCGTCTGGTACTCATTTCAGTTAGATGCTGAGTCGACCCCAGGGCCATAGTGCCGCCAGAAGGTTTGGGTCAGTTTAAAAATCCTGACCCCACCGGGACTTGAACCCTCGACCTTCCGGCTTGTAGCGCAGTGCCTTAACCACTACGCTACGGCGTGAATCTCCAATATAAAATTTGAAGATTTTTGGAAAGAAAGAATTGAGTATAGTTTTGCCAAATTTTAGATTTCACATAGTTTTGAATGTATATATATATACATCAATCCATAGTAATTCTGCCCGAAGGCAGGTCCTTCACTGCAATCACAGTATTTTCATGCAATGCTTGCAGCTTTACTAGGGAATTATAGGTGTGCTAGCTTCCCATTGCTTTCCACACCGGTGAAGGATGATAATGATGATGATGGCTATATGATTTCGGGGACCGTTTGGGCTTGATATTTTGCTCTATATATCTCGAGTGTGTGTAAAGACAGATATCTCCATTCCAAATGAGTTATCCATTAAATACAATATCAAATACATTTACTAATAACCATCATCACTATAAGGTACTGCTCTTCTACAATAGTTCTTTTTATGACACAGAAAAAAAATTGTCACTTTTTCTAAGTAAATACTTTTTTTTTTTTGCAATTTTGAATATATCTCTCTTTACCCACCCACTCGAGATATTAATATGGGGAAACGGTAATGCAAACTCTGGAAAACAATCTGTAAATTGTTACAAAACTGTATGACATATGCAGCATGTGCATAGATTATATACTGGCGTGCAAATTTGTTAATCTGGACTCATCATCATCATCTTCAAGGTATGAGCCTGTTAGCCCGTTCCGCTCCCCGGTGCACTATACGTGTAAGGATTTACAGTAACATATAGATTAATGACTAATATATTTATTAAAATTTACATCAAATTTACATACATTTTTCGAAAATTTTGTGCATTTTTTCGAATTTTCGAGTGCATCAAAATATCCTTCATATTAAACTTAAAATAATATATTTTAATAAACAAACTCCAGAACCATTCAGTGAATTCTAAAAAAAAAAAAATTCAATCCTATATGCTGCAGGTGCAGGTCGTCTTTCCAACGACGTTTTGGTCTTCCTACATTTCTTCGGCCTAGAGGCCTATAATGAAGCAGCTGCTTTGATAAACGATTATTTGGCATTCTTTGTATATGTTCAAATCAATTACTTTTATTTCTGTGTATTCTCTCGTTTATATTATATATTTGTGATTCATCTCTGATATCTTGACTTCTCTTTTGATCTCTTAGAGATACACTTGCAACTAATCTGAGAAATCTCATTTCTATTGTCTCAATTTTATTGTTTATCAGAGATCGTTAAAGGCCAATCTGGACTTGGTCTCTTAATTTGTTTCCAATGATATTCAGGATATATCTTTATTGCCTTTTTTTTACAGACATAGTTGTTCAACTTTGGAATTCCTTTGCACGAAGTTTTTTTCCCTCTTTTTTTCATAAGTATGCAAATATTATATATTTACGTTTCCCGTTTATATATTTATGTAAAGAATAAGTAATAAATATCTAAATATATAATCCTGAAATGTTTCTAATAAATGTCATGCAAAATTACGAGTTTTCTTCAATAATGTTGCCAGTAAATCTGCCAATAACCTTAAGACCTGCTGTGTTATTACTAATGTATACAAATGACTTAGCGCGAAAATTAATAACTTTCTTACAGAAAAACATAATTGAAATGGATGGGTATTTTTATCAAACAAATTTTAAGCCACACAAGAACGCTTCTGGATTCAAATTTTGTACATCGAAAGATGGTATTTACAGTCGTAATGTATTTTGACTTGATTTTTTATTCTGTATTTTTTCAGATTCGGGATCCATGACTTACGTCCCACCTGGAGTACTTGTCCCTTGGATTTTTCCATCCTAAAAATTCATAGACCCGGATCGGGTTTGAATCCACGACCCTCTAGACTCGAGGCAAGAAACATAACCATTAATCAACCGCGGCCGACAACAACAACAACAATAATAATAGTAATAATAATAATAATAATAATAATAATAATAATAATAATTTTCGGAATTTATCCACAATACAGTGGTTTTCCTCACCCTCAAGAAATTCGCCTTCTCATTATGTAGGCCTAGTGGCCTTGAACATCCTCATCTGTAAGTCCCAGTTCACTCATACTTCTCACACCCTCCATCCAACCTTCTTTAGGTCTTACCTTTCTTCTTTTCCTATTTTCCTCTTCAATATCTTCTTAAGGATTCTATTCGATGTCACCCTCTTGAGATGTCCGTACTATCTTGATGGTTTCTCCTCAATTGTCTGTAATACATTTGTTTCAACTTTCATAATTTTCCTAATTTCAACGCGTCTGTTTTTTTAATACGAACTTCCGCGATGAACTTCTCCAGTAATCCATCTCTGTTGCTAATAACTTAAGTTGGCACCTTTTAATTGTTCATGTCTCTGATCCATATAAAATAATACTTTCTACTTAAGTAGCTTTCTTTGTACTGATTTATAATAATAATAATAATAATAATAATAATAATAATAATAATAATAAAACAGAAATAATAATTATACAATAATTACAAGACAGTGGTCAAACCAGGAGCATTGTATCCAGCCAAAACACTAACTATGAATTTCGGAGATAAAATGGAGAAACTTGAGGTAAGGCAAAGGAAAAATTTAAGGAAAATCATAGGACCAAAATTTCAAGAATAATAAGATATTACACATAAAAATTGAAACACGCTATTAAAAAAATTAAAACTTTCAATGTGAAATAGAAGAATAAAATTTTACGGTCATCTACTCAGAATGAACTCCAACACATTAACCAAACAAATCTTTTATTTTTTTTTTCCGTAAAAAAACCCAACTGGTTTAATGAAATTGAAAAAGACCTAATAGAATTAATTATTACAGATAATTCACTAATCGATCGAACAGCTAAATTAGTTATTCAACATAAAAACATACGGTTCCAAGATAAACCTAAACAAAAATCCTCTCGGAAAAAGAGAGGAAAAGAAAATCAGAAAGAATGAAGAAATACTGGGCACTAAGATAGGAACAACACACAGAAATTATTGATCCAACTTACAATAAAGAGTGTGAAACGAATAAAAAAATTATACAATTTTAGCGCAAGACAAATTTCATATGAAATTCACGATAAAAAGGTTGAAAACACTTATGAATCATGGGGTCTCAGAATAAATTTACAAAAAAAAACAGAACATTTGGCAATAAATAGCAATGAAATAAATAATTTAATATTGGAAGAAGGAATTCAAATAAATCAAGTGAAACAAACTAAATATTTGGGAATAATTATGGGTAATATTGAAGGTATAGGCAAAGAGAACATAAAACATGGAATTGAATTGAATAGAAAAATAATATCATCTTTAAATTCCATATGGTGGGATTAGCATATTTGGAAAGACACAAAAAAAAATATATTGGTAAAACATTGGTGGAATCTGTTGCAAAGTATGCAAGTGAGGTATGGACAATCAATAAGTACTACAAGAATAGGCTGATAGCTCTAGAAATTGATTATTTACGCAGCAGTGTCAGAAAGTCAAAATTAGAACATGCCACAAATAAGGGAATTAAAAACATAATGGAAGCAGAGGAAAGCATAATTGAAAGAAGGAATTAAAATGGTTAGGACATATTTTAAGAGTGGAAGATGACCGAAGGCCGAAACTACTATATCAATGGCAACCGACCAGAAAGAAAAGAGCGAGAGCAAAGTTAACATTGAAGGAAAACATGAAGACAGTAATGCAAGCAAGAGGGCTAAAGCATTGAAGATGCCCAAGAGCGTAGGCTCTGGAGATTTGGCGCGGGAAGACGGCAGCAGCTGTAAAAACCCGAAGATAGATAGATAAATACAATAACCACACACAAATATGTTATAGCCATATGGAAAAGAGTTACGATAGCATCAAATCAAACTTAAGGGTACCGAATGGTGAAAATGTTGAAAAAATGGCAAAAAATACATTTTTTATTTGCTTCTTATTAACTCTGATTATTTAGCACACTTTTCATATATATTTTTTATTGTACAAGTAAAATTGAGTCAGTGACGTAAGAATTCAAATAACCTTGCACGCGTAGTCAGCATTACTACTTAAACTTTATTTGCGTTTTTTTTTTCTTTTTTCCGTTTCCTTTTATTTTTCAAAACTTAAAATGCTCCTTACGATGAGCTATTAGAGTGAGATTTTGTGGTTAAACTCCCCAATTATATGCTAATTCAAACTTGCTATGCATTTACTAGACTAAGACACATGCGTTCTTTTAAATTTAGATGAAAATGCATGAGAGTGGATAATTTTTTTTTCAAAAAATGTAAAAAATAAGCAGTATCCTCCCTTTATGATTTCCTTTTTGCACAGCACATGTGTTTAGTGGAATCATAAATACTTTGAATTTCAAATTTCATGAGGCAATATTTAAAAATGCATCGTAAGGAGCATTTTTTAGGAAATATAAAAAAATGTTTAAAAAATATAATTCTGAAACTATTCTTCACAGAAACACTTCTATAAGCACATATACTATGTGATAAAAAGTTAAAAACAATAAGATGAAAACAGAAAAAAAAAATTCGCCAGTCGGTCCCCTTAAAGCATTTTTTTTGCTAATGCCCCAAGTTGTCTTTCAACATTCCTAGTGTTCTCTCCTGGCATGGCGTACTTGTAATCCACTTCTGAGGTTAGGGCGCCTGAAAGGCGGGGTTACGTTGCCCCGATGATATGATGGGTGATGATGATGATAGTGGTGCGCCAGGAGACTCCCTAATCCTAAGCTTAATCTAAGATGAATATGAATGATGATGATGATTACGATGGTCATATGATTTAGGGGACCGTTTGGGTCTTAAAGTTTTCCTGACATTTATCTTACAGGTGAGGAAAACCCCAATAAAAACCTCACCCAGAAAAATTGTCCCGACCGGGGATCGAACCCGGGCCCGCTGCGTGACAAGGCAGCACGCTATCTCGAGACCACAGCGATAGACTTAAAGCAAATATAAATTAATATTTATTTTCATTAACAACTTGCAATTTTTTTTCTAATGAAAATTTAAAATACTTCATCTCCTTTTAAATTAAAACTCCTCTCATTTTGACATGGAATTAAGTAGGTGATTGGACCTAGAATTTCATCACGGCTGCAGTAGAATTGGCCTTAATATTAATACGAAGAGACCAAGAAACTACATTCTTGAGTTCTGAAGTAACTAAATAGGAATGCAGTATACTTCATGATGCACTTAAATAATGTTGGAAGCCGTTAAACACGCCGAACATTTCAGCTACGTTACGTGGACTGTATTCTCACAACATAAGAAACGAAATTAAAAAATACTTCTGCAGCTGATGCATATCAAATTGTTCCAGCAGTTGAATTATTCCTTTTTTTCCGGTTTCTTCCCGTTATATGAATTCTTTGTTGTATTCTGCTTCCCATCCCACCCTCTCGCCTCATTCTTCTTCACTATCTCTTTCCTATTTGCTTCCATTTTCTTGTTCACTCGCAGCAGCTACTCTAAGTGTCAAATTCGCGGTTACATTCTTATTGTTTATACAGAATATCCCGGACTTTGACGTCATCCTTCCAGGGCGCACTGAAGGGTTTTTGAAAAGCCACTTCATAATCCATAACCACGAAAAAGAATAAAATTTATTCATAAATAAATGTTGTACACAGTACTGACACCCAAATGAGCAAGTGCTCGTGCTCGGGTGTAGTTCAGTTACAGAAATATTACTGTGCACATAGAATATATAGGCCTACATTAAAAAGTTGTAGTTAAAGGGAGAGGGAACACAAAATATATAAATTCAGGAGTCAGTTTTAAGACAAAATAAATTCTTGGGGCACGCCATAGCGTAATGGTAAAGGCACTGCGCTAAAAACCGAAAGGTCGAGGTTCCTGTCCCGATAGGGTCAGGATTTTTAAACTGACCCAAACCTTCTGGCGGCACTATGACCCGGGGTCGACTCAGCCTCTAACTGAAATGAGTACCAGACGCTTCTTCTGGGGGTAAAGGCGGCCATCACGCAGATCACGCAGGGCTGACAACCCGGCAATCATCAAGTGCCAATTGTCCAGAAAAAGTGGGAGCCTTAGCCTCCCACAACCCCAAGCTCCTCCTGAGGCCTGTGGTGGTATCGCTTTACCTTTACATAGAAAATTAAGAAACAATACAAGGGGAATAAAATAGATAAAACAATATATAATATATTAATACCAGACAGAAGGAGGTAATTAAAGACATTAGGAAATAATATAAAACAAAACAAATTTACGAGAAAGTTTCGAAATATAAAACGCACTGTGACATACAAAGAATTAATGCAAAGGAGAATTATACAAACGAAACATTTTATAATGCATTAATACTGCAGGTCCTTAAAGGGTAGAGAATGACTGGGGCGGATCTGAGGATGAGCTCTCAGACTCTACAAAAGGCTCCAAATAGTCAGCGCAAAATATAGCCTCTCTCTACCAAACCCTTCCATCTACCTTCACGTGGTGGGACTGTTTTTACTGAAGATGGAGGATGAATGGCGAGTTTCTGGCGCCATAAAACCAGATGCTCGGGGCAGACAGAGCTCTATACCCTTGTAAGGCAGTCTGTCTAGCAGAAAGACAGCTCCGAAATTAAACTCTGGTCCTCCAGGTTGGGGATTTTGCGGTTGGGCTGGTAACCCATCCAAGTGAAAAAAAAAATATTACTCAGAAGTCTCAAGTGCAAACGATGGACTTTGAGACCGGAACAGGTCGCATTGACCTAATCCTGGAAAGGAAGAACAAGAAGAAGATTAATACTGCACTGAAGAAAGAAATTCAATACATTAAACTAATTAACTAACTAACTCACTGTACTATCGAACCCATAGGTTCATGACCGCGCGGACATAAGCTCTCCATATACCCCTATCTTTAGCTAATGTGGTCCAATCATTTCCTGTATAATCTACTTCCCTCAAATCATAATTAAAGTTATTCTCTCACCTCATTCTTGGTCTACCAACTGGACGTTTTCCCTCTGGTTTTCCTACAAGAAGCTTCCATGCATGTCTTTCATTCCAAATTCGTGCCAAATGTCCTGCCCATCGCAGTCAACGAGACTTAACTGGTCATTTATGTCTGGCTTCTTATAAAGACCATGTAGTTCACAATTAAATACATTAAATACGTTAGGTATTAATATATAACAAAACAAATTTAGGAGAAAATTTCAAATAACACTTATTTCACTTTAACATAGAAAAAATAATGCAGTGTAGAAAGATATAAACAAAATAATATATAGAATAATATATTAATACCAAATTGAAGAAAGTAATTAAATACAATAGGAAATAATAATATATCAATACTAGTAAAATTCATATCAAATTCTGTTGAGGTGAAGTCATAAGATGAAAGTTAAAAATTAAATTGTACCTGTTGGTAGGTGCCGTCGTCCTCAACTTTGTTAAAATATTGTATATATATTTTTTTTTAACAAAGTTGAGGACGACGGCACCTACCAACAGGTACAATTTAATTTTTAACTTTCATCAAATAATAATATAAACCAAAATAGGTTACTACTTAACTCATATTTTAAAATATTTAAATAATTAATAATATCATCATCATCATAGTCCATTCAGAATTTTAGGTCATTTGTTGGCCTGTATAGACCTAAATAGAAACACCATAAAAAATTATTTTGAGTGGACGCCCTGATGTTCTTTTTCCTGTACGTTGATAGTTTAACATCTGCTCGGGTATCCTGTGATCCTCCATTCTATGAACATGTCGCATCCATCTTGACTTATAATCAGAAATTTTGTTTTCTCAACGTTCCGTTTGTAATTCTTCTAAGATCCTTCATTTTGTATAATCTAGTAGTGTGTAGCCTGCAGTCCTTCGAAGATATCTGATTCAAGAACCAAGCTCTCTAGACTATGCCATCACCGTCTTCCATAAGCTGAGGCTCTCGTTTTCAATGTGTTCTCGAAAACTTTTTTTAAAAATAAATATCTTGTTAGCACATGATGTTGAATAGAGTGAGTCAGTTAGAGTAGGTTCTGCATGGCCCACATAATTAACCACGGAGAGACGGCTGAGAGCCGCTGTTCATGGAAAGCTTTGATTCTTGAATACCGACCTAAGTCTCTGCGTATCCTTCTGTTTCAATATCTATACTTCGCTACCACACAAAAGAATTGGAAGAGCCCGTGTTTTATACACCTATACATACGTAATGTTCTGCCTAAGACCAGGTCTTTCACTACAAACTCAGTATTCTCCACTCTTTCCTTAACTCAGCTTTCCTTTTTGAATTTACATACAAACCATTTATTTTAATATTGGTATCATCTGATGAATTTTTCTGCCTCTAACCTTCTTTCTGCTGACCCTTCCTTCTAGGGCATCCGTCAGCAGGCAGTTTCTTCTTAGCCAGTGGCCAATCAAATTTTTTTCCCTCTTCTTTATGAGTTCCAGCATTGTTCTTCCTTCGCCCACTCTGTCTAGCACATCTTTATTATTTTATTTTATCTGTCTACTTTATACGTTCCACCCTTGTTCATATCCACATCTCAAAATATTCCAGTCGCGTTTCCTCATTCCGTCGTAATGTCCAAGTCTGCACCATACAATGCTACATTCCACACAAAGCACTTCACTCGTCTCTTCCGTAATTCTTTTGCCAAAGGTCCGCAGAAAATGCTTCTCTTTTTGTTAAAAGCTTCTTTTGCCATTGCTATCCTCTGCTTTACTTCTTGATCGCAGTTCATGTTACTACTAATAGTACAACCCAAGTATTTGAAGCTCTCCACTTGCTCAATGGCCTCATCTTCAATCTTCACGTTTATCTTCCTTGGTTTCCTTCCTATAATCATGACCATCTTTTATTCGTATTTATTATCATCCCATAATCCTCGCACTTGTCATTTAACTCCATACATTTAGTCTTTAATTAAATAATTAAAACAGTTAATTTGACTACTTTCTTAAATCTATCTATGTTTAGTTCCTTAGCTCTGGTTTGGATCTAATTAATTAATTATATAGTTTTAGTCCCATATCCATTTCGTTTCATTCCATTCATCTGCCCGTTATGGTGCGTCAGGCGTGGTCGGCCGGTACCTTTGTCATTCATAGACCTCTATATAGGGGGCTTCACCTCATCTCATCCTTCGACCCGACCCTGAGTTGAGGATATTTTATATTAATAATAAAGAGAGGGTAGCGAATGAGAATCCTCTATGAGGCAGTCTCATCAAAGGGTCTAGCATCCCTTCCCTCTCGAGCTTAAGGTCACACTGGCCCGGTGTGTAGTACCTGATCGAAGGGTCCCTTGCACAGGGCACTCTTTATCCAGGGAAACATTTGGAGACCCATTCCCGGGGTAACAAGAGAGAAGTCCTCAACGGTCTATAGGAGCGGAAGAGGCAGCCCTCCATTTGGGGTTCATAAAACTGGGGGCTATGATGTCTAGCCTTAAGATGGCAATCCCATCGTACATCTCATTCTGCGGAACGTCTGTAACGTACCCAGAGGAAATACTTCATTACTAAAAGTCTCATAGATAATGGAAACAAAAAAGAGATGGATTCAACTTTTTGAATGAGAATCTATGAGACCGGAACAAGCCACATGGGCTTAATCCGTGATTGAAGATGATGTTGATGATGATGATATGATAAAGAGAGATTAGGGATTCGACTGCACATATCTCACAGACAAATGATATAAATAAAAATATCAATATCAATAAAAATTTCGAAAGCATTTCTATTGGCTTAATTCCTGTCGTACCAGTGCTTCCATCCTATTCAGATGCTTATTCTTCTTCTTCTTCTTCTTCTTACTTTCGAGGATTAGGTCAATGTGATCTGTTCCGGTCTCAAGTCCATCGTTTCCTTGGCCGTCCCAAAGATCTTTTCCCATGTGGCTTGTAGGTGTTGATCTTTTTGGGTAATCTTATATTGTCCATTCTTTGTCCATTCTGTCTAAATGTTCTTTCCATTGGTATTTGTGCTCTTCTAATTTATCAACTATTGAAAATATATCCAGTTAATTTCTTATTGATTCATTGTGTAATCTATACATGCGTCTACATCCATTTACGAATCTTAAAAATTTCATTTCGGTGGCTTGAATGTGTGAGATATCTTTTTTTTGTAAGTACCCAAGATTCATATCCATATAAAAGAACAGGAACAGCCATAATTTTATAAAACTTGAGCTGAGTTTCTCTTCGAGTCTTTCGGAGGGTTCTTCTTACGGTGCCACACATCATTTGATATCGGTTTAATTTATTATGTATATCCCTATCATAGTTATATGTTATATCTGAACCAAGATAGTTAAAATGTGCTATCTGTTCTATTATTTTCTGATGCTTATACGAACGGTTTTAAAGGAACGATACTGGCTAATATTGCTCGACTGTCATCCCCAAATACGATTATTTTGCTTTATTTAACCGAGTTGCACCCTCAATAAGATGTTAGATACGTGCTCACACATGTCTAATGCGATGAGAACTCGCGTACTTTTTCTCTCAGCATGGCCCTCACGTACCTCAAATCGAGTTAGATGCTCACTTGTCCGCCGGACCTGATATTCAATTTTCAATGGAGGGAAAACAATTTTGATTGCTACTGCGTCTGCGCCACTTTAACTTAATTTCCTCTTCCTTTCATATTTTCTGTTTCTTCTTCAAGTTCTTACTTTATGCACATTCAGTGGCGGAATGGTTCACAAATGATAATTAACAAATTTCTGGATGCATGTCCACCGCTGTGGTCTCGAGGTAGCGTGCTGCCTTGTCACGCAGCGGGCCTGGGTTCGATCCCCGGTCGGGGCAGCTTTTCTGGGTGAAGTTTTTATCGGGGTTTTTCCTCACCTTTAAGACAAATGTCAGGAAAACAAGGCCCAAACGGTCCCCGAAATCATATGGCCATCATCATCATCATCCTTATCATTACCGTCATCATCATTATCATCCTTCACCGGTGTGGAAAGCAACGGGAAGCTACCACACCTACAATTCCCTAATAAAGCTGCAAGCATAGCATGAAAATGCTATGATTGCAGTGAAGGACCTGCCTTCGGGCAGAATTACTATGGATGGATGGATATTGCATGAAAGAAACATTTATCCTACTTTGAGAAAATTCTTACTCTGGCACATATTTAATCAATATTCAAGAAAATAACTATACATTACATTAATTATTAACTAACTAACTCACTAGTACTATCGAACCTGTAGGTTCATGGCCGTGCGGACGTAAGCCCTCCACACATCCCTATCCAGAGTTAAAGTTTTCCAATCATTCTCTGTATAATCTACTTCCCTCAAATCATGGTTAATGTTATTCTCCCACCTCATTCTTGATTGTTCGTATGTGATAGGATATCATAGATAATTCTGAAGGTTAAACGACATGATTTTGTAATCGCAAATGTACATGGCCCCACAGAAGATAAATAAATTGTTAATATTATTAATAATATTATTAACGTTAAACTGAAAATAAAGGCTATAATACTATTATTCTACCAATTATATTACATGGATGCGAAACATGGACTCTTATTTTAAGGGAGGAAAGAAGTTTACGAGTATTTGAGAATAAAGTTCTTAGGAAAATGTTTAGATAAAAAAGAAATGAACAGACAGGTGAATGGAGAAAACTACATAATAGTGAGCTATATGATATGTATGTGAAGCAAGATATAATATGAACAATTAAGTCTCGTAGACTGAGATGGGCAGGACATTTGGCACAAATTGGGAATGAAAGAAATACATGGAAGCTTCTTGTAGGAAAACTAGAAGGAAAACTTCAATTGGTAGACCAAGAATGAGGTGGGAGAATAACATTATCCATGATTTGAGGGAAGTCGATTATACAGGGATGATTTGAAAGCGTTTGCTCGGGACAGGGATCTATGGAGAGTTTATGTCCATGCGTCCATGAACCTACGGGTTCGACAGAACCAATGAGTTAATTAGTTATTAATTATTATTAAGATGTTAATTATATAATTTTTTACCTGGTAAGTCAGTCGTCCTCAAGTAAGTTATTAAACTTCTTCAAGTTATTCTAATATGGAGGCCTTTCAAAAACGATGTTTTATCTTCTGCGTTTTAACTGGAACTGTTCTAGTTAAAACCTTTCAAAAACGATGTTTTATCTTCTGCGTTTTAACTGGAACAGTTCCAGTTTTAACTAGAACAGTTCCAGTTAAAACGCAGAAGATAAAACATCGTTTTCGAAAGGCCTCCATATTAGAATAACTTGAAGAAGTTTAATAATTTAGTTGAGGACGACTGACTTACCGGGTAAAAAATTATATTCGTAAATTAATGAGTCATTTTTTAACATCTTACGTCATATTTTATGTTTCTTCAAACACGGGAACTAGTTTTCGAGAGAAGGATCTCTCTCATTTTCAACCGACATTATGTCATATAGTCGAAATGAGAGAGATCCTCTCAAAAACTAGTTCCCGTGTTTGAAGAAACATAAAATATTAGGTAACATGTTAAAAAATGACTCATTAATTTACGAATTAAGAATCTCATAATGTTATTTCCCATATATAACTATGAAAAAATTATATAATTAACATCTTATTACATAACCTCAACGGTGCTTTAACAAAGATTTCAAAAGTGTTGATTATTTATTATTATTATTATTATTATTATTATTATTATTATTATTATTATCATCATCATCATCATTGGGTATGGACAAAAAGAAATAAAGCAGCATCATACTTATTGTAGTTCCAATTCTACAGGTGTGGTGAAAAACAATGGCCAATACAAAATTAATTACAATTAAAAAGAAACAGAACTTAATACAATGGAAAGAATTTAAAACTTGAAGCAAGAGGCGTTTCTTGTAAGTTTTTATATGAAGTATAATTCTTGGAATGAAATGCTTGACATACCGCTACCGTCACGTGTTTCTTGTAAAATGAAGAATCAATGAAAAGCAGACACAAGCATTTCAAGACTGTTTTGTTTTGTTTGATTTGTATTCATATATACGGAGCAGCCAACATACGTGCAAACTTGTTGGTTATGCTTGCCACATTTCTATTCAGTTGAGGTGCTGAATTTTATTCGCATTGAAAACAACGCACGACTACACAATATGCGAGATGTAAGAAACTATTAAACTGCATAAGAAAACCAACAGAAAGATTTCAAAATCACAAGAAAATAAATTCCTTATTTTAAAAAATACGATTCAATTTCAGGAACTGCACGAATACTGTGTAAGTGTGTGTGAGTGCGTGCGCGTGTGTGTGTATGAGAGAGAGAGAGAGAGAGAGAGAGAGAGAGAGAGAGAGAGAGAGGTAGAGAGAATAATGAGAGCTGAAGATATAAATATAAACTAAGAAACAAACTCACTGTCTCTATCGAACCCGTAGGTTCATGGCTCGCAATTTCATGCTATAATTTGCAGCTTTACTAGGGAATTATAGGTGTGCTAGCTTCCTGTTGCTTTACATACCGGTGAAGGATGGTTATAATGATAAGGATGATGATGATGGCCGGATGATTTTCGGGGGCCGTTGGGTCCTAAGCTTCCTGACATTTGTCTTACAGGTGAGGAAAAACCCCGAAAAAAACCTCACCCAGGAGCCTGTCCCGACCGGGAATCGAACCGGGCCCACTGCGTGACAAGGCAGAACGCTACCTCGAGGCTACAGCGGTACACCCACTTATAATAAGAACTTTTTTTCTTTTAAGCCTCGTAGTCTGCGATGGGCAGGAAATGTGACACTAATGGGGAATTAAAGAGGTGCATGGAAGCTTCTTATAGAAAACCCAGAAGGAAAACGCCCATTAGTGGACCAAAAATGAGATGGGAGAATAACGTTAACCATGATTTTAGGGAAGAAGATTGTAGAGAGGATGATGATTGGAAAACGTTAGCTAAGGATAGGAATGTATAGAGAGCTTATGTCCGCGCGACCATGTACCTAGAGGTTCGATGGTGTCACTGAGTTAGAGAGTTAGTTTAGCAACTATGTATCTCGAGACAAAGAGAAGTTGTGGGTAATGAATAAGTTGGTATAATTTGTTTGAAATAACCTACTATTTTTGCAAGAGCTGTCAGGTACAGAAAGTCACCACGTGACAGTTGATAGTGTTTTGTTAGTACTCTACTCACATGTGGAGTCAGAATCCTACACACGCCGGCTTCAATTTCCGAGCGATTAACCCTGCAAGAACTCGGGTGGGGGATCAATATTGCTTCCCCGCCCTCAGGGATTAAAAACCCCCATACTGAGTACTTCCTTTAAACATAGTACAGTCAAGTCTCCAAGTACTTACAGTCTTTCCACAGCCATCAAATCCTGGAAGGCGCCTCGCTCTATCGTGTGGATCTGATTGTCCATCAGCTGCCTGCAAAAAAATACATTGATATATAATCAACTTTTATAAGTTTCATCAAGCTATGCAAAACACAAAAAAAAAACACGTTATCCATGAAGGACATCGCATGTTAAATATTGAAAACACCCTAACAGTAATGCACAGAGAAAATAATCCAGCGAAGATAAACGTACTCGAAGAGATGGAAATCATGAAAGCAGCACACAACAACGACAACCTGTTCAACGAAAACGAACCCAATACATGTAACCCCCTCTACCAGATCTTCAGTGAAAGACCAGTTTTGAATCCTGCCGATGTTGGGACAAGTCCCGAAAGCGCTACAGTTAAATAATTAATTAATTCACCTTTCAGGTGAATATTCCATAATTTTTATATTAGTTTTATATATAATCATTATTCAAGGATTTACTCATGAATAGTAGAGATATTTTAATATGATATAATAAACTGGATGGTGTTATGCATCAATCGGCTAAGAGCCATTTTAAAAAAATGATATTTTGATGCCGTCTGTTTCACTGGCTCATGAAGTATATATATGTACGCCCACTTTTAGTACTAAAGCTTCAAATATAACATTATTAAAGAAAATGTAAACGTCATCGGCCCTATCAGAGATTCTGTGTTTTCCAACAAACGGGTACGAAACCAAATCTTCATAAATGCTAATCGAAATTTTGCAACATGCAACTAAGCGCCAAATGTTCCCGCTCCTAGAATGTTGATGAATAACTATCAAACAAGGAAAATAACTTGCAATATCCAGTATTGTTAGTTAGGCGATACAATAAATAATGAATATTGATTTTAACTTTAAACGCATTCTTCTAGAATCTTAATTAATGTCGCATAGCCATTTGATGCATAACGCCGTCCAATTAGTATTATTTTTTATTAGGAATTTCTCTACAATACAGTAGTTTTCTTACAACCCACTGTAAATTTTAATCCTCCAGAATTCCCTGTTATCTGCATCACTCTCTGTTAATCCACTCGACACCATATTCTAATGCACTCCACGAATCCATGCTTCGTTTGGTCTCCCCTTTTTTCTTCTGACCTCCCTTTCAAAATGTAATATCATCTTAGGTATCCTGTAATCTGACATACCTGGACGAGAGTTCTCCGGGTTAGGGGTTATAAATATGAGCCAGCGGTAATTTTGCTTTACATTTGCATGGAATTGGGCTATCATCGGCCGCCATCGCCGGCCACCGTCGAACGGGCGACTCGAAACGAAATATATATATATATATATATATATATATATATATATATATATATATATATATATAATCTTTAATTATTTCCTCCATTTTATTTCTACAGCCTTGAATATTCCATGTGCCAATTTTCAAAGTCCTTTTCCTTATTTTTAATCGTCCTAGAGTGTTTTTCCGAGGCATGATGTTTAGTTTTTTAGCAATTTTTTCTTTTTATGATGAATGAGGAGCTGTCCCGATGCATCAACCCCCAACCTGGGGGACGGGTTATTTTTGTTCAAGGTTTTCTTCCTCTAGCCTTTGATAGTCCAGTATCTTACTGCAAGGCAGCAGCACAAGTTTTGGTCCGCCCTAAAAAGAAAGATTACATGTCAAAAGAATGCCAGAGCAAAGACTGCCTAAAATTGTTATGGAGTAGATCCCAATAGAAAGGAGGAAGATCGAAGAAAACTTGGATAGAAGGGGTACAAGCAGCTACGAATATCAGAAGATTGGAGGAAGATCAATGGATGGACAGAGAGGAATGGCGTTTGGTTTCCCCGGAAGACGGCGGCAACTGCCATGATACCGAATGATGGTGATGATATAATCTTCCTGAATCCAAAATTATACAGAAATATTCTCTATTAGTGAATACCGAATGAATTAAGTTATTGAGGTAGTTCTCATTAAATTATTATTTTTTAATTTAAAAGTCTTCATATATCAATCAATCAAAAAGTATGGTCAAGTTCGTTAACCACCAAAATCAGATCATTAGGCGTTGACTTGAAGCGAAAATATAAAAATCGCTCTAGAGGTAGCAAGTTTAGTTTTTTTGGCAACGAAACACGGTATACACATTTGAATAAAACCAGATAAGTATTCTCCAAAAACCGAATTTAGAGAATTTAACAAATTGAATTTACAGAGCGGAATTAAAAGGGGGAAAAAGGCACATAAAGAAACACACATTTTCTAAAAAAATATCAAGTTTAATAATATATTATGGGCATTTCCCTGGAGAACTCTTCCAGTAAGAAACATTATTCGATTGTAATGTAATTTAAAATTTGGATTTCAAATGTTATGTCAGTCTGTTATATTCTTGGAATACAGAATTCAGGCGACACATATTAATTTATTGTTTGCATAGAGATTGGAAATGTAAATATTTTCATTACAACTCATAATCCCTTGAATATTTAATTTATTCATAATGTCGGGATGAAAACTGGATGTAATAAAATACTCTATTGTTTGTCCTCACATCATCGAGATTCTAGTGGTTAGGAGGATAATATTCAATTTTTTTAACGATTAAGCAAACTAGTGAACTAGTGGCCCAGGTGAGAAATAAATATGGGGATTGTATGCCACCATGTCACCTACGTAAATTAAAATAAAAAGCCGGAAACCACACAATTGAAGGATGTAATGAGAGAGGGAGCTATGCCAATTTGAGAAAAAATAGAAATAATCAGTCATATTTATATAAAATTTATATTTTTCCTTTTGCATAGTTTACATAATACTAAGTTAAAGAAAAGAAAGCAATTACCCCTTCACTGTACAAATAATTTCGTAATATAATCTAATATATAAAAATGAATGTTTGTTTGTTCGTAGTTTATGCGCTGCCATACCGTTGATCGGATTAGGTTTTTTTTGCAAAATGTTCAGGAGATTCCCGGGATGAACATAGGCTATAAGAGGATTGTGATACTCAACTCCTACACCCTTAAAAATCGCCCTTTGTAATGGAAAACGTGAAAAAAAGTAGCTCTTTGGACGCTTAAATGGCTTACGCTGCCTAAACCATAACAAATACACAAAATTAATGCACACAGAATTGAATATCTCAAAAAGCTCTACAAAAAAGTCCGAGACAGCATATGTTTATCTCTTATGGGTAACTCACAATAACCATTTTTGTTTTTCATTGATGCCAAGAAGCACGAGACACGTACGTAGATTCCTGTGCAAGCATAGCAGCACATGGCGGGTATTCTTTTACGGATAACTTACTCAAAATAACGAATTTTGTCTTTTAACTCATTTATGACAAGAAGATCGAGATAGGTAGATTCCCGGGCAACACCGGGTAATCAGCACGGGGAATCTTAAAAATAATTACGATATGCATTTATAACTATTTTTAATTTTAATTATTTAACTAATCACAAGAAGTACATTAATTTTTGTCTTTCAGCTCATTTATGCCAAGAAGATCGGGATGAGTAGATTCCTGGACAACGCCGGGTAAATAGCACGGGGTATCTAAAAATAATTACGATATAAATTTTTCCTTTACTTATATGACTAAACTTAAAATACATTAATTTTCGTATTAGATCAATTATGTTAAGAATATCGGGAAAAGTGAATTTCCGGGCAACGCCGGGTAATCAGCACGGTCTATCTAAAAAATATAAATTTATAATTATTTTTCCTTTCGCTTATTCAACTAAACATAAAATTACATTAATTTTAATTTATTTAGGCGTAGCAGCGCACGCCGGGTGGTAGCTAGTGCTTTATAAAACCCAATTTATTTTCATTTCTTCTCAAAGTGGCAAAGCTCCCTCTCTCACTAGACCCCTCAGTTTATTATTGAAATATGTGAGTAATAACCCGAGAGAAATAGTATGATTTTTTTAATGTGTAAAATGTTTAAAATTAACTGAGAAGTTGAGTTCAAAATAACCTGAAATCGCCATATTTGGAATATACAATATGTAATAGTCATTGCTAAGAGAGTGTAGCCAACTTACGATAACAAATAAGTGAACGATAAACTAATCTGGTGTACCAATTCGCCAATTTTCTCACCCTAACTTGCTCAAACTAAAACTAACTTGACCATCTAACACTAACTTGCCAATTTTCTCACCCTAACTTACCCAGTAATGTAGGTGGACTCCTGGGATAGAATTCAATTATATGTGAGTAAACGTGTTGGCAATTGGCCCTAGCGGGAACGTGTATTAACATATTGGCCAACTTGAAGCTAGTAGTCACTTGTTCTCCGGTCGAATATTCAAAGGTGGCACACGAACACAATGTTTCAGCAGATTAGTGGTGGAAGTGGGAAATAAATTTTCTCATGGAATTTCGATCAGTATGACACCCAGTATGTCATCAAATCTTTAGAGGGTGAAGAAAGCCTACAACTCAATGGTATTAATAAGCTGTTAGTTTATGCTGATGTGACGATGTAGTGATATTAGGCGATAGCGAGGAGATACTAAGGACCAACACGTCCAGTCCATTGAATAACATTAAGAAATGGAGACTGGAAGTAAATATCAATAAAACTAAATATATGTTCACAAAAAATACATAATACAGGCCTACTGGAAATTAAGGGGGCACGCCATAGAGTACTGTTTAAGGCACTGCGCTACAAGCCGGAAGGTCGAGGGTTCGAGTCCCAGTGGAGTCAGGATTTTTAAAACTGACCCAAATCTTCTGGCGGCACTATGACCCTAGGGTCGACATAGCCTCTAACGGAAATGAGTACCAGACGCTTGTTCTGGGGGTAAAGACGGCCGTCACGAAGGGCTGACAACCCGGCTGACATCAAGTGCCGATTGTCCACAAAAAGTGGGAGCCTTAACCTCCCACTACCCCAAGGGCCTCCTGAAGCCAGTAGTGGGATAACTTTACTTTACTGGAAATTAACAGTTAATGACAAATGAGGCTACATCATCATCATTACATTACGCTACCGTCCTGGTTGGCGTCCTTTCTTACTGCATCCTCCCATCTATTTCTTGGTCTTCCTTGAAATCTTTTCCCGTCAAATGTTACGTTCATTACCTTCTTCGTAATTATTTGATTACATGGACATGTCCAGCACATTGTAACCTCATAAGGTGGATTATGATGTCTACATTAGACATTCCGTATAATTGTTTAAGTTATTTCTAATTCCCCATATACCATTTTCATTAATGGGTCCATAATTCTTTAATATATTTCTCTCGAAGGTATTAACAATATCAGTATTCTCCTTTCAAAAAACGTCAAACTGAAAATATATAAAACTATTATTCTACCAGTTATACTATATGGGTGCGAAACATGGACTCTTACTTTAAGGGAGGAAAGGAGATTACAAGTATTTGAGAATAAAGTTCTTAGGAAAATTTTTGGACCAAAGAAAGATGAACAGATAGGTGAATGGAGAAGACTACATAACAATGAACTACATGATCTTTATAGGAAGCCAGATATAATAAGAACAGTTAAGTCTCTAGACTGCGATGGGCAGGACATGTTGCACGTATGGGGAATGAAAGACTTGCATGGAAGCTTCTTGTAGGAAAGCCAGAGGGAAAACGCCCAGTTGGTAGACCAAGAATGAGGTGGGAGAATAACATTAACTATGATTTTATGGAAGTAGATTATACAGGGAATGATTGGAAAGCATTAGCTCAGGATAGGAATGTATGGAGAGCTTATGTCCGCGCGGCCATGAACCTACGGGTTCGATAGTGCCAGTGAGTAAGTAAGTAAGCATTCTTCTGGGAGATGGTCCAGGTGTCACAACCATATGTGAAGTGGTTGGATCACAGTTTTATACATAATGATTTTTTTAATTCGTTTACACCCTGTATACAAAACATGTATGTCACTGCATAGGAGAAAAAAAAAAGTATGTTAGAGGAATTTCTAAAGAGGTCTTATTTCACTTTCATTAGGCCTATTGTCTTAGAAGTAGACTACATTTTGCTCGTTACAAATGCATTTGGAGAAATCCAAAGGGTAGAAGAGAATACCCTTCCGTGGAGATTCCCTTGAGGACTTGTTAAATGTCAACCCTTTCGGAACCTCTTAGTCTTGTCTTCCTGAACCTGCAGTTCTTCCGGGGATTGGGAACAAAACGATCTAATTACTGGCTGTCTCCATCCGAACAACTTTTACTTTGTATACGATCATTTGGGTTTTTCTTCCTCTAGACAAAATCAGAGTATTTTTATTTTGTTTCGGCAAATCGATGATACATGATAGAAGCTAATTAGCATTATTATATATCTAGTTCCTCGTTTAAATGTTATAATATTAAAATAAGTACACTTTTTTTTCTACTTGTGTTTTGTACTCTTTTAACTTTACTATCTAACCTCTGTTGGTTAACTCTTTTGTTTTTTTTTTCGACCCCGATGCTAATAGGGCATCCGAGGGCTAGAGAGTCTTTCCTTTCTTCCATTTCTTCTTTCCTTTATTTTCTTTTCTTCTCCAGAAAAGCCTGACCAGAGACTATAAGATGGCAGCCCCATCACTGGTCTTGCCTTCCTTTGGCAAGCAACCAATCGAAGGGACTATTATTATGCTTTCAAGTCTTATACGAGAATTTCCCAGAAGGATCGGAAAATTTTCTATAGGATCGTAACAGGCCTTGGCCTGATACTTGGAAGGAAGGAAGAAGAAGAATAATTACCTTATTTCATTATAAATTAATTAGTTTTTTTAATGAAATGGAGGTTGCGACGATCAATTCAAATAGAATTGCAATAACTTTCTTTTTTGATTCAATATCTTTTTTTTTTTGTTTGCCTAATGCCACCAGGTTATCTTCAGTGACATTTCTAGTTTTCTCCCTTGGCATTGGCGTAATTGTAACCCACTCCTGGAGTTGGGGCGCCTAGAAGGCGGAGTTACGTTACCCCGATGATGTTGTTTCTTTAGTTTTGGCAACAATAGTGTAGAATCTAATTAAAACTAGGGTTGACAATTCTGTTTATTGCACGTGTGGTTTCAGTGCCTCCCCTCCGTCCGAGCATATGCGCTCGCCTTTCCCCCCTCTCCTCCTCACGTAACAATGAGCCGAAAGTTGTCAGTTTAGATTTAGGCGTCGCAGTAAAACGTAGTACAGTGTTTTCAAAGCAGGAGCAGAGAATCTGGTCGAAGATTGAATGTGCTAGAAGCAGAAAAGCACTACAGTGTCATCAAGGATTGCGAGAGGCTTGTGGTTGCAGAAAATGCGTCACATATGCCTAGATCTGGTCATCCACCGGTTAGTGAGAATGACGTGCAGACAGTGTCCGCATTAGTGGAAGCGGGTCGGAACTGCATTATTCGAGAGTTAGCCGGAGATACTGGATTAGCATTTTCTACTATGTATCGAATCCTTAAGATCCGCCTTAGGATGCGAAAAATTGTTTTCAATGAGATGCACATGCGTTGTCGGAGATGCAGAAATTTCTGCGATATGAAGCTGCTCGCACGCACTTTGAGCGCTATGAGAGGGAAGGAGAGCACTTCTTAAGACGTATCATCACCATTGATGAGACCTGGGCGAAAAGTTATGAACCACAATTGGAACTTCAATCGTCCGAATGGCGTCATACAGGGTCAACGCGAATGTGAAAACGATGCCAATCCTAGCCTACGATTGGGATGGTGTTATCTTAAAACATGTCGTTCCCCCAAGGCAGACCGCCAATACAGGGTACTATTGTAAGTTTCTGCGAAACAATCTGCGAGCAGCTTAAAGAAGAACCCGACGACACTTCATGAATATTCCACCCATGTATGTATGCTATGTATCCAGAAAATAAATAGTTGCCAAAACTAAAGAAATAACTAAATGATGGGTGTTAAATGATAATGAAGCGCCAGAAGAGTTCTTCACCTAAACTTAACCTAAATTCCAGACCATGGACAACCACAGGAAAAATTTCTATGGAAAAATTCTTTAAGGAAAAATTCCTAACGTTTAACCGGGATTCAAACCCGGGACCTCATGAACAGTAGTCAGAAACATTGATCACTAGTAAAACTGCAAAGCATAGCATGAAGGTGCTATGATTGCAGTGAAGGACCTGTCCTGGAGGAGAATACTATAGAAGAGTAGAAGAAGATGTATAATATAATGTAATTTTCCTTCCATGTGTATATAATATAGGCCCTATATATATATATATATATATGTGTGTGTGTGTGTGTGTATTGTGATGTTTCTCAGTCATAATGATATTTAGAGTGTACAATAGATGTCTATTTTGCATGGTTAAAGAAGGCTTTGTCGTCAAGTTTGTGTTGAGGCGATGAGAACAACAGGCGCAGCGCCCTCCGCGCCTCGTGAGATAATGAAACAGAACGCTGACAGATTGAGATAAGCGAGGATATAAAGCGTCATTTTAAATCTTGTTTCTAACTTGTCATAATACAAAACATCAAGCTTTTATTATTCAACTTTCACATTATTCATAAAAATTATAATGGGGATGCTCTTTTTCTGACTGTAACCCCATTCATGATCCAGATCCCCTACAACATGTCAGACACGTTCATGACAGAATAACATTTAGTTATGTAGAGAAAGGAATATAGTGGCATTAACCAATGTAACAATACTGTTATTCACATATCGGGCATAATGATGCTGTCAAATCGTACACTGAAATGTAAGGTATTTACTAAACAACTGACTTTTTCTTCTCAACATTTTTGTATCATCATCATCACCACCACTTCAAAGTTTAGAAGAATCTCCTGTTCCGACCTATGTTACAGTTAAATGAACTTTTTTCAACTCTTATAACTACGTTAGAAGAGGCCGTAGAGTTTGTAAATGGAATTTATTGACTTTTTAAGAAAGGAAATATGTACATTAGGGTGGGCCGATCATTTTTTATTTCGAAGTTGTAATAGCGCGGAAAAGTTGTGAATTATTTAGACAAAAGAAAAGAAAAAATCATAATCGGTTGACATCTTCCGGTCGCGCAAAGGCTCTAAAGTTTGACAAAATATAAAAAAACTTCATTTTTGAGATTATTTTTTAAATTTTTAATTAGATGTTTTCGTAATGTAATAGTTTGTAACGTCTTCAAATAGAGCCTAAAAACACTGTGTTTTAATTTGGTTTAGATCAGTTGATATCTTCCGGTCGCGCATAAGCTCCAAAATTTGCCAGAATAATGAACAAGTTATATTTTTTACGCATTTTAGGTATTTGATAAATGACTTCCAGAGTATTGCTTGTCAGATCCACAGATAAACATAAACGTGCTTAGCAAAGATCAGCAGTACCTACCTGATATTAAAAAAAGAAATAATTGCAAAAATGAAGTTTTTTTTTTTTCATATTTTGCCAAACTTCAGAGCTTTTAGGCGACCGGAAGATGTCAACCGATTTTGATTATTTTTTCTTTTTTCTTTTTTTAGTTTTTTTCCGCGCTATTACAACTTCGAAATAAAAAAACGAGTTTTTTCGGTCCACCCTAATATACATCCATTTACATTTGCGCACGGGCCTGTTTCGTTGAATGTGCATATTCCTGTCGCATAAATAAAGAAAAAATATAATAAACGAATACAAGTAAAATGCATTATATATATATATATATATATATATATATATATATATATATATATATATAAAGTAAAGTAATCCCACTACAGGCCTCGGGAGGCCCTTGGGGTAGTAGGAGGTTATAAGGCTCCACTTTTTCTAGACAATCGGCACTTGATATCAGCCGGGTTGTCAGCCGTCTTTACCCCAGAACAAGCGTCTGGTAATCATTTCAGTTAGAGGCTCAGTCGACCCCAGGGTCATAGTGCCGTCAGAAGGTCTGGGTCAATTTAAAAATCATAACCCCATCGGGACTTGAACCCTCGACCTTCCGACTTGTAGCGCAGTGCCTTAATCACTACGCTACGGCGTGCCCCCCCCCCCCACACACACACATATATATATATATATATATATATATATATATATATAATTAAGATAGTTTCCTTGGTTTTCCCGCGTCATGGATTCAAGATCAGCCTCTGGCCATTGATTCTGACGTTTCGGCATGATCCCATATGCCATTATCAAGGAATGATTAATAATAATTCATTATATATATATATATATATATATATACTCTTGTCGTCCGAACTTCTCTCAAAAAACGTTAATCTGAAAATATATAAAACTGTTACACTCCCAATTATATTATATGGATGCGAAACATGGACTCTTTCTTTAAGAGAAGAGAAAATATTATGAATATTTGAAAATAACGTTCTTAGGAAAATTGTTGGACCGGTGAAAGGAGAAGACTACATAACAGTGAGCTATATGATGTTTATAGGAAACCAGATAAAATGACAAAAGTTAAGTCTCGTATACTGACATAAGTCACGAATGTGGAATGAAAGAGGGGCATGGAAGTTTCTTGTAGAAAAATCAGAGGAAAAACGGCCAGTTGGTAGACCAAGAATTAGGTGGGAGAACAGCATTAACCATGACTTGAGGGAAGTAGATTATACAGGGGATAATTGAAAAATATTAGCTCAGGATAGGGATGTGTGGAGATCTTATTTACGTGCAGCCATGAACTTACAAGTTCGATAGTGCCAGTGATTCATTAGTTACGTACTACAGAATAAACTTATGAAAAGCACTTATCCACCCGCCCACACACAAACACTCACACACACACACACACACACACACACACACACACATGTATATCACCCCCAGTAAACAGCAAATTCACTAAAAAGCTATTCAAATAAGATTACTTACTATTGTATATAATACTACTGAACGACGGAAACAAATGCCATTTTGAAGTTCTTACTATTAATAATACATGTTTCTTCATTGATCTATAACAAGATTTTCTTCACAAGAAATCTGATTAGTGAATCTAGTGCAATATTTCATACTGAATTCAGATATGTAGTCAGAATTTTTCCATCAGGCACAGTTTTTTTTTTTTGTGACAGCTACTTTTTAAAAATCGATTTAGCATTCTCTTTGACCTGTCATAGGAACCTTTACCTTATATATAGCACGGTGAGCGTTTTCGTCAGCAAATTTCCACAATGGAAAAGAGGTACCAAGGCAAGTGGAGTTCTAATATGCTGGCTGACTACTGTTGGACCAAGAAGAGAGATGTTCGAGATGCAAAATATGACCGAAAACCACTATCTACCACTTTCTAGGTAAGTCAGAATGAATTATAATTAGATGGATTTTATTAAAAATTATAAAAAATGTAAATGAATATCACAAGAAAACTGTTGCCTGATAGGAAAAAAACTGAAATGTTATTTAAATTCAGGATGAAAAATACTTCTAAAATCTCATATTTTTATTCTTGTGAAAGAAAGAAGTTAATTTTTGTCGACTAGTGTAATTTTTTTATCCTTCAATTTCCTTACTGTGCCCAAAAATTTGCACGTTTAGCCTTAGTGAATGTGGTAGCCAACTGTAACTGCGGATTCCATAAGTCATACAGTTTTGATTTAGATACATATATTTTGTCAAGTATAAGTTAAATCTCACATTAAATATAAGAACTAGAAACAATATAATTAAATACTATATTCTTCATCCTTCCTTGTTTCAGCTACCCGACTCTGCAATTCCCTCCCCTCGTATATCAAGGATTTCCCGATTCATAAACAGTTCAAAACAAAACTCACTTCATATTTCCTTAGACAATATAATACTAAGCGTGCCCCAAGTATTCTTTTGTCATCATCATCATCAACAATCACGGATTAAGCCCATGTGGCTTGTTCCGGTCTCATAGATCTCATTCAAAAGTTGGATCCATCTCTTCTTGGGTCTACCAACATTCCTGCGTCCTTTTGGTTTGTATTTAAGTATAGTTTTGGGAATGCGATCATCTTCCATTCTTTGAACATGTTCTTTCCATTTTTTTTCTAGATTATGTTATTCTATCTAAGAGTTTAAATATATTTAGCTCATTTCTAATATCTTCACTTCTCTTATCTAGAAGTTTGCAGCCAGCCACACTTCTCAGAAATCTCATTTCAGTTGCTTCTATGATCTTCTCTTCTCTTGTAGTTAAAACCCAAAATTCACTACCATACAATAGTAAGGGGACTGCCACTACTTTATAAAATTTTAGTTTTGTTTCTTTTCTTGTGCTTTTAAACATCCTTTCGATTGTTCCACATATATAATTAAATTTATTAAGTTTGTTAAATAGATCTTCATTTTTAAAATAGGAGATTTCATAACCCAGGTATTTAAAATGGTTCCACTTGTTCAATGGGTTTCCCCTCCAGAATTATTTTAGCTCTTACGGTATCTGATCCCTTAAAAGCTAGGATTTTCGTTTTACTTATTGATATTTTGAAATTATATTTCTGTATAATGTTATTTAACTTTTGTTATTCCTTTATATGTTTAACTTGTCTTACCAAGCCAATTACTTAAACTAATTATAGGTTATTATTGTTGTTATTATTATTACTATTTTTCTTTCTTTTCTTTGTCATCTTTATATTGTGTAGCCTATATTTATTATTTATCATTAATCAACGTGTAGATAATTCATAATTGTTATTATATGTATAATTTAACCCTGGTGAAGTGGAAGAGAAGACCTTACGGTCTTAACTCCATCACATAACGTAAATAAATAATACATTCTCATTAAGTTATTGCATCAATAGCTGGTTTCGTAGTTCTTTTTTTCACTGCTATGTAAAAGTAACCGCCACTGACTGGCAAAGCATTAGGTTCTACATCTTTACTTTGAGGATGTAAACTGTAATTTTGTTTGAGTGGTGTTCGCTGTATATGGATTTGCGCAAGGTGGTTTAAACGTCGTTCTAGAAATGCCATTACTGAAAATTTCATGGAACATCGTCTTGAAAACTGGCCGTTAGTAGCTTATCCACAACGTCTCTCCCTACACCGATAATTTGTTTTCATACAATCTTTCCAAACACTCAAATCTTGAAAATAAATCTAGAATTGTTCCATATTATAAATTAACTTCTAAGCATATGTATCCAATTGGAGGTTGTAATAAATTATATTTATTTTATAACTTTTTAATATTATTTTATTCGTGTTTATGGGATTGATACACTTATTTATATAACAGGTTTTAAAATGTTTCATAACATCTTCCTGCATCCAATCAATCTTCTGTCATTCTCCTCCACATCTTTCTGTCATTCCAATCGATCGTTCAATCCTTTTTCCCCTATGCTGCTCAAAACACCATCAATCCGCGCTATTTTTGCCGTCCTCTTTTTCTTCTACCAAGTGGCATCCATTCTGTTTTGTTAGTGTTACCTAATTTTAGACCACATCTGCATTGTGCTTTGTTTAGTCTATATTTTATAATACATGGTATCCCATTCAAACCTCCCACATTTTAATTAATCATAACTAACAAAGTATGTGGAATTATGAAATGAGGCCGGTATTAAACGAAACAGAAACTCAAAGAATTTTCATTGTCACACACTAAAACACCTCTATCCTGCTCTAATTTCTTCAATATTTTCTCCTGAAACACGTGTACGAGCACCTCCTGATTATTTTTTAACGCTTCCAGTCGCCAGAAACGTCCCAATCCATGCCTTAATGGTGCATTTCCTCCATATTCTCTCCGGTAATTTCTTTGCACTGTAATAATTGACTTCATCTCTGCATACCAGAAAACAGTTTGTGCTCGTTGCTGATGATTCGCCAATATGTTTTATGTCATTATTGTCCAACATCCGACAGATGAATTAACTGCAATAATAAAAACAAAAAATCTTTGAGTTTCTCTTTCTTTTAATACCAACCTCATTTCATAATTCCGTATACTTTGAGAGTTATGATTAATTGAAATGTGGGAGGTTTCAATGGGACACAGTGTATATTAGAATTGTAATAAGTATTTAATTTTTGTATGATATTATCATTGGCTGGTTGAGTGGAAGAGAAGGCATTATGGTCTTAACTCTTCCAGCTTAAATAAAACATTTTTATTGTTGTAATTATTATAATCATCATCATCATTACTATTCTTCTTGTAACTTTGTCTTCTGTCATTCTTTTTACATGAACATATAATTTTAATTGTCTGATTTTTTTAAGAAATCCACAATTGAGGTTCGAACGTTCATCTTTTGTTTAATAACACTGTTTCTTATTTTATCTCTTCTAGAAAATCCATGAACGCCTACAAAAATCGATTCCTGCAGAATTTGATTTACTTATTGTTCTAAGTTTAATTCCCATGTTTCTGCACCGTATGTCATTGTACTCCTAGTATGGTTCAAATTCTTCCCTGCAAGGGGAGAGCGCCTAAATCTCTGTTAAGGGAAACAGGGCTTACAAGATTACAACAAGATTAAAACTCCTGTTAAAACTTTTTGAGAATAAAAAAAAGCAATGTGCCTCCTAGAATCAGATAATGATAGTTAAACTTAGGAACAAAGTATAACCTTTTACAAGGTCTATCGTTAATGTTCAAAAAATATATAAAACTGTTATTTTACAAGTTATATTATATGGATGCGAAACATGGACTCTCACTTCAAGGATGAAAGGAGATTAGGAGTATTTGAGAATAAAGTTCTTACGAAAATTTCTGGACCAAAGAGAGATGAACAGACAGGTGAATGGAGAACACTACTTAACAGTGAACTACATGATCTTAATGGGTAATCAAATACAGTCAGATCAATTAAGTCTCGTAGACTGCAATGGGTAGGACTTGTGGCAAGAATGGGGAATGAAAGAGGGGCATAGAAGCTTGTAAGAAAACCAGAGGGAAAACGCCCAGTTGGTAGACCAAGAATCAGGTGGGAGAATAGCATTAACCATGATTTGAGGGAAGTAGTTTATACAGGGAATGATTGGAAAGCATTAGTTCAGGATAGGAATGTAGGGAGAGCTAATGTCCGCGCGACTATGAACCTACGGGTTCGATAGTGCCAATGAGTTCTGCTAACTTGATAATTATGAAAAACAATTCGCTCCCTGTACATTCTGTCCACTTTCGTAGCACCCAAAAATTCAAGATTAAAAAATATGTTTTTAAAGCCTCCAGCTTATGTTTCTGATATTCTCCTGACATTGGCAGAATTGTAACCCACTTAAATTGGCGCGACTGGAAGGCGGAATTACGTTATCCCGAAGATATGATAGACGATGAACGATAAATAAGGCGCCAGGAGAGTCCTTAAACCTAAACGTAAACCTAAATCCAGACCATGGGAGGCAATAGGAATAATTCCCTTTAAGAAAAAAATTCCTGTGGTCTGACCAGTAGTCGAATACGTTCGGAAGGATTGACCACTAGCTCATGGATTGGTTATGGCATTTTTATGTTACGTGTTTTTTTTTCTTACAGATGCAGGGGCGGTTTGTACGGGGTGTTACAGTTTTTAAATAACATTTTTTTTTTTTTAAATTTCTGAATACAATCATCAGACAACAAATGAAAGTCCAAAATCCAATATTATATTTTGTGGAGTACAGATAACTAGAATGGTATGTCATATACGTAGGATGCCAGAGAAAAGATTATCTAGACAAGCTTTGGAATTAATTCCACCTGGGAGAGGAAAGAGAGGTCGACCTAGATTTAAATGGATGGATGATGTAAGAAGAGATATGAGGGAGCTATGTCTGGAAGAATTGGAATGGAAAGATAGAGAAGAGTGGGGAAAGAATATAAAAATTTGAAAAGCTTTGGGCACAGGAAGATGTTTTATTGCATTGTAAACCTGTTTATATTTTTTAAATAAAGATTTCTTTAATTTAAACGAGCTCGTAATGTTATTTCTAACACAGAGCGAGCCGTGAAATTGGCTAGCAAATCTTAGAGCACGAGAGTTGCAAATCTCCTGCAAGGGATCTTCTAGGCCTGTACCTCCATGGAATAGTGGTTGTATTTATAAAAAATATTGATCATAAATATGCTATTTTATTAATCAAAATATCAATATTCAGTAAAATATACTTACAGAATTCTCAGGCTTTCCATATCTTCAAAGTCGGTCTCGAATATTACTGTCAAATTGTTGCCTTGGAGATCTCTGAAAACAAGAATAGAAAAAATCAAATTTGAAGAAAATTAATAATAATAATAATAATAATAATAATAATAATAATAATAATAATAATAATAATAATAATAATATGATCTCGAGTCCCTCAGTGAGACTTGGGCATTCTACCCCTCCAGGAGAGAAATTCAGCAATTCAAATTTAGTTACACTTGTTTTCGTATAGATGTCATTGAGTGCCCCTTATGATGACATATAGGAAACCAAGGTAATACTAGGATGGGAACGTTCGATAAATTTTGCATAGAGGCCTTCTTATTCAGGCTTGTGCTTCTTCTACGTGTCTGAAAATCTTCAGACTCTGGACCCACGGTTAGAAGTCCCTACCAGAGGACTTGTCCCTAGATTTTTCAATCCTTAAAAAATCAATCGACCACGATCGGGTTTGAACCTGCGACCCTCGGGACTAGAGGCAAGGAACATATCCACTAGATCTACGCGCCGACATAATAATAATAATAATAATAATAATATATATATATATATATGAGACATACAACTTTAAAACATAAAAACCAAAAAAAAAAATTTTTCGAGGGTATGAGCCACTAAGAGTAAAAATTTCATTAGATAATAACCAATAGATTAGATGAACAATTTTAATCATCTGGGATTATAAAGTATCATATAGAAAAAGTGAAGGCATCACAAACAAAATTAATAAATTTAATTACATGTATGGCACCATAAAACGAATCAAAAAAACTAAAAAGATATTAATTTAATTTGTTTATAATACAATGGCAGTTATAACACTGCTTTATGGATCGAAACACTGGGTCTTAACTAAAAACCAGCAACGGAGAATAGAAACTTCAGATATGAAATTCTTGAGGAGTGTGCCTGGCTATACAATAGCAGGTGAAGATATACGAACATAAATAAATACTTTCAAGTTATTACACAGGATTGCACAAATAGAGACGAATGAACGGACAACATTAATAGAATGTAATAGAATGGTCAAAAAAGAATCCCGAAACAGATTCTGTCTTCACTACAAACCACTAGGACGAAGAAATGTAGAAGACCCAGTAAAAGATGGACAGACCAATTCTAACAATGAGATCGGAACAGAATTTAAGATCTAATCCTTGATGCTGATGATATATATATATATATATATATATATAATTTCAAGCAGCAGAGCAACTCGCTTACTATAACTTACAGTCCGAGAAAATATCGGTTGCCGCATACTTGACACTTTTATAAAATTACTTGTTATATAATTACGCTTATATAATTCTTGTTAAATAATTAATTTTTCTTCAGAACTAAATGTATTCTATGTATTTAATAGTATATTTTTCTCATAATTCTATCTTATACATTTTATATTCCATTCATTAAATCTAGAGTAAATCAAAATTGTTGTTAAATATTTTGTTTCTCCAGAACTAAATTTAATCTGTGTTTGAAATTATAAATTCCTGTCTCTCGGAAACCTTGCATGATGGAGAAAAACCGATATCATATCTGAATTCAGGAGAAAAAATACTATCAGAATCGCATATTTTTTTCTTTCTGAGACAAAAAAAAAGTTTATTTTAGTTGCTCACTGTAATTAAAACAGATACAGTAAAACTTGTTTAATCCGGAACGTGAATAATGCGGAAATCTGTCCAATGTAAACACATTTATTGGTCCCGGCGAAATAATAGTAATTTTACGTATATTTATTTTTTGCATAAAACGGAATCTGTCCAACGCGGAAACCGAAGGATATTTCTACACAATTCATGAAAAAATGTATAAAGCGGAAAGACAGAGAAATAAATTAGTTTCCACTTCAATGAATTCCCGTTAGGCCAATAAAACAATAAGGAATGATTCCTGCCGCCGCGTTAAGTAGAGATTCTACCTGTATCTGAAATTTTATTTCGGTCTCACTGCACACCTCTTATGCGAAATACCTGTCTTACAAATAACCAATGCACTGTAAAATCTTAAATTAGTTTAAGTTCTGAGACCGATCTTTCACAAGAGCGTTCTAAATTTGCGGGATAAAGATGGCAAAAACGTATGTATCATTTTCAAACGAAAAAAGTGAAAGTGGTTGAAGACAAATCTCCAAATTTCCGGACCGATGCACCAAAGTCAAGCCCTAGCTGTTGCTAAATTCCTAGGGAATAACGATTTCAATGCATCTTTAGGTTGGCCGGACAGTTTTAAAAGTTGGCCCAATGTAGTGTGGAATTAGGACGTGGACGAAAATGTAGTTAGTGAGCGGACACTGAAGCTGCATACTTTAATTTCAGGATACGCGCCTAAGAGACTTTTTTACGCTGACGAAACGGGACTGTTTTTTCGCGCGTTACCGCCGAAGTCGCTCGTACATACTATATACTCCACTTTTCAAAGGCAGCAGAACTATAATGAATCAGTCATTTCGAAAAGGGATCATCTACAGCTGATTAAATTTTATAGGAGAGGAAAAAAACTGATTCAACTTGTTCAGGATAAAGCATTGAATCTGAAATTGCTACTGAATAAAGTCAGAAAGTGGTAAAGGAATAGTGTATTTGATCCGTTCTCATGCAGATACGGTGGAAGTAGGTATGTAAATATGGAATAATGAAATAAGTGAATTTCAGAAATATCGGAGTTGATCCCTTTTCGAAATGACTGATTCAATTAATCCAAGGTACGTAAAAAAAGTATACGGTTCTCTACAACATAAGATTATTATTAATAAGTTTTTAGTGTTTTATAATGTGGAATTTTGTCTAATGTGGGGGAAAAATGTGGTCCATGCGATTACGCTTTGAGCACATTTACTGTTTTAATCTGAGGGGCCTATGGATACAAGCAAAAATGTCTGGTCCTGAAATCTAGTGGCTGAAAAGAAAACTTCTAAGAAAATCATACAATTATGGAGTGTCTCAACTTTGAACAATATAATTTACTCAAAACTGACGTTTTCTTGTTTACACCCCTTGACGTCCAAGGGTCTCGCATAATTGTCCCACTCAAGTTGAAAAAAATCGGCTTAGGAACCCGACGTACTAACCGTATGTCACCTTACATTAGTTGTATAGGGTACGCTATAGCATAATTTATTAAGGCAATGTGCTACAAGTAGGAATGTCGAGGGTTCGAGTCCCGATGCGCCAGGATTTTTAAACTGGCTTAAACCTTCTGGCAGGACCATGGGCCTAGGTTCCACTCAGCCTTCTACGGAAATGAGTACTAGGTGTATATTCTGAATATAAAGGGCTTTTTGCCTCCATCTTTTCACTCCTCATTTTCTGAGGTCATCTTCAACATCAATATTAATAAATTTCATGGTCAAATTCCGTTGAGGTGTTAGTCAACAAGAATATATCCTAGACTGATGTTTCAGAAGTGGACGGTGTTATTCATCAACCGGCTATGGGCCATTATCTAAGTTTCGAGGAAAATACGTTTAAACCTTAAGTCAATCTTCACTATTTATTGTAGCGCCAAACTAACAATACTGGATATTGCAAGTTATTTTCCTTCTTTGACAGTTAAGCATCAACTGTCTAAGAGCGGGAACATTTGGCGCTTAGTTGCATGATGCATAATTTAGATTAGCATTTATTAAGATTTGGTTTCATAGTCGTTTGATTCAAAACATAGAATCTCTGATAGGACTGATGGCGTTTATATGTTTCTTTAATAATACTATATTTAAAGGTTTGGCGCTAAACTTGTGCGTACATATACATCCTGAGCCAGTGCAACAGATGACATAAAATATCAAAAATATTTTTTTTAATGGCGCTTAGCCGATTGACACATAACATCGTCCATAGTAAGGAGAGAAAAAGAAAAAAAAAAGGAAAAACCAAAGAATCCGGTCTCCAGTGATTAATTTAATCTCAAATAGCCTAAATAATTAAGAATAAAGTCATGTAAGTAATACTTCTTCTTCTTCCTTTCCAGGATTAGGTCAATGCGACCTGTTCCGGTCTCAAGTCCATCGTTTCCTTGGACGTTCCAAAGACATTTTTCCATGTGGCTTATAGGCGTTGATCTTTTTGGGTAATATTGTATTGTCCATTCTGTCTAAATGTTCTTTCCATTGGTATTTGTGCTCGTCTAGTTTATCGAGTATTGAAAATATCTCCAGTTCATTTCTTATTGATTCATTGTTTAATCTATGCATGCGTATACATCCTTTTACGGATCTTAAACATTTCATTTCTGTGGCTTGAATGTGTGAGATATATTTTTTTGTAAGTACCCAAGATTCAGATCCATATAAAAGAACAGGAACAGCCATAATTTTATAAAACCTGAGCTGAGTTTCTCTTCGAGTCTTTCGGAGGGTTCTTCTTATGGTGCCTTTGATATCGGTTTAATTTATTGTGTACATCCCAATCGTAGCTATATGTTATATCTGAACCAAGATAATTAAAGTGTGCTATCTGTTCTATTATTTCATTATTGATTACTATTTTTGCTCTGACCGACACTTTGCCCTGAAAAGCCATAATTTCAGTTTTTGAAGTTGAGACTTTGAGATTATAATAGAGTGCTAATTGATTCAGCATGTAAATGGCTCTTTGTAAATCATCCTCTGACTTCTGTATAATTACCAGATCGTCTGTATACATTAAAATATTCATATACATTTCCTTATTATTTTGTATTCCTATGGGACTTAATTTTTTCCATTTTCGTATAACCTCGTCAAAATATATATTAAACAATGTAGGTGATAATGTACACCCTTGTCGAACTCTTTGATTTATTAAAATTTAATTTTATAAAACCTGAGCTGAGTTTCTCTTCGAGTCTTTCGGAGGGTTCTTCTTATGGTGCCTTTGATATCGGTTTAATTTATTGTGTACATCCCAATCGTAGCTATATGTTATATCTGAACCAAGATAATTAAAGTGTGCTATCTGTTCTATTATTTCATTATTGATTACTATTTTTGCTCTGACCGACACTTTGCCCTGAAAAGCCATAATTTCAGTTTTTGAAGTTGAGACTTTGAGATTATAATAGAGTGCTAATTGATTCAGCATGTAAATGGCTCTTTGTAAATCATCTTCTGACTTCTGTATAATTACCAGATCGTTTGTATACATTAAAATATTCATATACATTTCCTTATTATTTTGTATTCCTATGGGACTTAATTTTTTCCATTTTCGTATAACCTCGTCAAAATATATATTAAACAATGTAGGTGATAATGTACACCCTTGTCGAACTCCTTGATTTATTAAAATTTCTTCACTGGAATAATTATCTAAATTAAGGATAATTTTCGTGCCATTATAAAGACTTTTTATTCCTTCTATAAGTTGAGCCGGGTACCCTCTTGCCTTCATTATTTCCCACAATTTTATATAGGTAATACGTATTATAGAAATCTCTTGGCAGAGGTCGTATTACTAAAAAAAAGCTAACAATACGATTCAAGTGTAGGCATCACAACCCGAGGAGAAGGGGCATCAGAATTCCAAACAAACTTCTGTTTGGTGTCTGATGTTGATAAGCAATAACTACCAATGACTGGTCAGATAATTATGTTAACAATCCAAGACCCACGCTATGTTCGTTCGGTAATTACCTGATACCTCGAATATCCAATTACTGAAGAACAAGTGAAGAAAGAGATGTCACCACATGGGAGAGCTCAGACGTCATTGTCAACGTGATATTTCAGAGGTGTCTGGTTCACCTCACATGCCGCATCACATCTCACAGTCATTTATCTTCCTCTTGTTTATAATGCAGAACATAGTTATTATTGCAGATGAGAGGTTACAAGGGTCAGTAGAGATGCAATCGTTCCTAAGCAAAGTAAATTGTAGCTCGTTTCTTCCCAAGCGCCTTCAATAAACAAATAGCTTTAAACGTTCTAAAATGGCAGTGGCGGCTCTATTCTTATTTCATAATAGGTCAATATTAATAAATTTTATGGTAAAATTCCATTGGGAGAGTATATAAACATTATAATATGAAATTATAAAATTATGTCGGATGCTCGCTTTCAGGAGTTATTTAACAAAGGTTAATTTAGTTACGCTTATTTCCCTACAGATCTCAGCAATTAGGCTTGAGCCCGAAAAACTTCAGGCTCTGGATCCATGGCTTAAAATCCCTCCCGCATTAATTGTACCCCAGCTGAATGAAGAAGAACAGTGAACTACATGGTCTTTATAAGAAGCTAGATATAACAATTAAATCTAGTAGACTGCGATGGGCAGGACATGTGGCACGAATGGGGAATGAAAGACTTGCATGGAAGCTTCTTGTAGGAAAACCAGAGGGAAAACGCTCAGTTGGTAGACAATGAATGAATCATTAACTATGATCTGAGGGAAGTAGATTATACAGGGAATTATTGGAAAGCATTGGCTCAGGATACGGAAATATTGAGAGCTTATGTCCGCGCCGCCATGAACCTACGGGTTCGATAGTGCCAGTAAGTAAGTAAGTATGAATTGTACTTTGGATTGTTCCCATCCTCAAAGAAAAATCGATCTTGGCCGGATTTGAAACGCGTTCCTCGGAACCAGACCAAGGAACATGACCTCTATACCACGATTCCAACATAAAAATACAGAGTTAATTTTTTTTTGTTTTGACAATTCTGGATTTCTCCCCTGGCATTAGCCTAATTGTAGTCCATTTCTTAAGTTGGGCCACCCGGAAGGCGGAGTTACGTTCCGATGATATGATGTATGATAAATGATAATGAAGCGCCAGGAGAGTATTTAACCTAAACTAAACCTAAATTCCAGATCATGGGCAACCAAAAGAATAATTAATTTCCTTTCAATAAAAAATCCCTATGGGTTGACCGGGAATCGAATCCAGGACTTCATGAACTGTATTCAGAAACGCTAGCTCATGAGGCTCATCAGAGTTCAGAAGTTTAAAAAAATGTGAAAACTATTATTTTTCCGGTATCACCCCTTGTTTCCAGGAAGTGACGTTTATCATATGTAACTGTTCAGGGGTCGACATGTTTCTTATCACAGTGCCATACCAGACCGTCGTCATACTTCATTTATTGGAGGAGGGTTCATTATTATGATTGCGCAATAAATCCTCCCCAGTAATAACTCATCGGCTGCAAGCCGCGTCAGCAGAAACAACCCCACGTGTAAGTTATACAAATACACGGCCACAGTTAATCGATTAGCTGAAATAGACAAAATGAGCCCCTCACATTCATTAATTGATGTGTTTTCCAGTAATCTGTATACACAACAAGCGTAACATTTATTTTCCAATAACACTTTGATATCATAAGAAGGGTCACGTCAAGTCAAACTATTTGTATTCAAGACAGGACTTACCACCACCACTCAACACCAAACTACTTCTTCTTCTTCTTCATGGAATTAGGCCTTCTGACCTGTTTTCACACCAAGTGGTATTTAATGAATCTTCCCATCTAGTAAATTGGCATTCAACACTTGTATGTCCTATTGGGGGATTCTATTATCTGTAGGTATTCTTTTAACATGTTCATACCAGTTGTTTCTCATATTGTCAATTATTTTTGTTAAATTAAAAATATTTAAGTAGTTTCTAATGTCTTCATTTCTTTTTCTGTCCAAAATTGTCACACCTGCTACTGAATGTAAGAACTTCATTTCTGCAGTTTATATTTTTCTTCTGTGTTCAGTGGTGAACAAAAGAAGCAAATGAAGCGTACCAATCGTTTCTCACTTGTTTTCAAACATCGCCGTTTACATTAAATATATAAATAGTTTAAAATAAATATAGTTAAATAATGATTTGTGAGTAAACAGCTTAATTTTATTCGTTAAATAGTCCTAACAAGTGCCACTCTTGATTTCCAAATTCTCTAGATAAATTCTCTCCTCACTTCGTGAGTCGTGATTTTATCGATAATTTGGAAATCACTCTTGGCATTACTTATGTAAACTCTTTTCCTCATTTTGAACGGTTGTTCTTGTGCATTCATAACTTCTTATTCTTACAAAGATTAAACCTTATTGGTTCGTTCCGGCTGCAAGTATCATACTGCTGTGTCCATCTCTTCTTCCTTCTCTCGGTTGATATTTCTGACTTTTCCAAGGCAATCTGTTGGTATATGTTCTGCAGACATGTTCGTACCATTTTCTCCTATACTCTTCTATTTTATCTGACTGAATTTTTATAGTTCTTTACGAATATCTTCACTTCGTTTTTTATCCATTAAAGTATATCCTGCGGCAAATCGTAAATATATAATTTATGCTCTTTCTATTCTTTAAATTATCTTGTAAACCAAAAATAAGATAACCTTTTAGAACATCAAAGAGGGAATATATTTCTTCATAAGTCTCCAAAACGTATCTGTTTATTCAGAGTTCATATTTCTGAGTCATACAATATTGCAGGCACAGCCAATACTTTATAAATTTTAAATGTGTTTCTTTTCTTCCTTTATTTCCCAGTGTTTTTTAGGGTGCCACATGATTATTGAAATATTTGTAATTTATTATTTATGTATTTTTCTCTATTACAGCCTAAAGATACACCTAGACAATTGAAATCTTTTACTTGTTCTATCGTTTTATTATTTAGTATTATTTCTGTTCTTTCGATTTCTTTGCCAAGCTGGGTCATTACTTTAGTTTTGTTGAAGAAATTCACAACTTCTTCTTGTAAGCCCATGTTTCCCTTAACAGAAGTTTAGGCACTCTCCCCCTATAGGGAAGAATTTGAACCATTCTAATTGAGTTACACTTGTTTTCGTACAGATGTCATTTGAGTGGTCCGTGATCACCATTCCGCCTCATACTGACATCTAGGAAACCAAGGTAGTACTAGGACGGGAAAATTCAGTAAATTTTGCTTAGATGCCTTTCATTCAGGCTTAAGGATCTTTCACGAGCCTGAAAATATAACATATATTGTAAAAGGTTCCAGCTAGATCCAAGTTAAAAGTTTCGTTCAAAAATAAAATAAATTATCCTCTAATATGATTTGAATACCATGAAAAATGCAAACTAAGATCACTGAGCATGGGAAAGACAAAATTTGAAAAGAAACGAGAATAAATTACCTGTGTACAGGTCAGTGGCCCCACGTTCCAGAGGGGAAAGGGGATGCTATTAATGAGAGATGTAACACGGGCGATGAAGCGTGAATTCATAAACACTTCCTACACTCTCATTCATAAATACCGACTTTTACAATCAGTATCCTCCATGTGGGTCATGTTGTCGACACTACTGCCATCCTTAATCAGAGATCTGCGCATTCTCACGACTTCGTCCAATCCCAAGATACTTTCATCAATTACTACCAAACCTCAGGCCCTTACAAATTCCATAACATATATCAAACCGAACGCCTCTTTTTCTGATTGCTGCCAAAATTCACGCCCCCATATAAATTTTACCAAAACACTACACTTGTTGTCAGGATAATCTTCCTTTCTAATTTCTAGAAATTCCAACGTTCCATTCCGAAAATGTTTGGTACAATTTTGCTTAAGGGGCTCCGAAATTACTCTCAAAACGGAGAATGGCGAATGAGATATAACAGTGTATTGTATGAGTTCAGATATATTTACAAATATTAAAGTAAACAGACTAAGATAGTCAGGACGTACGCAGACGATGACTAAAAATTAAGTAGAAGGATTATAGACGGGAAGCCAGAACGAAGACGGAGAACTGGAAGACCTAATTTTATTATTCCTTCAGTAGAACTTGACCTGCTAGGACGCAGAAGCACCTCGGTCCAACATAAATTAATGCCATATATCGGGTAGATTAAACTTAATAATAAATTAAATTAAATTATATAAATTTTCTTCTGGATATGGAACAAGAAATGACATAGCCAATAAATTATCAACATTTCAAATGACATGTGGTACCATTCATAGAACACTAAAACATAAAACAAGGAAGGATACAAGATTGAAGTTCCACAAAACAATGGCGGTACCGGTACTTTTATACGGTAGTGAGTCCTGGGTAACAAATAAGGAGTTCGAGTAGAATACAAAGTGCATAAATTACCTTTCTAAGAAGGACCAAAGGATGCACAAAATTGGACCACAAAATAAATGAGAAGTGAATTAGAAATATATTCAATAAACGATAGAATTCAACAACACCGCATCGGCTGGGAACAGCATGTTCAGAGAATAGAAGATTGCCCAAGATAGCATATCATTTTAAATCAAAGGGATTAAGGGATGTAGGAAGACTTGGAAAGAGATGGAAGGAATCATTGTGAATTCGGAACAGGCGAATCGTCTAAACCTTGAAGTGAAGAAGACGGTGATGATGAAACAACATAAATAATCTAGTGACGAAATGTTCTTGTTTCCACAGCGGTTTCATACACCAGCTGCTTCATATGCCCCCAGAGGAAGGAATTCAGAGACATGAGGTCAGGTGATCTGGATGGCCAGGCCACAGTGCCACACAACAGCTTACGTCATCACCATTAATAAAATTTTCTCTAACATTACGTTGACTTGGACCACATGTTCCTTATCGAAATATATTTGTTTTGATGTTCTCTACCCTCTGTTTAATATTAATTGGTGTTTCCCGTATAATGTATCATATTTATATTATTATTATTATTATTATTATTATTATTATCGTATCATTATTGTTATTACCCTATAAAATGTTGTTTGTACATGACATTTACATTGCTACATTTATTGTATATTTAAATGTTTATAATTAGTATAGTGTATATCTATATTTGTCGAATATTTATTTGTATTTGTGCTGGTTGAGTGGAAGAGAGGGCCTTATGGCCTTAACTCTGCCAGAATAAATAAAGTATTATTATTATTATTATTATTATTATTATTATTATTATTATTATTATTATTATTATTATTATTATTATTATACATCAACGAAGCCGGCGCAGATATAAATGAACTCCAAGAACTTCAAGTTGAAGTAAATACTAGATGGGTATTCCAATCCCACGATTCTATCGGAACCCCAGTAAATAAACTGCAAACCAAAATATCAAACTATCTTGAAGCAGTAAAACATACAGCTTTATATGACATCTCAACGTTGAGACTCAACCGTACTGCTTCAACCTGATCTGTATATGGCACACCGCGGTCCCAATGACAGTATAAGACAAAGGGCACATACCAAGGCCAAAGATGGAGATTTAAAATCCTCTACCCCGTTAAAAATCGAACCCGAACTGCTGGAGCGGAAAGTGCAACCATGTCACAACGACAAAGTATTTGTTTAACCCACGTCCTCGAAATGAGCATAATGAGTACAGAGTGAACCAGTTGGGAAATGTAATTTTGTGTTTTGTGAGGTTGTACAGCCCGGAAGCTGTTCCCAGTTCCCTTTAATTACGCCTGTCGACACGCCCAACCAACTTCAATTGTTTTTCTGGCTTGTACCAGTGAATTAACACTTGAAGACGCTCGCTCGTTAAACACTATTCCAGACCTTTTATAACAGACAAAACTAAAATCAATACAAATTTACATTTTATACGTCTGATTTATTAATGTATTATTTAAACACATGCTACTAGCTTTTCGTTTTGCATATGAATTATATGACATAAATTATAAAAGCGTGCTGCTTCATCACGCAGCGAGCTCGAGTTCGATCCTCCGTCGGGACAAGTTTTTTTTTTTGTTGTAATTTTGAAGAAACGTATCAACTATTAAATAACAAATGAACGATAACTGAACTAATCAATAATTCTCACTCATCTGAACTTGATCCTTGTGGGAACAATTATAATTACGCTTTTTGGTACTAGATGTCTCTCTTTCTCCTATTCTCCCATAATATTTTCTCCCTTTATTTTATTATCTACCTCAATTCTACCATACAATCCCAAGCAATTCAAACTACATTGTTACATATTAGAAATGACGCTATTATTTACCATAGACATCGGCGAGATTCGAACCTTGGACTTCGAAATCTTACAGCATTACTCTTTAACGATCTTTGCTAACTATCCATATTGAGAAATTAAGATTTTAATAAGCCTTAGGTGTTATTTTCCGGATTTTGTAAAAATTAAAATTGAATTGTAATATTTTCCACGACAGGTAAATAACTTCTCACATATAAAATAAAGAGATTGTTTGGTTTTAAAATAAGAGGATGTAGAAATAAGGGGACAAAATAGAAGAATTACAATTGCCATATAACCGTGATGTCGTTCCCATTGTTTATCTTCAATACTTATTTTGTATTACGTAATGAAGGAGGCACATTGATTTTATTTAATTTGCATTTTCTAATTGAAGCAATATAACAATCTACCGAATTGAAGCAATATAACAATCTACCGAATTGAAGCAATATAACAATCTACCGAATTGAAGCAATATAACAATCTACCGAATTGAAGCAATATAACAATCTACCGAATTGAAGCAATATAACAATCTACCGAACCAAAATGTGATCTTAGTAATAATTATCGCTAGACAAAAAATAATAAGGTTAGCGTGATTTTTTAACTTTTAAATTCAAGATGGACGTATTTAAAAGTGATCTATAATGAAATATTTTTCGTTTATCGGAAATGGGATGACGTGTGTTAAATAATATCTAATATATGGTCCAATTTTTTTTTTTTTGATTTCTGAAAATCTGCATGAAAGAGGATTTCGCCCTCCCAACCCTCCAAAATGCTTAACAAACCATAAAAATACATTAAATATTAAGTAAAATGTAAATATATACTAAACTAGTACGCCGCCATATTGAGAATGAATCTAATCAACAATAGTTAATTTCATACATCTTAAATATCGTTCACAAGTTCAAATGAAGAGATTATTATATCGTTCATATAACGTTTTTTCATAATTACCGTTTCTTCAGTCATTTTCCTCACCTGTAATACTAATGCCAGGAAACTTTAAGGCCCAAATGGTCTCTGAACACGATCTGGCCATCATAATTTTCATTATCATACTGCCTCATTTATATTAAATTTAGGAATAAGGTCTCTCCAGGTGCATCATTACCATCATCATTATCTACTATATATCACAGGGAAGCGTAGCCCCGCCTACCAGACGCCCCAACCTTAGAAGTGCGTTACATGTACGCCAATGACAAGAGAGGATACTAGAAATATCGTAATGACAAATTGATGGCATTGATAAAAAATATAAAAACCTAATCACAAACCATCCTGCATAAAATGTAGTGCAAAATTTTCGACAAACTAATTTACGAATAATTATAAAAATTCGATTGGTCATTGGCTAAGAAGAAACTGCCTGCTGACGGATGCACTAGAAGGAATGGTCAACGTAAAGAAGGTTAAAGGCAGAAAAATACATCAGATAGGAGACAATATTAAAATAAATGGTTTGTATGCGGATACAAAAAGTAAGGTTGAGTTAAGGAAAGAGTGGAGAATGCTGAGTTTGCAGTGAAAGTGTTGCTCTATATTTGTATAAAACAAATGGAAATAGTAGAAAATTATAAGTATTTTAATAATGGTACCGATTCGTTTATATGCATCTAACTATTTTTCTTCAAAATATTATCTTCTTCTTCTTCACGGTTTAGGCTTATTTACTAGCCTGTTCCGGCTCCAAATTGCTGATCTTTCCATACATTCTTTGGTCTTCCCAAACTTTTTCTTCTCGTGGTGATTGTCTTGCAGCTCATCCTCATCGAATAAGAATCTACAGAAGTCTTCGTTGCCCATTGTGCTCCAGGAACACTAACATTGACAGAATCCACCTACTACAGTGCCAGGCACTTCACTCCGCCACGCTGAAGATAGATACTGGGAAGCAAAAGCCAACTTTCCGTTTTGCTTTGATGTTTTATTGTTGTAATTTATTGTTATCAGTGATTTGTTTATTCATAATTAAGGGCAATGATTATGTAGAGCCCCCACCTGCATTTGTATAAATAAATAAAAAATGTCAAAATATGTTTTCAATTTTGCAACAGTAGCATATTCTCACACCACACAAATGAATTAAATCAAAATATTTAATTTCCTATCTTGGAATCCTCATTGCGGAGGTAGAAGTACTAAAGACAAAAACTTTCTCATTTCTCTTTCTACGTAAAACAAAGATCGTAATTAAAGAAGAAAGAACTTGGTAACCATGACAACGCGGCGATTTCCCTCTTTTTTAATTTAAAACTCAGGTTAATTAAGACAGGGAATTCGCAGCTGCGGTCCCTTTCAATGACGTCATCGCTGTGTCCACTGATCAATGTCATTGTAGCACATGAAATAACATTTAGTAAAATTGCCTCGCACTTAATGCGGGCTTTATGGAGCAATCAATCCAGTCTCTCCCTTGCCTCGTGATGGAATCTGAGTGATGCAACCCCTATATCGCAGAGGGGAGACAAGAAAATGTGAGGTGCAGCGTAAAATTATTCCATTTCAATTAAAGTGAATCATTCTTGTTACAGTTTTCAGTATCGTTGCTATGACAACCTGAATTTCGACAGTTGAAAAACAAAAGCCGATGTAATTGATAGCAATGTGTACTTCCTGGCCACTCCCATCCCTCCAGGGATGTCCAATCATCGCATCAACTGATTAATTTTGATTTTACGTGTTAAAGCAAGCATACAAAAGTATGAGTTAAGTATACTGTAAGTTATATAAATACAATAAGAAGTAATATCATGAGGTTCTACTAATACTTAAATAAGTGGAGTCTGTTTTTCCATCTTGCTTCATACCGCACCTTGGGAAAAAGACGGCCACAAGTGTAAAAAGTTTAGTTCCGAGTTATTTGCAATAAAAGTTTTAAAAATGGAATAGTAAATTCAACTTTTTATATGAACACAATTTTATCCTGTCACCATTTCCTTACACATGACTTCTGGCCAAAAATAAATAAATTTGAAACCATTTTTTTCTAACAGATAGTAGTCTTAACTCAATTTATGACATTTTTATACTTCTTCCGTCCATCGCTGTAGTCTCGAGGTAGCGTGCTGCCTTGTCACGCAGCGGGCCCGGGTTCGATCCCCGGTCGGGGCAGTTTTCCTGGTTGAGGTTTTATTGGGATTTTTCCTCACCTGTAAGACAAAAGTCAGGAAAACGTTAAGGCCCAAACGGTCCCCGAAATCATATGGCCATCATCATCATCATCATCCTTATATTTATCATCATCCTTCACCGGTGTGGAAAGTAACGGGAAGCTACCAGACCTACAATTCCCTAGTAAAGCTGCAAGCATAGCATGAAAATGCTATGATTGCAGTAAAGGACCTGCCTTCGGGCAGAATTACTATGGAAACTTCTTCCCAAGGTGTGATATTTGTTGTTTCTTGTAGGATATGTTTCAGAGCATCTTAGCTCTATCTTCGGCTTGTACAGGCTAATGATTTTTAAGTTGTCGACCCTGGATGTCGATTCCTGTTCCATATTTTTGTGGTCTAAAGAATTTGCGTATTAAATAGCTCTCCCCGGGAATACATTCAGAAGAACATGGAGAGAATCATACATTTTGAAATTCCCGGGGAGAGAGATTTAATACGCAAGTTCTTTGGGCCACAAAAAGAAGGAGCAAGAGTCGACCGACAACCTAAAGATCATCCATCAGTCTGTACAAGCTGAAGATAGAGCAAAGACGTTCTGAAACATGCCCTACAAGGAACAACAAATGTGAGGTAAGATGGAAAAAAGATTCAACTCATTTATTAATAATGTTAGTTATTTATTTTCAAGATGGATATACCTGATTTAACACAAGCGAAGCTATAAGTCAGATGAAACAAGTTTTTTGGTCAAAAGAGCACAACCTATAACGCGACTTTTTTAATTAATTCATAAACCCTGTCAAATTTTATTCTTAGGGTTTCATTCTACAAATTATCTCCCACCAATTACAATGATTTTTACATATTTTCTAAAGATTATTCAATACATTTTTCTGTGGTATTTAACTACGTAGGTGGCATGAAGACGAGTCAGTCATCCATATTGATTTTTTCGAATAATCTATACAAAACAAAGACATGTTCCTGTGCAGCCAACAGAGTATGTACTAATTAACTGTAAACGTATACTTCAGAATTTCAGAACTTACTATTTATTTTTGGGCGTTACATTCTTTCATAGGTTAGAGTACTTAAATTGCATTAGGTTAAGTTTTAGGTTCGTTAAATATCGTATTTATGTTAGCTGCATCCCGTGATTTCATAGTATAAACTGCTTCGCGTTTGTTGGCGCATGCGCATGGTGAATGATTTCGCGTCACATGTTGTAAAGTATTTACGAAAGAGTGACGATCTTCCACCGTAAAAATACTACCGTCAAAAAACACAGACATTGGTTCCACTGGGGTAAAATTTTCCGGAAATATAGGCCCTATGGATGAGAAACATGGACTGTTACTTTAAGGGAGTAGAAAAGATTAAGAGTATTTGAGAATAAAGTTCTTAGGAAATTTTAGGACCAAAGAGAGATCAACGGACAGTGTTTAACTGTTAAATTGAAAGCTTTCAGGGTAATTAGATACAGATCTAGCTCCTGCTTCTTCTGCTGATGATGGGGCTATTCCCGAATGGCCTACATAGAATTAACAATATACAAAGTTGAGGAGACGGACCTATTATACCTTATCCGCTCTTAGAGTGATCCTAACATATACAAACACCAATTGTATCCTTCTGCCATTCGTGCCACAATTGCTGTCACATTGACAGGAGCCACGTGAGAAATGTGATCGTTGAATGTGGTAGATTACAAGAAAGCTGGTGAGATTATTCACTGAACTTGTGAAATAGATTTAAAATAATTGTTTTCTGACCAGTAGTCAAAGGTTTGCCAGGCTTGTGTAAAAAAAATAAGTGGCGACACAGCAACATAAGATACCTTCAGCCATTTTGTTGCATCAGAATCGACTGAATCATGACTCAAAACATCATCCATATGTAACTATTTTAAGTTGTAATTGACTAAGTATATTGTAGAATATTTTCTATGTTTTTAATATAATTTTCATTCATAAAGAATAAAAGTGTTTTCGGAGAACATATTTTTAATTTAAAGAAGGGAATTACTTTTTCGCATGCTTATTGCTTCTACGTATTATTTCCGTACCCATAACCAATAAAGAGGGAGCAGGTGACGTTTTATTTTGATGAGGATCATTTTAAGAGCGGAGAGCCTTCAGGTAACAATTTCATAATTTTATGTTATAATTTTAACATTCTACAAGATTACAATGATCACCACTAGGATCACTGATTTACAAGTTTTGTCATTACTTATCGAATGCCCTAGTATTACATTCATAGTGTTCTGCCCAACAGCAGGTCTGTCACTGCAAGCTCAGCATTCTCCACTCTTTCCTTAACTCAGCTCTCCTTTTTGTATCCGCATACAAACCATTTATTTTAATATTGTCTATCATCTGATGTATTTTCTGCCTCTAACTTTCTTTCCGTTCACCATTCCTTCTAGGGCATCCGTCAGCAGGCAGTTTCTTCTTAGCTAGTGTCCAATCCAATTTATGAGTTCCAGCATTGTCTTTCCTTCGCCCACTCTGTCTAACACATCTTTATTTTTTTCTATTTTGCCTGTCCATTTAATATGTTCCATCCTTCTCCATATCCACATCACAAAAGCTTCCAGTCGCTTTTCCTCATTCCGTCGTAATGTCCAAGTCACTGTACCATACAATGCTACACTCCACACAAAGCACTTCACTAGCCTCTTCCGTAATTATTTTGCCAAAGGTCCGCAGAAAATGATTCTCTTCTCGTTAAAAGCTCCTTTTGCTATACTCTGCTTTACTTCTTGCCCACAGTTCATGTTACTACTGATAGTGTAACCCAAGCCCTAGTATTAATTACTGATAAATTTAGCCCTTAAACAACTGCGCTCTTACCCCTGTAGTTCACAGTTGGAATACATACAGGGGGATAAAGGAAAGCAGATTGTTGTGATTAATATAGTTCATGGCACTGTGTTCACATTATATTTATCTAACAAAGGCTCGCTAGGGCCCACAGTACGTAATATCAACACGATGGCGTAAGAGAGCTTTCCTGCTCACTGGCTTAAAATTAATTCTAATCGCATTTCCTAACGGTAATTAAATTTCACTATTCCCATGCATTCATTTTCAAAACCGAACGGCTATTAAATTATTGCAAAGTACTTTCACTTCTATAAAATAGTATCTCTCAAATATTTACACAAACATTTCACTTAACTTAAAAAACAAAAATCCCGTATCATAGATTAGGGGCATATAAAAGAATCTCAGATTTGAATTACGGTTCAACTGAACAAAATTTAACGGCCTTCGACACCCAGTAAAACTGGGAAACTCAGATGTTTTCTATGTAGAGGCCTTCGACACCCAGTAAAACTGGGAAACTCAGATGTTTTCTATGTAGAGGCCTTCGACACTCAGTAACACTGAGAAACTCAGATGTTTTCGTGTAGAGGCCTTCGGCACCCAGTAAAACTGGGTAACTCAGATGTTTTCTATGTAGAGGCCTTCGACACCCAGTAAAACTGGGAAACTCAGATGTTTTCTATGTAGAGGCCTTCGACACTCAGTAACACTGAGAAACTCAGATGTTTTCGTGTAGAGGCCTTCGACACCCAGTAAAACTGGGAAACTCAGATGTTTTCTATGTACAGGCCTTCGACACCCAGTAAAACTGGGAAACTCAGATGTTTTCTATGTAGAGGCCTTCGACACCCAGTAAAACTGGGAAACTCAGATGTTTTCTATGTAGAGGCCTTCGACACCCAGTAAAACTGGGAAACTCAGATGTTTTCTATGTAGAGGCCTTCAATACCCAGTAAAACTGGGAAACTCAGATGTTTTCTATGTAGAGGCCTTCGACACCCAGTAACACTGAGAAACTCAGATGTTTTCTATGTAGAGGCCTTCGACACTCAGTAACACTGAGAAACTCAGATGTTTTCGTGTAGAGGCCTTCGACACCCAGTAAAACTGGGAAACTCAGATGTTTTCTATGTAGAGGCCTTCGACACCCAGTAAAATTGGGAAACTCAGATGTTTTCTACTTAGGGGCCCTCGACACCCAGTAAAACCGGGAAACTCAGATGTTTTCTATGTAGAGGCCTTCGACACCCAGTAAGACTGGGAAACTCAGATGTTTTCTATGTAGAGGCCTTCGACACTCAGTAACACTGAGAAACTCAGATGTTTTCGTGTAGAGGCCTTCGACACCCAGTAAAACTGGGAAACTCAGATGTTTTCTATGTAGAGGCCTTCGACACCCAGTAAAATTGGGAAACTCAGATGTTTTCTACTTAGGGGCCCTCGACCCCCAGTAAAACCGGGAAACTCAGATGTTTTCTATGTAGAGGCCTTCGACACCCAGTAAGACTGGGAAACTCAGATGTTTTCTATGTAGAGGCCTTCGACACTCAGTAACACTGAGAAACTCAGATGTTTTCGTGTAGAGGCCTTCGACACCCAGTAAAACTGGGAAACTCAGATGTTTTCTATGTAGAGGCCTTCGACACCCAGTAAAATTGGGAAACTCAGATGTTTTCTACTTAGGGGCCCTCGACACCCAGTAAAACCGGGAAACTCAGATGTTTTCTATGTAGAGGCCTTCGACACCCAGTAAGACTGGGAAACTCAGATGTTTTCTATGTAGAGGCCTTCGACACTCAGTAACACTGAGAAACTCAGATGTTTTCGTGTAGAGGCCTTCGACACCCAGTAAAACTGGGAAACTCAGTTGTTTTCTACTTAGGGGCCCTCGACACCCAGTAAAACTGGGAAACTCAGATGTTTTCTATGTAGAGGCCTTCGACACCCAGTAAAAGTAAAGTAAAGTAAAGTGATCCCACAACAGGCCCGGAGGCCCTTGGGGTAGTAGGAGGTTAAGGCTCCCACATTTTCTAGACAATCGGCACTTTATGTCAGCCGGGTTGTCAGCCCTGCGTGACGACCGCCTTTACCCTCAGAACAAGCGTCTGGTACTCATTTCAGTTAGAGGCTGAGTCGACCCCAGGGCCATAGTGCCGCCAGAGGGTTTGGGCCAGTTTAAAAATCCTGACCCCAACGGGACTTGAACCCTCGACCCTCCGGCTTGTAGCTCAGTGCCTTAACCACTACGCTACGGCGTGCCCCGTTAAAACTGGGAAACTCAGATGTTTTCTACTTAGGGGCCCTCGACACCCAGTAAAACTGGGAAACTCAGATGTTTTCTATGTAGAGGCCTTCGACACCCAGTAAAACTGGGAAACTCAGATGTTTTCTATGTAGAGGCCTTCGACACCCAGTAAAACTGGGAAACTCAGATGTTTTCTATGTAGAGGCCTTCGACACCCAGTAAAACTGGGAAACTCAGATGTTTTCTATGTAGAGGCCTTCGACACCCAGTAAGACTGGGAAACTCACATGTTTTCTATGTAGAGGCCTTCGACACTCAGTAACACTGAGAAACTCAGATGTTTTCGTGTAGAGGCCTTCGACACCCAGTAAAAGTAAAGTAAAGTAAAGTGATCCCGCAACAGGCCCGGAGGCCCTTGGGGTAGTAGGAGGTTAAGGCTCCCACATTTTCTAGACAATCGGCACTTTATGTCAGCCGGGTTGTCAGCCCTGCGTGACGGCCGCCTTTACCCCCAGAACAAGCGTCTGGTACTCATTTCAGTTAGAGGCTGAGTCGACCCCAGGGCCATAGTGCCGCCAGAGGGTTTGGGCCAGTTTAAAAATCCTGACCCCAACGGGACTTGAACCCTCGACCCTCCGGCTTGTAGCTCAGTGCCTTAACCACTACGCTACGGCGTGCCCCGTTAAAACTGGGAAACTCAGATGTTTTCTACTTAGGGGCCCTCGACACCCAGTAAAACTGGGAAACTCAGATATTTTCTATGTAGAGGCCTTCGACACCCAGTAAAACTGGGAAACTCAGATGTTTTCTATGTAGAGGCCTTCGACACCCAGTAAAACTGGGAAACTCAGATGTTTTCTATGTAGAGGCCTTCGACACCCAGTAAAACTGGGAAACTCAGATGTTTTCTATGTAGAGGCCTTCGACACCCAGTAAAACTAGGAAACTCAGATGTTTTCTATGTAGAGGCCTTCAATACCCAGTAAAACTGGGAAACTCAGATGTTTTCTACTTAGGGGCCCTCGACACCCAGTAAAACTGGGAAACTCAGATGTTTTCTATGTAGAGGCCTTCGACACCCAGTAACACTGAGAAACTCAGATGTTTTCTATGTAGAGGCCTTCGACACTCAGTAACACTGAGAAACTCAGATGTTTTCGTGTAGAGGCCTTCGACACCCAGTAAAAACTGGGAAACTCAGATGTTTTCTATGTAGAGGCCTTCGACACCCAGTAAAATTGGGAAACTCAGATGTTTTCTACTTAGGGGCCCTCGACACCCAGTAAAACCGGGAAACTCAGATGTTTTCTATGTAGAGGCCTTCGACACCCAGTAAGACTGGGAAACTCAGATGTTTTCTATGTAGAGGCCTTCGACACTCAGTAACACTGAGAAACTCAGATGTTTTCGTGTAGAGGCCTTCGACACCCAGTAAAACTGGGAAACTCAGATGTTTTCTATGTAGGGGCCTTCGACACCCAGTAAAATTGGGAAACTCGGATGTTTTCTACTTAGGGGCCCTCGACACCCAGTAAAACCGGGAAACTCAGATGTTTTCTATGTAGAGGCCTTCGACACCCAGTAAGACTGGGAAACTCAGATGTTTTCTACGTAGAGGCCTTCGACACTCAGTAACACTGAGAAACTCAGATGTTTTCGTGTAGAGGCCTTCGACACCCAGTAAAACTGGGAAACTCAGATGTTTTCTACTTAGGGGCCCTCGACACCCAGTAAAACTGGGAAACTCAGATGTTTTCTATGTAGAGGCCTTCGACACCCAGTAAAACTGGGAAACTCAGATGTTTTCTACTTAGGGGCCCTCGACACCCAGTAAAACTGGGAAACTTAGATGTTTTCTATGTAGAGGCCTTCGACACCCAGTAAGACTGGGAAACTCACATGTTTTCTATGTAGAGGCCTTCGACACTCAGTAACACTGAGAAACTCAGATGTTTTCGTGTAGAGGCCTTCGACACCCAGTAAAACTGGGAAACTCAGATGTTTTCTACTTAGGGGCCCTCGACACCCAGTAAAACTGGGAAACTCAGATGTTTTCTATGTAGAGGCCTTCGACACCCAGTAAGACTGGGAAACTCAGATGTTTTCTATGTAGAGGCCTTCGACACCCAGTAAAACTGGGAAACTCAGATGTTTTCTATGTAGAGGATCATACACCAACTTATGAGCTAACATCCAGTTGTACTGTAAACAAACTTGCATAAGATATTACACCGCCGACCCGTCTCTTGGGGAACCGTGGTGCTACTTTTACCCGCCGTATGGCTGAATTGTGTACGGAACAACTGTCATCCATAAAAACATTGTTCTTAGGCAACATCGCATTTCTCGTTAGGAAATTAGGAACTTCTTCCATTTCGTATTTATTTCTGCCATACAATTATAAATTGGCCTACCTAATCAGAGGTTTACGCTGTTTTCCATGATATCGATAGATTTCCTTTATTTACTATTTCATTACGAGCAGAATTTATGCTCTACGCTGACTCACTTGTAAATTTTGCTGTTTTTTTCGCCCATCCTCAATTGATATGTAGATATTTTTCACAAACTCTTTGAAAACATTCAAAATAATTTGTTTCTCTCTACTTTTTGAATACTTTCATTTCCAATTATTCATAATTATATACAGAAGTGGGCATTTTGATTTAATGTATTCTACATTATGCATGTGTATGAATAAAATTATACTTATTTAATAGGCCTATATTAAAATTGTAGTTATATATTTTAAAATTCTCCTATATAACTTAGGCTTATATACACATGTGCCAGATAACACTGGTCAACATTATTTTTGTCTCATGAGTAGGCCTACCAATAGTTGTACTTAATGCAGTTTCTATCGTGTTTTCAAATATGTAATCGGAATTTCTCTATCACCCACAGTTCTTTTATTTCAATTTCAATTAATGGATTTAAATAATTATTTTTTATTAAACCTAGATTTCTTCCCGGAAAATCTTAGCGCAGTGAACGATGAGCACGGGGAACACTTTTATCAGGAGATTTCAGCTATGGAAAAGAGATATCAAGGCAAATGGAATCCTAATATGCTGGCCGATTATTGCTGGACCATCAAGAGGGATGCTCCACAGGCGAAATGTAGCAGAAAATCGTCATTTCTTACTTTCTAGGCGAGTTCGAATGTTCAAATATTGTGTAGTTACGAATGTAGAAAATAATAAAGTGTTTGCGTCTCTCGGAAATCTTGCGTGATGGAGAAAACCCGATATCATATTTGAATTCAGGAGAAAAAATACTATCAGAATCACATATTTTTCTTTCTGAGACAAAAAAATATTTTTTTGTTGCTCAGTGTAATATATATTTGTATTATCCCTTATTTCGAGTGTTAGAGAGAGAAATACATTTTCTTACACGCTCAAAGTTAAAATCATTATTCGACCAATAAAAATGCAGTCATACATAGCAAAGAATAGTCCAGTATTATTGAAGACTCACGAAATCTAGGAGGAATCCGGTTAGGTTCTTCGGCACCGCGTTTTGTTTACAAGACCTCCCAAATACGAGGATATTCGTTCTGTAGAACGATATTGTATGTCGGCTGTATTTCAAGAAGTTGTTGATGGCTGATTTAAATAGCTGAAAGTTTAGATTTGGCCATGAATTGTCAAAGTGACTATTGTATCCACCAGAACAACTTAATATACAGACTCTATTATCAAGTCAAACTGTAAAAATGTGTGAGATATAGCATTAATGCAGAAGGTGTCAGTAAAGAAATAGTCCGGGACTCAGTTTATCGTCACAATTCGTTGCGGGTGTGAGAACAAAATTCGAATTTCAAATGAGCTACGTCAAATTGTTATCCTCAACTGTCTAATCCGCATACAATCTAAATAGAAACCAGCTATAAACTGAAAAATAGTAACACTAGTAAAGAGCAAACAATGATACTTCAATAACCATGTAATCGTTATATCAATGATTTCCTGATGTGTCATAAACTCATCAGTAGGCTAAAGCTCTACCTTTATTTATTTACTTATTTATTATTATTATTATTATTATTATTATTATTATTATTATTATTATTATTATTATTATTATTATTATTATTATTATTATTATTCGACGGAAATGGATTTCTTGAGGAGAGCACCAAGATGTTCAAAATTAGACAACGAAATACTGTCACAAGAGAAAAAATGAATATTGTTTATTCAATAGTAGATTATACACTGTATAGGCTAAGCAATTAAATTGGTATGGGCACGTACGACGAATGGAAGAAGAAAGATTACCCAGAAAAACATTGGAATGGTGTCCACCTGGAAGAAGAAGGAGAGGAAGACCTCTAAACTCATGGATGTAGGAAATAAGAACTGGAATGAGAGCAAGAGCACTGGAAGACATGGATTGGATGGAGAGAGAGACGAGTGGAGAAGAAAAATAAAACTTTAGGCACAGAAAGATGTGTAAACATTAAAATTCTATATATATAAATAAATTATTATTATTATTATTATTATTATTACTATTATTATTATTATTATTATTATTATTATTATTATTATTATTATATGAAGGAGAGAGAAAATTATAAATTAAGATATAAAAGAAAACATGAATGTACAAAACTCAATTGTATAATTTATCCAAGAAAAGCAACTAAAATGGTACGGGCATATTAGGCGAATGGAGGATGAAAGAATACCGAAGAAAATAATAGAATGGACACCATCAGGAACGAGAAGGAAAGGACGACCAAATCCCACGTGGATCCAAGGGATTGGAGAAATTTTGAAGGACTGGGAAATACAGGAAGAAATGTGTTATAATAGAGACGAATGGAGGAAAATTATAAAGCGAAATTGAAGACAAATCACTGGTGCCGGAAAAACGTATATCGTTGTTAAATCCGGAAAGATATTATTATTATTAGTTATTATTATTATTATTATTATCATCGGCTGACATTAAGATTGTCTATAAAAAGTGGGAGCCTTATCCTCCTAGTACCCCAAGGCCCGTAATGGGATTACTTATTATTATTATTATTATTATTATTATTATTATTATTATTATTATTATTATTATTCACTTCACGAGCTAGGCAAATTGCCTGTTCCGTCTCACAGTTGCTCTGTCCATCTTTTCACTGGCCTTCCTATATTAATTGAACCTCTTGGCTTGTAGTTAAATCCTGTTTTTCGTAATCTTGTTAAATCCATTCTTTATACATGTCTAAACCATTTATCTCTATTTTTTTATTTTATCATCCATGGAATATATCTTCATTCTTTATCCGATCCAATCTTGTACAGCCTCATGTTCTTCTAAGGAAGTTCATTTCTACGCTTTGAATTAGAATTTGAAAGAATACTTTACGAAAAAAGACAACAGAAACTAAAAAGAAACTTAAGGGACTAAGGAATTAAATAACTATAGAATTATATATAGTAGTGCACCTGAAAATGTAAGAGTACGAAATGGGGTTGCAATAGTATTATTATTATTATTATTATTATTATTATTATTATTATTAGTAGTAGTAGTAGTAGTAGTAGTAGTAGTAGTAGCAGTAGTAGTAGTATTTCTTTTTTTATCCAATCCCCTAGGTTGTCATTTCGACATTCTGGTTTCTCTCCTGACATTGACGTAATCGTAACCCACTTTTGAAGTTGGGGCACCTAGAAGGCGGAGTTGCGTTACCCCGATTTGATGGATGGTAAATGATAACGGAGCGTCAGAAGAGTTCATAACCTAAACTTAACATAAATTCCAGACCATGGGCAACCACAGGAATAATTCCGTTTGAGGAAAAATTCCTATGGTTTGACCGGGCATCGAACCTCATCAACGGTAGTCAGAAACGCTGACCACTTGCCCATGAGGCATTATTATTATTATTATTATTATTATTATTATTATTATTATTTTATTCATTTATTTAATTAGCAGGTTTCAGAACGTTCCTCAACATCTTCCTGCGCCCAATTAATATACAGTCATTCTCATCCAAAAATCTGTCATTTTCAATCTCCATCATCCAATTCTTTTACCCTCATGCTGTTCAAAACACCATCAATTCAGGTTATTTTTTGCAGTCCTCTTCTTCTCATTTCATTGTTTTTACATGACCATGCCATTTTATTAATTTTTTTTATAAAATCCATAATTGTAGTTTTTACATTTATATTTTGTTTAATAACATTATTTGTTTTATCTTTTCCAGAAATTCCAGCTGAACGCCTCCAAAAATTCATGTGTGCAGAAATTAATTGACTTATTGATCTATATATTAAATCCCAATGTTCCTGCACCGTACGTCATTGTTACAAACTTTTGGAAGTTAAATATACAAAATATATTAGATGAATAATATTTAAATGTACTCATTATTGTATTAAACATTTTTTTCAGAAATTATATTCTTATTCCATAAAACATCAGTCGAGACACCACAGAAATTAACATTACTGAATTACGTTGTCATACATTGTACTATGTTTTGACAATAAAAATATTTCTATCTATGGTAAAGGCCGCGCCGTTTGCTCGCAGTGCAAGGCGCCACTAGTATTACCGCAATCTTCCGATTTCTTAGCCCCAAGTTTTAAAAGTTTCATGAAAAACAATAAAAATGGCTGAATAGTAAATTTGTCAAAATCAATAATCCCACAGGTGTGGACAAGAAAATTTCCCTCATTAATAAGGTAATACCCATCGTCCTAAGTTACACTATTCTGAGCTCCTCTATCGCGTGGACAAAACCATTTCACTTTCTTGCTAGTAATTTCGGCAACAAAAGACGGGGATATTTTGCCTCCATCTACAATCAATTCATTATGAGCTTACATAATGCAATAAAAATACTTAGAAAAATTAACTCTGGTGGTTAATGAAATTTTCATAACAAATAACTATTCTTTCTTCCTGAATTTAGATAAAATATGTTAAAATATACCTTCTTAGGTAAAATCCGTCGTCCTCAATTTATAACATATGTAATCTTTATGCATGTAGGCCTTTCAGAACATCCGTTCCATCTTCAGCAGGTCCCTCTTCGCTACAACATCCAGTATGATGGTTGATGCTGCTGGTCCTAATGTGTTGTCGATATCGTCAGGAAGAAGTTTTAGTCACGACAACACCACATTAGGACCAGCAGCATCAACCATCATACTGGATGTTGTAGCGAGGAGGGACCTGCTGAAGATGGAACGGACGTTCTGAAAGGCCTACATGCATAAAGATTACATTTTTATAAGTTGAGGACGACGGATTTTACCTAAGAAGGTATATTTTAACTTATTTTATGTTATGACTCTCCACCTCAACGGTTTTAACAATGAATTTTATTAGTATTGACTGAATTTAGATTCCACATATCCCGTTCATGTATCTGGAATCGATTCCTGATAAGGGATTTTAAATTTCCGCTTTTGGTATGGAGACCCTATTAACTAGGCTTACATACTTTACGATGTCTATACCCTATGTAGAGTTTGGTTCATGTGTATTACTCCCTATGTACAGGTTACCTACAAACTGATTTCATTCTGACAAGCAAATTGTTAACCTTTGTAATGCCGAGACCTACCTTGAAATGTCTTCCAGACAAGCGTTATGATATAGCAAAGCCGTTTTCAAAAAAAAAAAAAATCTACCGCTTTTAACTGAAAAGCGCAGAAATAGAAGCCAGAATCCAGCAATGATTTGAAAGTAACGGATTGGAGTGAGGTGGGGCGCGGAACGGACGGCAGGTGTGAGGGTCATCCAATCCACCAAGTCAGGAGTTGTATTACTTCCCTGTAGTTTAAATGAGAGATATGTGCCTTGCAATTAAAAGCCCCAGATATTTAAGCGTCCAAAAGCTACTTTTTTTAGAGCACTTTTTTCTTGCTCCGGTCCTGTAAGTCCGTGCGGTAAAATCTTATATGTATATATATATATATATATATATATATACATTAATTATCATAAGTAATGCCACGAGTGGTTTCCAAATTATCGATAAATTCACGACTCACGAAGTGAGGAGTGAATTTATTCAGAGAATTTGGAAACCAAGAGCGGCATTTGTTAGGACTATTTAACGAATAAAATTAAGCTCTTTACTCACAAATCATTACTTAACTATAGTTATTTTAAAATATTTATATATTTAATGTAAACGGCGATGTTTGAAAACAAATGAGAAACGTTATGTTTCATTTGTTCATCGCTGCAGCCAGATCATATTTATTGCCAAATAGAATCGGAATATTGTAAGAATGCACCCTAGTGGAGAAAAAATTAAACGCATTGTTACAGGTTATTAATTAATTTATGATGTCCTATGATGTAAATATGTCAATTATATTTTTCTGCAGCGTTAATTCCGGGTAAATAATACCTTTAAGATAGTGCAAACAGCGGTTACTTTTCTTCTTTTTTTTTTGTAGCATAATCAATTGCTACCCATGTTTTTCTATTACATCTCGCAAGCAGAACCTCGTTACATTCGTGCACCATATATAGAATCCGGGAGCTACTTGATAAAATGAAAGCGATAAAATGTAAGTGATAAAATCGAGGTGAAAAACGACTGTGATTGGTTGTAAATCAAAATTCATTGAAATATGATTGGTCATTGATTGCCATTTGGGGCATGAGTGACAGAGAAAAATGCTTAATGGTGGTAGAAAAAAACATTCAAATCGGTCAAGTAGTTTTTGATCCTTAAAGGACAAACAGACTAACACTCATTTTTATACATAGAGATTAGAGTAGCTAATGTTCCACTCCATAGCCGAGTGGTTAAAGCAAGGTGCCTTGGCGCAGAACTACAGAACTTGAGCTTTTTCGACTCTCCATGGGGGAAGAAAATACTACATGGAAATTCGGTCAGTATGGGACCGGTTCCCATCCATCATGGTGAGACATTTGGGTAGCTACAACAAGTAGCGGTTCCAGGTTGAGCAAACAATCTATAAGGCTGGGGGCCCGATATGCTGACCAAATGTCACACCTACATTGGCTGGATAATCGTCTACGTTTGTGATTAACAAACGTGGATGTGAAGCCAGCAGCCGGATGTTAGGCCATGGGATTTCTACACCTTTCCCGCCACCGACTTTGTTGGATATTACTAGGGCTGAAAAAAAGGTATGGGTTACCGGTTAGGCTGCATCGTACTTAGACCGCTATTTTTATAAATTGCACGTTGACACGCGCTACTCGGAATAGACTTCTAGTAGAGTCTGCTTTGTGTAGGAATGGGCTCATCTTTGCACAATTTTTGTTTCGGTATTCTGATACAACCACACAGGTATTTTACTGAGGAGAGTCGAACATACATACTCTCCGCTCCGAGCAGGCAGTGGAGACGCTCGACGAAGATACTCATTTTGTAAACAATGTGTATAGAAATTAGTTACTACCCTGATACCGCTACTTTTTTTAGCCCTAGACATTACACTATCTAATACCGGTAGTGGCACTGTATTTCGTAAAATTCAATTCATTATCTCGTAGGGTAGAATTGAATAGTTTCAAATATACACTTACTGTAATTCAAGTTTGTCTCTCCCCCACTTTCCACCTAAGTATCGCGTCATTCACAATTTGTCTGTACAACACATTCCGAGGTGGGGTGCATTTCAATGGTTGAAAAACTTAAACCTAATAAAATAACTCAATCCATCACAACAATACTGCTGTTACCATCTAAGTAAGCATCTTTCAAGTAAAGAAACGCGATGTATTTTTTAAAGGTCAGACATGAAAGAGGGTAAGGAGTTGGCCGAGGGTTGGAATAATTTCTTGAATCGTGACAGCATTTCTCCCTTCGTTCTTTGTCAGTGCCTCAACTTCAACTAATGAGCGTCAAATACAGATGGCAGCACAGAGATGTTCCCGATTGTTCTCAGCTTCTTCTGACACCACAAGAAATGCTTTAAAAACCAGCCGAAACTTCTGCGCAGTCTCCGGATTAGTTCACAGTTAGTGAACGAATTCAGATGTATCCTACCTAGTTCACATAAAAATCTACTATACGGGATATACAGGCTGTTCGGAAATACATATTACAACATTTTAGGGATAGTAGAAGGGACTGAGTAGACAATATTTTGAATAGGAACCCATGTCCGGAAACGAACCATTTCGTGCTACAGCCATTACAATGTAGGGATTGGATTTGTAGATGATGTTTTGCAACCGGATAGCAGCAGATGACATCAGAAGAGCACCATGTCAGGTGAGATGTGACATAAGATACAGAATGAAATACGTGTAACTCATTTCAGAAGAAAGTCAAATTTATTCGGTAAAATACCAAAGTAACAAAAACACTTTCATTGATCACAATAAAACTTGTGTCAACAGTGGAAAAACAAATTTGTCTCTGTCTTCTACACTAGATGTGTCCCACACGAAACTGCTCACTACAACAGAGACTCGATGTGACTATCGCCAATGTCTTTGCACACATTGCACCGACGAATCATGTTCCGGTGCACTCGTTCCAACACACCTGGTGTCCTGTTAATCTCTTGTACAGCGATCGTAAGTCGTGACGTCATGCACTGCCTATCCGGCTGCAAAACAACACCGGCAAATCCGACACATTGTAATAGCAACAGCGCAAGAACGGTACGTTTGCGGACATGGGTTCCTATTCAAAATATCGTCTATTCAGTCCCCTCTACTAGTCCTTCTTCTTCTTCTTCTTCTTCTTCCTTCCAAGTATTAGGCCAAGGCCTGTTACGATCCTATAGAAAATTTTCCCTTATGGGAAATTCTTGTATAAGACTTGAAAGCATAATAATAGTCCCTTCGATTGGTTGCTGGCCAAAGGAAGGCAAGACCAGTGATGGGGCTGCCATCTTATAGCCTCTGGTCAGGCTTTTCTGGAGAAGAAAAGAAAATAAAGGAAAGACAAAATGGAAAAAAGGAAGGACTCCCTAGCCCTCGGATGCCCTAATAGCGTTGGGATCGAAAAAACAAGAGTTAACACAGAGAGGTTAGATAGTAAAGTTAAAAGAGTGCAAAACACAAGTAAGTGGAAGAAATGTTTTGCACAGCTTGGGCACCTTGTGGTCGCCATCCACATATCCCCTAGATGAGGACCCCTGAGGGGCTCTACTAGTCCTACCAGTTTGAAATATGAATTTTCCGAACACCCTGTATAAGTATGCCATTGAAGGTCTTAGCCAAGGCTCTCCATCTCCAAATGGAGGCCTTGCAAGCCATTTCAAGTAGTTTGCAAACTTCTCGCTTATTGTATTGCGATTAAACAATTTTAAAAGGACTTTAAGAGTTGTTATTTCCTTTCATAGTGCGGTTTTTTTATTTATGGCACAATATATGTTACTGTTAAGCATTATAATATTCAATATATATTTGAAATTATTTCTGCATTTATCGATTCTGTACTATTACAAATACCTTCATCCACAGAATAATCCCTAGTAGTAAGAGAAAGTTTACTTATGACACTATTACATTTGAGCAAGAACAAGAAAAATAGCGCAACAGGTCTAGTAGGCCCTTGGTCAACCATCCGGCTGCTGGCCTCACATTCAAATATATTAATAACAGAGGTGAATGATTACTCAGTCACTGATGGAGTGAATTGCGGCCAGCATGTCGGGTTCCTCAGTCATTATAGCTGGTTTTCTCAATCTGGAGTAGTTACATATATTGTAGCTACCCAAATGCCTCACGATACTGGTTGGGCACCGGTACCATGCTGGCCAAAATGCCACGAGAAAATTTCTTCCCCCATGGGGAAAAAGAAAATCTCATATTCCTTTCAAAAAATTAAATAAAAAATAAAATAAATTTAATCTTCTAAAAGTACTAACCAATAGGCCTATTAACAATAATATTACAACTGTAACTACAAAGGACTTTCCAAAATAGTCTTGTAGTGTATAATAGCATCGAAACATTTATTTTCTACCTAAATGTATTAAAACATAAATCCATACGCTCAAAATATGAATCCAAAAGAAATATCACATCCAAAGGCATTGCCCAATTTTTTATGTATACAGATAATTATCTGTCTGTCTGCCTCTCTGTCTGTCTGTCTGTCTCTCTTTCTGGGTTTCTTTCGACCAAGTGTGAAGGCATCTTTAAAAAAATTGAAACTTCTTGTTAAGTTTGAAAGTGTTTCGAGAGCTTCACTTGTCTTTTACTTTCATACATGAAAAGATGACATGCATAAAACTTTAAGTGGAAGCCAGCAGAGGCGATGCTGATGGACCGGCTGTAATTTGATTGAAGCATCAAAGTGTTGTCTGGAAGCTTTGAAGTGGTATAGCGTATCTTAGCAACGTAATGCATTCCACTTTCGCATCATTTGTGCATCAGAAGCAAAGCCTCCGCTCAATTCAAAGTATTGTCCCACATTCTCACCAGTCATTTCTGTGGTTTGCTTGGTCCGTTACCAGGACTTAACTGCCGAGTTAATCGCTTACATGTAACTAGCGCCACAAAGGCCAAGTGGTTGATTGTTTCACCATGGAGTAATACAATATGTTACATAACTAAGGCCCGCATTTTTATTCTTCTTCTTCTTCTTCCTTCCAAGTATTAGGCCAAGGCCTGTTACGATCCTATAGAAAATTTTCCCTCCAGCGTTTCATAGGACGGCCCAGTGATCTTCGTCCTCTTGGTATATAATTATAAACAGCTTTGGGGATCCGATTTGAACTCATTCTTTCAAGATGGTGTTTCCAATCTAGTTGGTACTGTTTAATATATTCCAAAATTGACATAGTTTTCAATTCTTTTAAGATATCGGTGTTCCTTTTCCGATCCCATCTGGTGTAACCCGCTGTTCTGCGCATGAATCTCATTTCACAAGCCGTTATTCTGCTTTCATGTTGTCTTTTTAATGTCCATGCTTCACTACCATAGGTCAACACTGGTCTAGCCAAAGTGTTATATAAACGTAATCTGGTGTTTTTTTGTACAAGGGATGGTTTCATAACTTGATTAATAATTCCTAAACTTTTATTATAACTAGTAATTTTTTCAGGGATATCCTTTTCATCCCAGATAGAGAGATAATATCCAAGATATTTAAATTGATTAGATCTCTCTAAAATTTTATTCTGGAGACAGATTTTACGTTGTATGGGGTCCTTCTCATGAAATGCTATAATTTTTAGTTTTGTTAATTGATATTTCCATATTAAATTTGGAACCTATTTTTTGTAAATTATAAATTGATCGTTGCAAATCATTTTCGGAAAGTGCCAGAAGAGCTACATCGTCTACAAAAAGAATAGCATCGAGTTTGAGGTTCCTATTGATGGGTAGGCCTATATATCCCCGTTGTGTTTTCCTCCATTCGTTTATTAAATTATTCATATATATAATGAAAAGCACCGGTGAAAGTCCACATCCCTGTCTTACTCCAGTGTTGATCTTTTCCCAAGAAGATAATTTGTCATCTTGTTTAACAGAGATTTCATTATATTTATAGATGTTGAAAATATTAGTAATATATTGTTGTGGAACGTTATCATCAGCTAAAATTTGTAGTAATATATTTCTGTCTATTTTGTCAAAAGCCTTTATGAAGTCAACGAAGGCGATATGAGTTTCTATATTGAATTCCTTGTGCTTTTCTAATAGTAGTTTTAGAGTAAAGAATCTATCTGTACAAGATCTACCATTTCTGAATCCATTCTGCTCCTCTCCAATTATATTTTCATAAATTTTCCTCAAGGACTTCACTAAACTTTTTAGGGTAACATTAAGACTTTTGTGGCTATTAAGGCATTCGGTAAGTTCCGCTAGCCGTTGTTCCGATAATTGAGTTCTTTATTAAATAATTGTGAGATAATTATACGTTCCATAATGATATTTTTTTTATAAATCGGGCACCCGCTTTCTTGGAAAAGTTATAAGTGAAACTTTTTTTTTATTCAATGCCGCCACATTGTTATTTCGACATTCTAGTCTTCCATTTCTTCTTTCCTTTATTTTCTTTTCCTCTCCAGAAAAGCCTGACCAGAGGCGATAAGATGGCAGCCCCACCACTGGTCTTGCCTTCCTTTGGCCAGCAACCAATCGAAGGCACTATTATTAAGCTTTCAAGTCTTATACGAGAATTTCCCGGAAGGATGAAACTTCTAGGGAAATTTTTCTATAGGATCGTAATAGGCCTTGGCCTAATACTTGGAAGGAAGAAGAAGAAGTATTCTCTTCTGGCATGACGTTATTGTAGCCCACTTTTGAGGTTGGGGCGCCTCTAAGGCGTAGTTACGCTATCCCAATTATATATAATAGATGATGATGATGATGACAATGATGCGCCAGAAGAGGTCTTAATCCTAAAAGTAATGAAAATGTTAATGATAATTATGACCATATGATGTTCCGAGACCGTTTAGGCCATAATGTCTTGGCATTTGTCTTACAGGTGAGGAAAATCCCCGGGGGAAAAAACACCCAGGAAACATGACATGACCAGGGATGGAACCCGGGACCGCTGCGTGACAAGCCAGCACGCTATTTCGAGACCACAGCGGTGGACATGCTAAATGAAACTAATTATCTTAATTATTTATTTCAAACCAATTAATCAATAAATCAATTTTTAATTTCTACGTAAACTCTTGTCAAATTTTATTCTTAGGGTTTCATTTTTCAAATTATTTCCCACCATATACAATGATTTTTACATGTTTTCAAACGATTGCTTGATTTTATTTTATTTTTTCACGATATTGAACTACATGAAGACGTGGCAGCCATATTGATTTTAACGAATATTTATTCTGTGTTCCAGTGCAGCCAACAGAGAGTTTGTACTAATTAACTTACACTAAATAAAATCAGCGTGCATTCATTCAGAGGTTAGAGTACTTAAATTGCGTTAGGTTAGCTTTAGGTTCGTTGGTAACACGAGTTTAAATATTGTGTATATCTTGCCTGCATCCCGTTATTCCGCAGAGTAAACTGATTCGCGTCTGTTGACATGCGCGTGGTGTACAGTATGATTGGAACTTAGAATTTTTTTCTTTTTCGTGTCACGTTCTGTGAAGTATTTCTGGACATATTGGCAAGAATTGCTCAACAAGAGCAATGCAATTTTCTAAACGTGAATCAGCCTACAAAAAGGTAAAGTGATCCCTACTACAAGCCATAGGAGACCATTGGGGTAGTAGGAGGTTAAGGCTCCTACTTTTTCTAGACAATGACACTTGATGTCAGTCGGGTTGTCAGCCCTGCGTGACGGCTGTCTTTACCCCCAGAACAAGCATTTGGTACTTATTTCCGTTAGAGGTTGAGTCGACCCCAGGGCCATGGTGACACCAGAAGGTTTGGCTCAGTTTAAAAATTCTGATGCCATCGGGACTCGAACCCTCAACCTTCCAGTTTGTAGCGCAGTGCCTTAACCACTATGCTATGGCGTGCCCCTAACGTTGTACTTAATGAAAAGTTTCCATGTTGCTTATATTCTCTCTCTCTCTCTCTCTCTCTCTCTCTCTCTCTCTCTCTCTCTATATATATATATATATATATATATATAAAAAGAGCTTTCAGTAATATGATACGACAATTCTGTTAAGAAATGTAATTATTAGAGTGATAGCAAATAAATATATTGAAATATCCATAAAATCATTTGTAAATGCACCAGTGATGAGTTATAATATATAGACACACAATGTATTAACAACAATACTGCACAATTAGTATTTATAATTTTTTGGAACATTAAAATCCTTATATCATCACAGAAACAAAGTAAGAAATGAAGATGTGCTAGACAGAGTGGGTGAAAGAAGAACAATGCTGGAACTCATAAAGAAGAGGAAAAGAAATTGGATTGGCCACTGGCTAAGAAGAAACTGCCTACTGAAGGATGCTCTAGAAGGAATGGTCAACGTAAAGAAAGTTAGAGGCAGAAAAAGACATCAGATGATAGACAATATTAAAATAAATAGTTTGTATGGAGATACAAAAAGGAAAGCTGAGTCAAGGAAAGAGTGGAGAATGCTGAGTTTGCAGTGAAAGACCTGCTCTTGAGCAGAACACTATGAATGAATCATCACAGAAAGAACAATATGTGGCTTATCACATTATTACCCTAAGCCCTTCATATATATAATATCGTTGGTGGGCAATAGGAGACCCTTGGGATAGTAGGAGGTTAAAGCTCCCACATTCTAGACAATGTAGCGCAGCCGGGTTGTCAGCTCTGCGTGACGGCCACCTTTACCCCCAGAACAAGCGTCTGTTACTCATTTTCGTTAGAGGCTGAGTCGACACCAGGATCGAGGTGCCACAAGAAGGTTTGGGTCAGTTTAAAAATCCTGACCCCACCAGGACACGAACCCTCGACGTTTCGGTTTGTAGCTCACTGCCTTAACCACTACGCTATGGCGTGCCCCGAAACACCCTGTAGAAAATTGTAAAACTAGCGCCACAAAGGTCAAGCGGTTCATTGTGTCACTGAGAAAATTAGCTGAACACCTTCACGTGTTATGTGTTGCGTGACTTTCAGGCGCAATAAATTTTCTTACCAAGCAAGCGTCAAACTGATTCGGGATCATTTTTATTTCCCCCACCTCTAGGCCTCGGGCGCTCTAGTTTCTCGAGTTTGGTCATCGAAATTTTTTTTGTTTAGTTTGTAATCGAAACCCATATATCCTCCTGCTCTCTCTTCGTTTACTTTGGATGCACGTGGGTGTCTGTTTGGAACAGAACATACACAAATAATGTTTTAATTATTAGGATGGATGACGTGACCAAACAAGTGAATGATCTGCTGGTTATAATTATATGGAAGAAACATGACAGCTTAGTATTTACTTTGTAATACAACGGAGAGGCCCGCCTCTTCAGGCCGGTTACACACTACACGGGGAAATATCGTCCACGCTCCAGGCAAGACGAATTTACTTACTCATACATGACCTACATACGTCAAAAGTGTAACATTAAAAATATAAATAGGGCCTAATTATATAAATACAACAGAACTAGCAAGTTACGCCCCCACTACAGAGTTGAGAACTCAGTAAGGCGTCAAAAGCTCCCATCATCATAGATCAAGGTTCTGATAGTAGGAGTTGTTTTAAATTGTGTTTATTAGATCCTCTTTCTTTGACTATTTAACTCATGCCCCAAATGGGAGACAATGACCAATCACGTTTCAATGATTTCTGTTTTACAGCCAATCAAAGTCGTGTTTCACCAAATATTTATCAATATTTAATTTACCATATTAAAGAAAGCTCCTCCTTTTTAATATTCTGAACAGGTCTGACCATTATTTTTGCAGACTGATCCTATAAGAAATACGGCTACCAGATTGTATATATAGTGCATGGATGTCACCACATAGCGCTTGCAGGAGTTAATATAAAAATATTTGTAGCAATTGATTATACCACCAAAAAAAGAAACCACTGTTTGCACTTTCTTAAATGTATTTTTTCCCAGGTAATAATGCAGAAAAATATAATTTTCATATTTACATCATACCACATCAGAAATGAATTAATATACAGTTTGATGTGTTTAATTTTTTCTCCACTAGAGAGCATTCTTACAATATTGCGTTCCTTTGGGCAATAAATAGTATGATCTGGTTGCAGTGATAAACAAAAGAAGCAGATGAAGCGTAACAATCGTTTCTCATTTGTTTTCATCGCCGTTTACAATAAATATATAAATATTTTAAAATATCTATAGTTAAATAATGATTTGTGAGTAAACAGCTTAATTTTATTCGTTAAATAGTTCTAACAAATGCCATTTTTTATTTCCAAATTCTCCAGATAAATTGGAAATCACTCGTGGCATTACTTATGAGAATACCTCCAACTTCAGCCAGTTAATCATACACAAATTTTGGAAAGAAGATTAGCAAATTATGCTGACGATATCAAAACTATTTCACAGGAAAACGAAATATTAAACATAATGTATCATAGAATATCTCATTTATTTTTCATTGTCTCTGTTTCCTGATATTGCAATTCATTATCAGTGGAAATCACAAGCTGAGATTTATTAAAGTACTTACTTACGATTACACTGGTCAACATGATTTTTGTCTCGTGAGTACCAATAGTTGTACACAATGCAGATTTTTATCGTGTTTTCAAATATGTATTCGGCATTTCTCCATCGCTGGTAGTTTTTTTTATTTCAATTTCAATTAATGGATTTAAATAATTATTATTTTAAATAAACGCTTTTTCGTCCATTTGTTCATTGTAAAATAAAACCATATGAGCTAACTCAGGAGATTTCAGCTATGGAAAAGACATATCAAGGCAAATGGAATCCTAATTTGCTGGCCGATTATTGTTGGACCATCAAGAGGGATGCTCCACAGGCGAAATATAGCAGAAAATCGTAATTTCTTACTTTGTAGGTGAGTTCGAATATTCTGTAGTTACGAATATAGAAAATATTAACGTGTTTGAAATTATAAATGCCTGTCTCTCGGAAACCTATTTATTAGTTGAGGCCTCCTGAATTCAAATTTTATGTTTTAATTTTTACATAGTGACTTCAACAAGTTTCTGCTTCTGGAATGGTACTAACTGTTGCTGATCAGGATTTGATACAGAGGGTTCAGAACACTAGGTGTGTTCTCATTTATTAATTGTACGTTCTTGGCTTCTTTTATTATCCCTATTTCTTAAAGGATATTGATTTTCTAGGCATTTTCTTTGTGGATAATCGATAAACACGTCGTCGATTTATTGTATTGGTGACCTGAATCTATTACATGTTTGGCAAAACTGGATTTACCCTTAATATATTTAAAATCCTTAAAATATTCATCAATATTGTACTAAAATTTCTTATACTTCCAGTATAAGTTTTTCTACTGTATAAAAAGTTTTTCTAGTGTTGATTTTCGAGTTGTTTTCTTTGTGGATAATCGATAACACGTCGATTGTATTCAATTGGTGACCTGAATCTATTACATGTTTGGCAAAACTGGATTTACCCTTAACATACTAAAAATCCATGAAATGTTCATTAAATCTTCTTCTTCTTCTTATACATAATTTGTAGGATGAAACAGGAAACAAGATGTATTGACTTAGGCTTTCATGGCCGAAGTAATAATGATGATCTTGAAGAAGATTTCCAGGCTGTAGTCAGTGGTCTTGAGGCTTGAAGTTCCCCAACGTTTCGCCAGAGACTGCGTCCGGCATCCTCAATTATCAGTCTTAAGACAACCCTTGAAGATGCCGGACGAAGTCTCTGGCGAAACGTCGGGGAACATCAAGCCTCAAGACCACGGCCTACAGCCCGGAAATCTTCAAGATCATCAGGAAACAGGATGTTCATTAAATATTGCATTAAAATTTCTTCTTTTTTTGTGCCAATATATGTTTTTCTGTGTATAAAAATGCAATATTTAGTGATGAGTAATATTCATTACCCGATTCTTCAATTTGAATGTTATCTTATCAGTGCAGTGTGCAACCGACCCAATCGTCTTAATAAATTGTCAGTTCGTCATTGACAACTAGTAGCCCGAAGCCAGACAACATGAAAACATTATCCGACGGAGGTTATTAAAAACCAAGAGATAAATCATTCTATAGCATTCTACGGGTTGAATCATAAATATGGCTATATGTTTGATCGCGTTGTGTGATGAAAATATTACCATTACAGGAAATATGAAATTACCGTTGGAAAGGCAATTATTCAAAATACAACAATGGAATAAGACAAAACAGTGTAGAACTTACGTCATTAGTCAAAATGGCGTTGAATATGCAACAGAAAATTACAATTGCTGCATGGGCAATAACGTATGCTAATGATCGTGAGGCCGCAAGACGGGCAAGACGTGAGTTTATCGAGCATTGCAAGCATCGACTATGGGGAAGTGGAGAAAACGACTGGTGGAAACTGGAAGGATGCAGAAAATCAAACCTCCTGGAAGGCCTCGCATTAGCACGGATGCAGAAACAACGAAGAGAATTGTGGAGGCGTTCGACGCTAGGCCACAAAAATTAACGCGCCAAGCTGCATGTGAGCAGTGATTTGTTTTGTTCTATTGTTGGAATTTGAAGGATTCCCTTTCCAATGATAACATCATATTTCCTTTAATAATAATATTTTCGTCACATAATGCGATCAAACGTATAGCCATATTTCTGAATCACTCTGTACATTATTGTGAAATTAAAAATAAAATATATTATTTATATTGGAATGGACTATACATAAATCTTGACATTTGAATTGAGATAGGGGTTGTCATGAAGCTTTGTGGAGCACAAAGGGTTCGCCCGTATTACAACTCTCTGCTGCAGGCACCGCTAGCAGTGGCGGATTTCCTGACACGTCACGCAACCACCTCTAGTTGCCATGACAACTGGTAAAAATGGAAATTATCATATTGCATTATTAAGAGGGGAGGATATCCCTTTTGTTAAAGGAGGGTTACTTCTCTTGTAAGAAAGTGTAATGTTCTAGACTGATAAGGGAGTTAGGTATGTTGTAGAGGATTAAAAACAACGCCACTTGTGTTTGTTAATTTCATCCCCCCCTCGTGCACAACACAGACATGTGCAATTGATGCAACCATGCGGAATGAAACTGCATTGAACAATATGTGCCACGGGCCCATAATAGTACAATCACATGTTTTATATTTCTTTATGACACAGCAGTGAAATTGGTTCAGCACAGGCTAACCGCACTCTTATGTAATACTGGGGCATTCGATAAGTAATGACAACACTTCTATATCATCATCATCATCATCATCATCATCAAAATTCACGGATTAGGTATTTGCTTGTTACGATCTCACATCTGTTCAGCCCAGCGTTTTCTTGATCTTCCTACCGATCTTCATCCTCCAGGATTATACATCAGTGCCACCTTTGGTACCCTATCCTCTGTCATTCTTTGCAGATGTTCTATCCAATTGTTCCTGTGTTCTTCTATTTGTTGAAGAAGTGGTTGTACTTTCACTTCCTCTCTAATATTCTCATTTCTAATATGTTCTCTTGTACAATACTTCACAACCGTAGGAATCTCATTTCCGCTGCCTGAATTTTACTTTTTTCTTTTACTTTCAGGACCCAGGCCTCACATACATACATCGCCACTGGTAGTGCCATTGTTGAGTAAAATCTTAGCTGCATATTCTTTCTTACTTTGTTCCTGAGTTTTCATCTGATTGTTACACAAATACGTTGAAATTTTTGCATTTTTCTTATTTATATCTTGTTCTTCTTCGTAAGTTATATCGCAGCCCCAAATACAGGAAGTGTGAGACCTGTTACAATACTTTATATTCTATTACTATTTTTGTTCTTACTGGGTACTTTCCATAGGACGCCATTACTTTAGTTTTTAATTTTGAAATTATCATATTATATTTCTTACATATTAAAATATTAAAATTATGGAATATTCACCTGAAAGGTCCGTGACCTCAACTTATTAATTATTTAACTGTAGCGCTTTCGGGTTTCACTGAAGATCTGGTACAGGGGGTGAATATTCCATAATTTTATATTTTAATTTTGAATAATACCTCAACGGAACACATCATGAATCTTATAAAAGTTTCTTACATATATTATTTAACTGATAGACTGCTTTATGTAGCCTGTCCTCTCTGTCAAACATTAATATCATACATATATTAATACCATATCATCTGCTATATCATCTGTTATCTTCTATAAGATCACAAAAAATTATTTAGGCTACTTTTGACATTACGGATTTAATTTATAGTCTCCTGTCTAGTCCTGACTTAAGGTTCTTTTACGAGCCTCAAAATCTTCAGACTTAGGGCCCACGGCTTTAAAGTCCCTCCCGGAGGACTTGTCCCTTGGATTTTTCCATTCTAAAAATCCATCGCCCATGGTCGATATCGAACAAGCGATCTTCGGGACCAGATGCAAGCAACATGGTGACTACCGTAGTCAGTCTCGACCGACAATAAACATTTTAATGGTTTATTTTATTGTTGGCATTAAGACCATAAGGTATTCTCTTCCATATATTTGTCTTCCTCTTCCTCTACCAGAGCCTGGTGAACTCTCTTCTATTCTGTACTCTTCTTCACCACGTTCTCACATTCATCTCCTTCCACCTCTTCCTCGGTCTTCTCGTGCGTCTTCTATCGCCAGGACATCCTTTATATATTTTTCTTACTAGAGACCTCTGATCACGTTTTCATAAATATCCCAACCACCTGTATCATGAACTTGTAATTTCACCAAGTATTCGTATATGCAAAGAAACTAAATTCTGCACTGTTCAAAACATCAACCATGAGTGTGCTAATTGGTCATATAGTTCGAATACCTCTGTATTATCCCGAATCCTTGGGAGAGACAGCTTTCCATCTGCAGCACCATTTATAGATATCTCTTTCACTGAACGTTCTAGAGCTTTTTTGAGATCAATTCTTGATTGAAATCGTAAAGATTCTTTGATCTTTGAGAACAAGTTAGAGTTACAGGGGCTCCTGTCTGGTGAATTTGAAGGATATTCGAATACTTCCCAATTCCACCTTCTAAACAAATTCTACTGAACACTTTTTAGGGCGGTATTACTTATTAAATGTGAGAAACAGTGAATGTATTAAAAATATTGCTATTTTGAGACTTTCAATATTACAGATTTATACGTACAACAAAAACTGCTCAACAACATACCACAAGATTAGGGCTACAATGGTTACCAGTAGGATCGCTGAATTACTACAGTATTGTCGTTACTTATCGAATGCCCTAGTATTTACAATTATCACATGACAAGAGTTGACAGCCGCTCTGTGTTTATAGGATTATCTTCTAATCCACAATATATTTTGACATATTCGTCCTTCATAGTCATCCTGACGGACTAGTTTCGATGCATTTTAAGGGCGTAAACATTCTAAGCATGGCTTCTTTCGGAAGGGGATGGGTCCCATGTTCTATATTTACGGCACATAAAATAACTTCAAGCCAGAAATATGATGTTTCTGAGCATATTTTTCTACCTTCTCACGCCCAACTTTGAATTTGGTGCTAATGACCTGAGCTGTTAAGAGCGTCGTTAAATGAAATTATTAAATAACATAATGTAAAGAATGAACTATTTTCTACATTCGATCACACAATTATCATAAGTAATGTCACGAGTGATTTCCAATTTATCTAGAGGATTTGGAAATCAAGAGTAGCATTCTAACGAATAAAATTAAGCTGTTTATTCAAAAGTCATTATATAAATATATATTTCCGATATTTTAAAATATTTATGTATTTAATATAAACGGCGATGTTTGAAAACACATTAGAAATGTAGGTTATGTATATTCACTGCAACTTGATCATATTATTTATTGCCAAATAGGATCGCAATATTGTAAGAATGCACTCTAGTGGAGAAATAATGTAACATATCAAACTGTATATTATAATCAACATTATAGGTTATTGAGGGTTTTGTTAGTAAACAACTCAGTAAAATCAAGGAATCTGTTCATTATTTTCTATATTCAATGTATTTGTTGGAGAAAATAATGCTCTGAGCTGTTCAGAATATTAAAAAGGAAGAGCTTTCTTTATCACAAAAGCAGGAGCGGATAAAGAGAAATCGATAAAGAACGAGATAAAACATGACAAACAAAATTCATTGAAACGTGATTGGTCATTGAGTACCATTTGGGGCATGAGTTATAGTCACGAAAATCTGTATTGAAGTAACGATTTTTCGATTTTTATTTAATATACAGATTTAACATATTCCTGTGCTCGCCGATCTCAGCAAATATCGAATTCTAGTTTATTGACATAGTTTTTAATTTAAATATTTATTAAATATACATGTCTGTGCTCCCATTTTTCTTTCTCCTAATCTGAGAGTAAATATTAATCTCACGCAGGCGCTTACAAAGACCTACAATCAATATTAATACTGAAAAAAATAAATAAATAATTAAAACAAAAAATAAGCTTTTGAAGAGGCAATACTGAGATATCGGAAGGAAAACTGTATTTATTTATTGCTTGACACACACACACACACACACACACACACACACACACATATATATATATATATATATATATATATATATATATATAATTAACGTATTGTTGCTTAATATTTGATGATAACTAATATTTATTGATATATATGTCGTATACATTTCTAATAATATATCAATTATTATATATTCTTGTATCTTGTTAGCCCATGTTTCCCTTAACAGAGATTTAGGCGCTCTCCCCCTACAGGGAAGAATTTGAACCATACTAATTTAGTTACACTTGTTTTCGTATAGATGTCATTTGAGAGATCCGTGGTCAGCGTTCTGCCTCATATTGACATCTAGAAAACCAAGGTAGTACTAGGACAGGAAAATTCGGTATTCATTCAGGCTTAAGGATATTTTACGAGCCTGAAAATCTTCAGACTTGGGACCCACGGCTTAATGTCCCTCCCGGGAGGACTTGCTCCTTGGATTTTTCCATCCTAAAAAAATCCATCGACCCCGGCCGGGTTTGAACCCGCGACCCCCGGGACCAGAGGCAAGAATCATAACCGCGGCCGATATAAATGTTTATATAATAAGGTTATATTTAAATTTAAGTGGATTATATTAATATAAATGTACTTATATAATTATTTCTATACATTTTAAGTTGATATAATGTTATTAATATATGACAAATAACTTTTAATAGATCATCATTATGAACAAATCCGTTTTCAGCCATTTGGTTTGCAAAGGTAAAACTAATGAAGATGGTCTTATTCTTTCCACTGATGTTTTGGTCTTCCTTGGTCCCTATGTCCAGTTGGAGTATATTGGTATGCCAATTTTGGAAGTCTCTCCATTCTTCTCAGATGATTTTTTACATTCTTGTTGGTATTCTTTTTTATATCTTCATTTAAACTTGCTACTCCAAGATTTTCTGATAAGTGTACCTTAATAGATTATATATTAATAAATACTGCTCTTTTAGATTAATAAGATTTATATATATATGAATAAAAATTGGGTTTAAAACTTATGTATACTGAAATGGATTGTTTTAGACGCTCTATTAGACATTATAAATTGGAAAAAATCAGAAATACAATCATCAGACAGCAAATAAAAGTCTAAAATTCAATATTAGATTTTGTGAGGTATAGACAACTAAAATGGTATGGTCATATACGTAGCATGCCAGAGACAAGTTTACCCTGACAAGGTTTGGAATGGATTCCACCTGGGAAAGGAGAGAGAGGTCGGCCGATATTCGAATGGATGTATGATATAAGAAGAGGTATGAGGGAGATAGGTCTGGAAGAATTTGAATGGGAAGATGGAGAAGAATGTAGAAAGAAGATACAAATTTAAAAAGTTTTGGACACAGAAAGGTGTATTACATTGTAAACCTCTATATATATATATTTCCCACATTATTGTGGAACTAATTTTTGTGGTCACCCTGTTGAGATCAAAACACGAAGAAGCACAAGTTATGAGTATGGAATTTAATGGCAGCAATTCGTATGTAATATCGCGTCATAACTGTACCAAATTGATTGAAGGGATACAGCTCAATTCTCATTGTATAATCGTACTAAATAACAGAGGAATTCAATTTTTCAAACCCACGCTCGCTCGTTTGTCAGCTGTTACGTGAAGGAATTGTGGAAATAAAACAAAAGCGTGCCTCAGCGCAAGAATTACAGCCACACTGCGGGAAATAAAACCGCCAGTAAGTCTGCTCTCAACATGTAAATAAAATGATCGCAAATAAAATTACACTCTTTTTTTGTAATAATAACAAAATAATCTGATCATAAAAGCATGATTAATTTATTTCAGTCTTGATTCTCTTAACTGATGTTGTGTCCAGATTTGGAATAACTATCAATTTCTGATCTCTACAAACACAATTAGAACCATACAGTTTACTGACTACACCCAGATCCTATATGCAAAATTATCGACCTTCTTCATAGCGTACACTGCAGCCACCGTATGTCCGGCTCTGAAGTTTAGGTTATACGAGGGGTAAAGAGAGAATTCGCCCTCTACTGCCAATAAGGAGATAGATGAGTGGGAGTAGATGTCTGCCACAACCAATCACTGCTCTTGTCGCAGCTATAACTTGGCAATATCCCGCGCGATTGAGGTTTTAAGCGGTTTCCCTCAATCCAAGAGCAGATGCTAGAATGGAACCCAAAAGGTCCGCTTCCGACTTCGTTTTGCTAATTAACATCTTCTTCTTCTTCACTTCACGGGCTAAGCAAAATGCCTGTTCCGCCTCTCTTGAACCTCTTGGTTTGTTGTTAAATGCTGCTTTTGGTAATCTTGTTACGTTCATTCTTTCTACATGTCTAAACCATTTTTCTCTATATTCTTTGATTTTATCATTCAATAGATATATATTTAACTATATTCTTATATATTCATTCTTTATCCGATCCATTCTTGTGCAGCCTTTTTGTTCGTCTAAGGAAGTTCATTTCTAATGCTAATTAACTTCAAATTTAAATTCATAATTTAAACCGGGACTAATGTATGTTACAGTAACCCGGTGTTCTACCTATAAAGGAGAACCAAAATGGACCGCTCACCGCAGAGCTTTTCATCTATCTATCTATCTATCTATCCATCCTATATGTTCAATTCTTCACTGAAACCCTAAAAAATCAATTTAATTAAGAACCATTAATACTGAAACGTCCTATATAGCAATTGTTTACTGAACACCTAGAATAAATTAAATTTCATTAAAAATAATTAATAAAACGAATTTTTAAGGAGTTCAGTGAACAATTGAACATATAAGACGCGTCGCGCCTTCACTGGGTGGAATCTGTAGGGAAATAAGTGTAACTAAATTAATTTGTTCTATTAATTCCCAACAAGGAGTGCCTAAGGTTCAACGTTGACTGTTATGTCATTGTAGAATAGAGCTGGAAAAGCATCGGTCCCATAACTAACACACTGGCTCTATCAAACCCGTAGGTTTATGGCCGCGCGGACATAAACCTCTCCATTATCCCTATCCTGAGATAAAGTTTTCAGTCATCCCTGTATAAACTATTTCGCTCAATTTATAGTAAATATTATTTTCCCACTTCGATCATGGTCTACTAACTAGGCATTTTCCCTTTGGTTTTCCTACAAAAAGCTTCCATGCACCTCTTTCATTCCCCATTCGTGCCACATGTCCTGCCCATCGCATCCACGAGACTTAACTGTTCTTATTATATCTGGCTTCCTATAAAGACCATGTAGTTCATTGTGCTGAAATCTTCTCCATTCACCTGTTTGCTAATCTCTCTTTGGTCCAACTTTTTTTTTTTTTTTTTTTTTCCAAAATTTTTTCTAAGAACTTTATTCACAAATACTCGTAATCTCCTTTCCTCCCTTAAAGTAAAAGTCCGTGTTTCGCATCCATATAATATAACGGTTTTGTATATATTTTCAGTTTAATGATGTTTGAAAGGTATTGGGACGACAATAACAATCCGAAATACCATTAGAAAGTTTCTTCAATCGGTACTCGAACCGGAGCAAATCCCTCAGATCTGCACCAAGATATAATGCCTTGAACTAACTAACTTTCTGGCACTATCGAACCCGTAGGTACATTGCCGCACGGATATAAGCTCTCCATACATCCCTATCCTCAGCTAATGTTTTCCAATCATTCCCTGTATAATCTACTTCCCACAAATCATAGTTAATGTTAATCTCCCATCTCATTCTTGGTCTACCAACTGGACGTTTTCCCCTCTGGTTTTCCTACAAGAAGCTTCCATACACGTCTTTCATTCCCCATTCGTACCACATGTCCTGCCCATCGCAGTCTACGAGACTTAACTGTTCTTATTATATCTGGCTTCCTATAAAGACCACGTAGTTCATTGTTATGTAGTCTCCTTCATTCATCTATCTGTTCATCTCTCTTTGGTTTAAAAATTTTCCTAAGATCTTTATTCTTAAAAACTCGTAATCTCCGTTCCCCCGTTAAAGTAAGAGTCCATATTTCGCATCCATATAATATAACTTGTAGAATAACAGTTTTATATATTTCAGTGGGACTATAAACTTCTACTAAAGAGAGAACATCAACTTTATTGAGCAAGTGAATATTTTCAAATCCAGTGATCTGTATCAAGACGCAAGTGGTGGTAATGAGCAAACTGCCATGGAAATATTTTCGCACGATGATTGATGAGAGTGGAAGTGGAGAGTGATGACAACTGGACACCCTGTGTGCTGACGGATAACAGAGGTCTAATTCCGGAAATCGCTTGACACATGAGTGATTGATTTATCGATACACAGTGGCGCCTCCAGAGGAACTAGTGACCATTCTTCATTGCAATTCTAAATTAAAAATGTCTGGAATTTACAGGAAAAAATGTGACATTCGTTTAAAACCACACAACAACATGTCCTATCTAGTGAAACAAATGACGTTCTGAACACTGTCACCAATATATAGCTAACTTGCACACTTTTAAAATAATTTAACACTTTCGAAATACAGAATATCACTAATGTTAAAATGTCCCCCTTTAAGGTGTGTGATTATTCACTATTTATATCAATTCATTAGCAGGACGAAACTTTTTTTCTGGTAATATAAAAAATGCATCATCACCATCAGCTTCACGGTATCGGTATAGGCTTTCTGACCTGTTCCAGTTCTTCATCCCACCGCGTTCTTGGTCTTTTTTTTTTTTTTTTTGGGATCTCTTCCTTGCAGGTGCATATTTCCAGGCTCTTCTACACAATCGGTTCTCTTAATTTCTACCTAGAAGTTGAATGAATTTTGTTCTGTAAGTTTTAACGTTTTATATTATATGGGTGCGAAACATGGACTCTTACTTTAAGGGAGGAAATAAGATTACGAGTTTTTGAGAATAAAGTTCTTAGGAAATGTTTTGGACCAAAGAGAGATGAACAGACAGGTGAATCGAGGAGACTACATAACAATGAACTACAGAGTCTTTATAGGAAGCCAGATATAATAAGAACAGTTAAGTCTCGTAGACTGCGATGGGCAGGACATGTTTCGCGTATGGGGAATGAAAGACGTGCATGGAAGCTTCTTGTAGGAAAGCCAGAGGGAAAACGCCCAGTTGGTAGACCAAGAATGAGGTGGGAAAATAACATTAAGTATGATTTGAGGGAAGTAGTTTATACAGGGAATGATTGGAAAGCATTAGCTCAGGATAGGGATGTATGGAGAGCTTATGTCCGCGCGGCCATGAACCTACGGGTTCGATAGTGCCAGTGAGTAAGTAACTAAGTAAGTTTTAACGTTTATTTTTACCTTGTCGTGGTTGAGTGGCTTGCGTGCTTAAATGATCCCGAGAGCTATGCCGGCGGTAGCATTGCTGCCGATAGGGTTACCCATGCCGGACTGGTCGAAGGTGATAAGCCAGACGAAAAAAGTACATGTTCGAAAGAGTGACGATCTTTTACCGTAAAAAAACAACCGTCAAGAAATGCGGACATGGGTTCAACTGGGGTAAAAATTTCCGGAGGTCAAATAGTCCCCCGGTCGGTTCTCCGGGCGGGGACTACTTCAGGGAACCCATGCCAAAGGCTCAAACAGTATACAGGGGATGATTGGAAAACATTAGCTCAGGTTAGGGATATATGGAGCGCTTATGTCCGCGCGGCCATGAACCTCCGGGTTCGATAGTGCCAATGAGTTAGAATTAGTATAAATTAGCTAATATGATAGGGAGAAATAGAGAACATTGGTGAATGCGGGATTGAATTTACACGTTCCATAGAGTGCGTTACAGTAGTTTACCTTTCATAACCAGAACCACAATAAACAGTGATGTCACGATGACATTGGCGAAACGAAAGATAGGCGTATACAAGTATTATTAGAAAGTCATCGGATATGTTTGTTAACACGAACAGTACATGATTATAAAAATAAATACACCCTCTGCCCTCAATTATTCAACCGCACCTTACAAACAAAATATAACTAACTGTAATGACAGGAAGGAAATATTTCAAAATAGTAGCGATGATTAAGAAAGAACGAATATGATTGATTGATGAAGGAAAAGGTTACATTTATAAATCATAAATAGAAAACCTCAAACAAAGTTTTTTTTTCGAATAACAAAAAACCTAAATAAAAAAATATAGATATCGTATAAAAGGAGCTTTAGTTCTAGCTGAGTAGTAAGAATGTCCCACTTTACGTGGCGCGTAAAAAATGACAGAATTTCAACTTTATACAAGCTGCTCTCCTTTGGATCCGGACTCCCAACTTTAAATGTAGAATGATGGATTTTTTCAGGATGTAAGAATGATTTATATTGTCTACTATGTCACTGTCGCTTTTTAACATGACTATTTAACTCATGTCCCAAATTGCAGTCAATGACCAATCACATTTCAATTAATTATGATTTACAGCCAATCACAGTCTTTTTCACCTCGATTTTATCACTGTCATGTTATCAAGTGGCTCCCAGTTTGTATGTATAGTGCACGAATGTAACCAGATTCTGCTTGCGAGATATAATAGAAAAACATTCGTAACAATTGATTATGCCATAAAAATTTAAACCACTGTTTACACTTTCTTAAACGTGATATTTCCCAGGAATTAACGTTGCAGAAAAATATAATTGACATATTTACATCATAGGACATCAGAAATTAATTAATAACCTGTAATGATGTGTTTCATTATTTTCTCCACTAGGGCGTACTCTTACAATATTGTGATTCTATTTGGCAATAAATATGATCTTGTTGCAGTGATGAACAAATGAAACTTAAAGTTTCTCATTTGTTTTCAAACATCGCCGTTTACATTAAATATTTTAAAATAACTACATTTAAATAACGATTTGTGAGTAAACAGCTTATTTTTATTCGTTAAATAGTCCTAACAAATGCCACTCTTGATTTCCAAATTGTCTAGATAAATTTGGAAATCACTCGTGAATTACTTATGATAAAATTATATTGGATTGTCAAATATGACTATCGCATTTTGAACATGGCGAAATTCTATTAGGTTGTCAAAGATGTCATTAATGTTTTCCGAACATTAAAGACTCTGTTATAATCTCAAAGAAATCAGAGTTTGCTTTCAAACATGACAAAATTGTATTATATTATCAAAGCTGTCATTATTTCTTCTTAAATATGACAGAATTGTGTTACATCGTAAAAAAGATAACTTACAGCTTCTGAACGTGACTAGATTCTATAAGATAGTCAAGGACGCCATAAAGACAAATTCTTATTATAGATTAATGAACAAAAAAAACTGCTACTCGGAAACTGTATGAGCAAATACAATAAACTATACGTTATAAAATGAATACTTCAAAACTTTAAATAGTGGAATGAAACTATAGTACAGCACTACACTTGTTTGATTAAATAAAGATACGCATTTGTTCTCCATGAAGTAACTATTCCATCTGGTCTATAAATATCTAAAATATCCCAACATATAAACGAGTTTTATAAGGTTATAAAATATCACAGGTGGCCTTGAGAGAAAATTACATACATCCAACCTTTTAAAGTTCACATTGCCATTTAAAATTTTATTCCTTTCGTTATAATAGATTTGTATTGTTATTTCATTCCATGACGTAATTTACGTCCAGCGACACACTTCAATATAAACAAAAGAAAACTTTTATGACACTCGCTGAAATGTTTCCATTTTGCTTTGCTAAATCAAACTTATTTTCTGATTTTATATGGCGTCATTTACGAACCCGTATTTTGTAGCTTTTATTAAGTTGCTTTGTTCGTCGACAAAACGTAAAAATCTACCTACTTATACAAAGTACATACAATATATTATGTTGAGTTTATTGGTATGACTGCAATATCACTTCGTTATATGTAAGGGTTTCCATAACTTACAGTAATAAAAACGATATTGTAATAAGTAGACAGGGGAATGTGTCTGCATAACGTGTCTTATTCTACATGTTTAATTTAATCTGACAAATAATGGCGGAACCAATTGTAAAGGTCGAGCAATAATAATAATTTATCCTCGAGATTAATCTATTTTTGGGTTCTGATTGTGTGAATGCCCCTTAATTTATTTTAAAATGGAAGATTGTTATTAGTTGTATGCAAGTGAAGACAATCTTATTGCTGAAGCTACATTGCTTAAAGATGATTCACATGCAAAGATCCTAATATTTTACCTCTTTCTTTTTTCATCTTATATAGTTTATAAATGCGGCATTTGACATAATTTTCAAATTTAAAAAAATCGCTACTTTTTCTGAGATAAATGAGGACTTTTTTTACTAAACTCTAAAGTTGATTATCTTCACTGTTATTTCCTGAAATTTTCTAACAATTGTAATTATGTTCGATTGAAATGATGTTGATTATGCAATTAAATTTTGGGGGAATGTAATGCACATGCCTATTTACTGTAATTAAAAACAAAACAAAAACTGACGAAATGTTGTTGTATAATGTATTTTGCGGCTTGAGGAATATATATATATATATATATATATATATATATATATATATATATATATATATATCCATCCATAGTAATTCTGCCCGAAGGCAGGTCCTTCACTGCAATCATAGCATTTTCATGCTATGCTTGCAGCTTTACTAGGGAATTGTGTAGGTGTGGTAGCTATATATATATGGTATGATAAGAAAAATAAATGCCTGGACGGGATTCGAACCCGGATCTCTGAGTCTGTACCTCAGCGGGATATCCATTACACTACCAGGCGAATCCAATTCAAACACTTATTTTTCTTATATATGTATTATATTCTCCATTATTACTAGATGTCGCGAGAACACTGTCTTCACTGCCATCTAGTAGCTGACTATATCAAGTAAGCAAATTAAAGAGAATATTTATTTTACTTTATAGCAGTGACGCTTTATCGATGTTATAATTAAATCTTTAACATTGAGCAATGCAAGCTTAATATGGTATGATAAGAAAAATAAATGCCTGGACGGGATTTTCTTATCATACCATATTAAGCTTGCATTGCTCAATGTTAAAGATTTAATTATAACATACATATATATATATATATATATATATATATGGTATGATAAGAAAAATAAATGCCTGGACGGGATTCGAACCCGGATCTCTGAGTCTGTACCTCAGTGTGATATCCATTGTATACATTTTGGGAATCATAGTTGGGCGACTTTTTGGGATGCGACTAATGAGTGGGGAATGCCTGCTGGGAGATTTCCTGATCGGTCTGGCCGTTTCTTCTCGATGGTTTCTTTGCGAGAAAATCTATTCGCCAATAATATTGAGCACCGATCGTTCTAGAACTTTCGATACTACAGTATACGAATTCCGAGCTAAGTTCCAGCTGTACTGTAAACAAATTTGCATAATGTATTACTCCGCTAACTCCGACTACTGGGGAACCGTGGTGCTACTCTTACCCACCATGATTCAATTGTGTACGGTACTGTCATCGATAAAAACATTGTTCTTAAGGAATATCGTATTTTACGGGAAATAAGACTGATTACAAGTAAGATGCTACCAATAATTAGGAACTTCCATTTATTCATGGCAGAAAATTATACAGAGTGAAAATTATTTAAACCGACAAACTCTGGGAGATTGTAGGGGACACTAAAACAAATATTTTTTCCCTAATGTCATTTTTTCCTATGAGGATTATTTAAACCGGTACAGGGCGTATTACGCTCTTCAGTTGTCATGACTACAACTGCTCTTGATGGTAGGAATTGATTTGTCCACCAGTGTAGTAGTGAATTGTATCTGTTTACTAATGGAGCGATACACCTGGAGTGAATACACTGATGTGGTTGGTGCACAGCGGGTTTATCAACAACAATATCCTAATCGCCGTATCCCACATCGTAGGACGTTTACTGCTGTGTACCAACGTCTGCGTGAGACTGGGTCATTTAGTAGATTACCTGGACAGGGACGCCGTCGCACAGTAAGAACGCTGCGATTTGAGAAAGCTGTCCTGCAGCATGTGGAGGGAGATCCTTCAATAAGCACCCGTGCAATTGGGCGTAACATGGGGACGAATCAGACGAATGTAAGAAACGTCCTTCATGAGCAATTGTTACATCCATTTTACTTACACCGTGTCCACACCCTGGAACCAGTTAAGTATGCACCCAGAGCACAGTTTTCGCAGTGGTACCTGGAACAGTGTCAAATGCATCCTACATTTCCAGCCTCTGTGTTATTTATAGATGAAGCAACGTTCGGGCGTGGTGGAGTCTTCAACATGCATAATGCGCATGTTTGGAGTGAGGATAACCCACATGCCACATTTGCTCACGCACATCAAGTACGGTTCTTCGTTAATGTGTGGGCCCGTGTTGTTGGGGACTGTTTAATTGGGCCATATCTCCTACCTAGGCTATTAAATGGCAGGCACTATTACAATTTTCTCGCCAGAGCATTGCCAGAATTGCTGGAAGACGTCCCGCTCCCTACAAGACAACGCATGTGGTTCCAACATGACGGGGCGCCGGCACATTTCAGTCGTCGTCTGCGTCGATTCTTGAGCCAACAGTTTCCAGAAAAGTGGATTGGCAGAGGTGGTCCTGTACCATGGCCTGCTCGATCCCCAGATATGATCCCTCTGGATTTTTTGTGTGAGGAGAGATGCGCAACCTTGTTTACACAACTCCTGTTGCATCAGAAGAAGATCTGGTTGCCCGGATAGTAGCAGCAGGAGCAATTAACGATACTCCTGGAGTTTTTGCTGTGTTAGACAGAACATGATCCGCCGGTGTAACCTTTGTTTACATGTCAATGGAGGCATTTTTTAACCTCTACTGTAATTTAAGTAATTGCGTTGTGTTAATGTGTTGTCTCTTGGTAATAAAAAATGCAAAAGTGTTTGTTGGTTTACTTAATATGCCGCCAGAGAAATCTTACTCTACCGGTTTAAATAATCCTCATAGGAAAAAATGACATTAGGGAAAAATATTTGTTTTGGTGTCCCCTACAACCACCGAGAGTTTGACGGTTTAAATAATTTTCAACCTGCATATAGGCTTTCGTAATCAGAAGTTTAGGTTCTTTTTCCCACGATGTCGATAGATATCCTATTTTTACAATTTCATTCTAAGCAGAATTTATGTTCTACCCTGATTCACCTGTAAATTGTGCTGTTATTTTCACCACATCCTCAATGGCTAATCTGGGATATTTACACTAAACTGTTAACTGCAGAGATTCCTTAACTTAAAACCCACACGTCACTGCTTGTCAATATAATATAACGCAATTTTTGCTTATTTTTTCAAATTTTATCAATCTTAGTATCAAAATGTTATTTACAGCATTTACATAGGTTATGTTATGGAAACAGTTTATCAACATTTTTAAAAGTGTAAAAGCGAGTTTAAAATGATATTTTGGTGTGATTCAATTAGGGGCACTTTGAAGAGAGAGTTATCGTGCGTGTTAATCAGGCACGTGCTGATGAGTGCAGATAGCTCCGACACGAACATCGTGTATACAATGTTATTCAAATGCCACGGCGGTCTTATGTCTGAATTCACATTACGCAATGTTTGTTGTTTCACATGAACACGTCTGTGCCATCTACAACAACAGCAATAATAATAATAATAATAATAATAATAATAATAATATATTATTATTATTATAAATAATAAAATTAAACGGTGTTTATGGGATAAGTTCTAAAACTAAAACAAACACATTTTTAATATAATAATGAGTAAAATGGCACACGGCGCAAAAACATGGGGATTAAAATGTAGAACAATAAGTAATTTAAATTCTACATAAATGGATTTTTGGAAGCTGGAATTTCTAGAAGAGACAAAATAAGAGATGTAAATATGAAACTGTCAAGATTCCAAATGATATGTGGAACTATACATAGAACATTAAAGAACAAAACAAGAAGAGATACTAGATTGAATTTTTATAAAACATTTGGCAGTTCCTGCATTTTCTTTATGGGAGTGAAACTTGGGTAATGGCTAAAAATTTCAAAGTAGAATACAAAGCGTAGAAATGAACTTCTTTAGAAAAACAAAAGGCTGCATAGGAATGGATCGGATAAAGAATGAAGATATAAGAACACAGTTAAATGTATATCCACTGAATGATAAAACCAAAGAATATAGAGAAAAATGGTTTAGACATGTAGAAAGAATGTAACAAGATTACCAAAAGCAGCATTTAACTACAAGTCAAGAGGTTCAAGGAATGTAGGAAGGCCAGTGAAAGGATGGACAGAACAACTGTGAGGCGGAACAGGTAATTTGCCTAGCCCATGAAATGAAGAAGAAGAAGAAGATAAAATAAGAAACAGCGTAATTAAACAAAAGACGAATGTTCAAACTTTAATTGTGGATTTCATAATAAAAAACATTCAATTCAAATGATATGGTCATGTAAAAAGAATGACACAAGACAGATTCCCAAAAAGAATACTAGAATGGGTACTACTTGGTAGAAGAAAAAGAGGCCGACCAAAATAACGCGGATTGATGGTGTTTTAAGCATCTGGAGGGGAAATGGACAATGAAAATTGGAATGAGAGAGAGATATGGAGGACAATGACAGTATATTGGCCGCAGGAAGATGTGAAACATGTTAAATAAAAATATTTATTATTATTATTAATTATTATTATTATTATTATTATTATTATTATTATTATTATTATTATTATTATTATTATTATTATTATTATTATTATTATTATTATTTATATACAGATTCTCAATGTTTATACATCTTTCTGTGCCTAAAGTTTTATTTTATTTCTCCAGCTGTCCCTATCCACCCACTTCATGTGCTCCAGTCCTCTTGTTCTTATTCCAATTCTTATTTCTTGATTCCGTGAATTTCGAGGTCTTCCTTTCTTTCTTCTTCCAGGTGGACACCATTCAAATGTTTATCTGTGTAACGTTTCTTCTTATATTCCTAAAGATGATATGATTGGAATGCGGTTAACATACCGACATAATGAGACATCTAGCAGGCAACCAAGATATTAGCCTACTAGGATGAAGAAGGTCGGTAAACTTTGCACAGAGGCCTCTTTATTCAGGCTTAAGGATATTGTACGAGCCTGAAAATGTTTCCCTCCCGGAAAAATTGATCCTTGGATTTTTCTATCCTAAAAAAAACCATCGGCCTCGGCAGAGTGTGAACCCGGGACCAGAAGAAACAAGAAACATAACATTTGTTCTGAAGGTAAAGGCGGCCTTCACGAAGGGCTGACATGAAGTTCCAAGAGTCTAAATAAAGTGGAAGCCTTAATTCTTACTATCCCAAGACTCTCCTAAGGCCTGTAATGGTATCTCCGTATCTTTTACAAGAAATAAAGGCTCGAGGTTGAGAAAACCAGATATAACTAACATCCGGAGAAACCGACATGCTGACCACATGTCACCAATATACAGACCGGTGATCTTGTACCTCTGTGATTACCACATGTCGTTGAGAGACAGGCAGCACCCATTAAGTCAAGAGTCTTCTTGGCTTGTCGACCCAGGCGTAGTAACTACTGTATTATGTTGACTATTTAATTCATGCCCCAAATGGGAGTCAATGACCAATCACATTTCAGTGAATTTTGTTTTACAACAAATCACAGTCGTGTTTCACTTCGATATTTATCTACTTCCGTTTATCATATTAAAGAAAACTCCTCCTTTTTAATATTCTAAACAGGCCCGAGCATTATTTTGCAGTGACTGACTCTCGAACAAATTCATTGAATATAGCAAACAATGAAGTACAAATTTGATAATTGTGTGTTCAATAATTGTGTTTTTAAATAATGATTTTACAGAGTTGTTTCCTAAAAAAATAATTAACTACCTATAAAGTTGGTTATAAATTATAATACACAGTTTGATGTGTTTCATATTTTCTCCATTATGATGCAATCTTACAACATTACGATCCTTTGGCAAAAAATAATATGATCTAGTTGCAGTGGATGAACAAAAGATGCATAAACAAACATTTCTCATTTGTTTTCAAACATCGCAATTTACATTCAATATACAAGTATTTTAAAATAACTATATTTAATTGTCCACCGCTGTGGTCTCGAGGCAGCGTGCTGCCTTGTCACGCAGCGGGCCCGGGTTTGATTCTCGCTCGGGACAGGCTCCTTGTCAGGAAGCTTATGGCCCAACGGTCCCCGAAAATCATCCGGCCATCATCATCATCCTTCACCGGTGTGGAAAGCAACGGGAAGCTACCACACTATTAACTCCCTAGTAAAGCTGCAAAACATAGTATGAAAATGCTATGATTGCAGTGAAAGACCTTCCCTCGGGCAGAATTACTATGGATGGATGGATGGATATAAATATTTTAAAATAACTATGTTTAATTAATGATTTGTGAGTATACAGCTTAATTTTATTCGTTATATTGTCCTAACAAATGCTTCTTGATTTCCAAATCCTCTAGATAAATTGTAAATCACTCGTGGTATTACTTATGAAAATCAACTTGAGAAACAGGCTGTGACACTTGATCATTTGTTAGTTGGTTTGATGTCATACGCGCGCACGCACACACACACACACACACACACACACACACACACACACACACACACACACTGTATCTAGTTCATTATTAGATTTGACAGGAACATGCCACATGTAGACAATTACTACAATTAATTATAATTTAGCGATCATTTTTCAGAAAATAGAAGTGTCCACTAACATTGTGGTAACAAAACGGTTACGGCATAACATTCCAGAGATGTGTATCTTTCAGCAGGGAGGATTTCTACCTACCAGGGTGAAATTATCAACACTGCAACTTTTATTATTCTACCAGTTATATTATATGGGTGCGAAACATGGACTCTTACTTTAAGGGAGGAAAGGAGATTACGAGTATTTGAGAATAAAGTTCTTAGGAAAATTTTTGGACCAAAGAGAGATGAACAGACAGGTGAATGGAGAAGACTACATAACAATGAACTACATGGTCTTTATAGGAAGCCAGATATAATAAGAACAGTTAAGTCCCGTAGACTGCGATGGGCAGGACATGTTGCGCGTATGGGGAATGAAAGACGTGCATGGAAACTTCTTGTAGGAAAGCCAGAAGGAAAACGCCCAGTTGGTAGACCAAGAATGAGGTGGGAGAACAACATTAACAATGATTTGAGGGAAGTAGATTATACAGGGAATGATTGGAAAGGATTAGCTCAGGATAGGGATGTATGGAGAGCTTATGTCCGTGCGGCCATGAACCTACGGGTTCGATAGTGCCAGTGAGTAAGTAAGTAAGTAAGCAACTTTTCACAATGGCACGAAACGATTATAGAACAAAGACTGAATAAAAAGTAATTTCAACGGATTTTTACACACAGTTTCGTTCCCGTGAAATTATAGTCCATGAGTTTTATTTTATACTAGCTAATACCCGGCGTGCGCTGCTACGCCTAAATAAATGACAAATAACGTGCTTTTATGTTTAGTTGAATAAGTAAAAGGAAAATAATTATAAATTTACATTTTTTAGATACCCCGTGCATTATCCGGCGTTGCCCGGGATACTACTTATCCCGATTTTCTTGACATAAATGAGCTGAAATACGAAAATTAATGTGTTTTATGTTTGGTTAAATAAGTAACAGGAAACATTTACATTGTAACTTTTTTTTAGATACCCCGTGCTGATTACCCGATGTTGCCCGGGAATCTACTTATCTCGATCTTCTTGGCATAAATGAGCTAAAAGACAAAATTCGTTATTGTGAGTTATCCGTAAAAAATACCCGCAATGTGCTGCTATGCTTGCACAGGGATATACATACTTGTCTCGATCTTCTTAGCATCAATGAAAGACAAAAATGGTTATTGTGAGTTATCCGTAAGAGATAAACATATGCTGTCGCGAACTTTGTTGTAGAGCTTTTTGAGATATTCAATTCTGTGTACATTAATTTTGAGTATTTGTTATGGTTTAGGCAACGTAAGCCACTTAAGCGTCCAAAAAGCTACTTTTTTCATGCTTTCCACTACAAAGGGCGATTTTTAAGGGTGTAGGAGTTGAGTATCACACCTCTCTTATAGCCTATGTTCATCCCAGGAATCTCTTGAACATTTTGCAAAAGTCCCATTACAATCGGATCAACGGTATCGCCGTGCATAAAGTACGAACATACATACAAACAAACAAACAAACATTCATTTTTATATATTAGATACCTGTATAAAATCGGCCTTATTTAGTTTGAATGTAGAAATGAATGCCTTGTTTTACCTTAAATGCATGTGTTGTATCGGAGATGGCTCTAGTAAAGACCTTATATCTCATGAGGGAGCCCCTCTATGTACTTGCGTGGTAAACAAAACTTAAGAGATGTAGAATACATTGCAAAAACCGCATGTCTCTATCTCAAATAGTTTACGAGCTAAGTTACATTGTTTTGATAGCAGGACTTTATGGACAAACTGTTTTATAGTTTACGAAGGCAGGAATATTACTTAATATAGTGTAAAGTGCGTAGATTACGAGGCAGGAACTAAATGTTATAGGATGTATTTTGCGAAAATACAAATACAAAAAATACAAAAAAAACATTTTCCAGGGATTTCAGCCCTGACACTCATATATAAAAATAAATAAATAAATAAAGCCTGATATGTCCCTTTAGGCCTCCCTGTACAGGGGTTAAGCTCTATTTGAGAGTGTCACCCGGTGAGCTACTCCGTGGTGAGAAGTTGACTTGGATGTATACACTGTCTGTTCTGTGATTAGTTAATACACAGTTGGCTCTCCATCGTTCTCCAGCTTTTCCTGCATCTGGCGACTCTGGATCATTGCGCCCCTGCTCGTTCTTTGAAGATGTCAGCCCATCGTCGTCTTGGTCTTCCGCGCTGTCTCTTGCCTATGTACGGGTCCCACATGGTTGTTTTTATTGTCCGCCTGTCGTCCTGTATTCTTGCGACGTGGCCTCCCCACTTCCATTTTTTCTTCATCTTTTTTTTTTTGTAATTGCTTTAACGATCTAGGCTATTCAAACGTCGGATACTAGGTGTCTAAATCCTAGTTGTTTTGTTTACTTTTGCTCTATGAACGAGAGTTGAACTTTGAAATATCGCAATTAGAGTAATATTGCATTTGTCGAACACTTGTAAATATCTAGAAATATGTCTCATTCACCGTTCTCTAACTGTTCTTCTTCTTCTTCTTTTAAGACCATGTTTCCCTTAACAGAAATTTAGGCGATCTCCCCCTACAGGGAAGAATTTGTTTTCGTATAGATGTCATTTGAGTGGTCCGTGGTCAGCGTTCCGCCTGATACTGACAGCTAGGAAACCAAGGTAGTACTAGGACGGGAAAATTCGGTAAATTTTGCTTAGAGACCTTTTCATTCAGGCTTAAGGATCTTTTACGAGCCTGATAATCTTCAGACTCGGGACCCACGGCTTAAAGTCCCTCCCGGAGGACTTGCTTCTTGGATTTTTCCATCCTAAAAAAAATCCATCGACCCCGGCGGGGTTTGAACCCGCGACCCTCGGGACCAGAGGGCAAGGAGCATAACCACTAGTCCACCGCGGCCGACTCTTTAACTATTCAAGACGATTAAAATCAAATACAGCGTATTTAAAATATTTAACAATGCGTTACCTCGTGAACCACAGCTTTAGCTCTTCGAGCATGCGCCGTGGGTCATAACAGGGACTCTGCTTTTGAAGCCGCTCATTTTTTCTAAGTGTATAATAATAATTAGAGTCCGGATATTTATGTACTAAAAAGTAAGACTGCAACATAGTATAACGAGCAATTAGACGTATGACTTCTTTTGTTTTGGTTTCAAATACAATCAGTTGAATAGTATTATGTTGTGACTGTCTTTTATCCTGGTTTCACACACACTCAGTTGAATAATATATACTATCTGTGTTGCAATTTTATCTTTTGTTACATAAAAATCCTGACTTATAATAATAGAGTTTTACATGATCTTGTTTTCCTTGCGGTCCGCTACATTTAAATAACTGGCAAGAAAAATTATTGTTTCGTCAATTTAGGGTTCGGTAAATAGTTTCTCTTTCACTTATTAATTGTTAGAATTGGCACTTACTATCAGCAAGTCCCAAATAGTAAAACTGACATTACTTCAATAACTGAAAAAATTATTGTCTCCTGTTTAAAGGGACTATATAAACATAATAATATCCAGGGAAAAAACAAATAAAAGATGATAAAAAGCTAAGAATGTTATTTTTCAATAAATAAAGCCTTTAAATTCAAAATATCTGACACGTGAAACATACATCAGATTGTATAAAACCCTAGCTAACAACCGGTGTGCGCTGCTACGCCGAAAAAATTAAAATGAATGTGTTCTTATGTTTAATTGAATAATTTATACCGTAATTATTTTTAGATACCCCGTGCTGATTACCCGACTTTTCCCGGGAATCTACTTATCCCGATATTAATGTAATTTTATATATAGTTGAATAAGTAAGACCAAAAATGTAGGCCTATATCGTAATTATTTTATATACCCCAAGCTGAATACCCGGCGTTGCCCTGAATCTACTTATCCCGATTTTCTTGGCATAAATGAGATGAAAGGCGAAATTTAATGTGATTTTATGTATAGTTGAATAGGTACAATGAAAAATTTATATCGTAATTATTTTTATATACCCCGTGGTGCTTACCCGGCGTTGCCCGGTAATCTACTTATCCCGATCTTCTTGGCATAAATGAGCTGAATGATAAAATTCGTTATTGATATCCATAAAAGAATTACCCGCCGTGCGCTGCATTGCTTGCCCGGTAATCTACCTATTCCGATCTTCCTGGCAAAGACGAAAATTGTAATTGTGAGTTATCCGTAAAAGATAAATATATGATGTCGCGGGGTACGCCGTAGCGTAGTGGTTAAGGTACTGAGCTACAAGTCGGAGGGTCGAGGGTTCAAGTCCCGTTGGGGTCAGGATTTTTAAACTGACCCAAACCCTCTGGCGGCACTATGGCCCTGGGGTCGACTCAGCCTCTAACGGAAATGAGTACCAGACGCTTGTTCTGGGGTAAAGGCGGCCGTCACGCAGGGCTGACAACCCGGCTGACATAAAGTGCTGGTTGTCTAGAAAAAGTGGGAGCCTTAACCTCCTACTACCCCAAGGGCCTCCGGGCCTGTTGTGGGATCACTTTACTTTTTTTTATATGATGTCGCGGATGTTTTGTAGAGTTTTTTTAGATATTTAATTCTGTGTGTATTACTTTGGTGCATTTGTTACGGTTTAGGCAGCGTTAGGCATTTAAGCGTCAAAAAAGGAACTTCTTCACGTTTTTCACAACAAAGGGTGATTTTTAAGGGTGTAGGAGTTGAGTACTACAACTCTCTTATAGCCTATGTTCATTCCCGGAATCTCCTGAACATTTTGCAAAAAGCGCCATCACAATCGAATGAACGGTATGGCAGCGCATAAAATACTAACAAACAAACATTCATTTTTATATTATACTCGTACTAGCTAATACCCGGCGAACGCTGCTACGTCTAAATAAATGAAAATTAATTTGTTTTATGATTAGTTGAATAAGTAAAAGGAAAAATAATTATAAATTTATATCGTAATTAAATATACCCCATGCTGATTACCCGGTGTTGCCAGGGAATCTACTTATCTCGATCTTCTTTTCATAAAAGAGCTGAAAGATAAAATTCGATATTGTGAGTTATCCACAAAAGAATACCCGCCGTGCGCTGTACGCTTGCCCGGGAATCTACTTATCCCGATCTTCTTGGCATCAATGAAAGACAAAAATTGTTATTGTGAGTTATCAGTAAAAAATAAAACATATGCTGTCGCGGAATTTTTTAGAGTTTTTTGAGATATTCAATTCTGTGTACATTAATTTTGTGTATTTGTTATGGTTTAGATGGCGTAAACCATTTAAGCGTCCAAAATGCTACTTTTTTCACGTTTTTCGCTACAAAGGGCGATTGAAAGGTGAAGGGGTTGACTATTACAACTCTCTTATAGTTTATAACCTTCCTGGGTGGAAAAACCATGTGGAAAATGTCAGTAAAAAGGCACTGAAAAGAATGAGCATCCTAAAAAGATTAACTGGGGTGAAATGGGGTTGTTCTTGAAAACCCCTACATACTACATAGGCCTACCACATTTACATGAAACCTATATATAATACTGCAGAGTAATCCTTATCACATCACCAACAATAATGAAAAACTGGAAATAATACAAAATTACGCTATGAGGATAATAACAGGGACCGTAAAATCCACCCCAATAGAATCCATGAGGGCAGCTACCCAGAACCACCCCATCACCTTAACTCTTCAAGAAAAAGTACTTTTACAATATGAAAAATGAGTCATATATTCAGAAAACACATGGAGAAACAAACAAGTAGAAGATAGAAGACTGAACACTCAAGTAATTTCCTTGAGAAAGTCAAAGAACTAGGATTTGTTAATATATTTACCTAATGCCTTGTATAAAAAGCGTAGATTAATTCATTGTAGTGTTTTTTTTTCTCTTCTTTTTATGCATAGTAGATTCGAGCTGTTATTCCTTTTTTATTCATTGTATCATTAATTTAATTTTAATTGTATTTAGTTTCATTCTATTATTAGACATTAATTTCATTATTATTCAATATGACAGATAATGAATTGTTCAATAACTATTATTGTAACTTTTTTTTTGTATTCATATGTAACATGTTTGTCCTGTCTAATATGACTACTATTGTAATTTTTTTGTATTCATGTGTAACATATGTTTGTCCTGTTTTATATGACTATTATTGTATTTTTTTTGTATTCATATGTAACATATGCTTGTTCTGGTAAGTGGAAGAGAAGGCCACATGGCCTTAACTCCACCAGGCTACATAAATAAATAAAATAAATAAAAAAAAAAGAACTAGAGAAACAATTTGAAATTCCGACAAATAGAGAAAACCTCTTACCAATAATAAACCCCCTACATTTTGAGCCTATCCTCTGTGTCTTAGACATAAATGCAAACATCACAAAAAATCTGAACATAATACCAAATACTCGAAATCAATAACCTTGGAAACTATCCACACCAGATATCCTACAGAAGACTGGCTGCACGTCTACAAGAATAAAGTTCTTAGGAAAATTTTTGGACCAAGAGAGATGAACAGACAGGCGAATGGAGAAGACTACATAACAGTGAACTACATGGTGTTTATAGTAAGCCAGATATAATAAGAACAGTTAAGTCTCGTAGACTGCGATGAGCAGGACATGTGGCACGAATGGGGAATGAAATATGTGCATGGAAGCTTATTGTAGTAAAACCAGAGGGAACACGCCCAGTTGGTAGACCAAGAAAGAGGTGGGAGAATAACATTAACTATGATTTGAGGGAAGTAGATTGTACAGGGGATGATTGAAAAGCATTAGCTCAGGATAGGGATGTATGGAGAGATTTTGTCCGCGCGGCCATTAACCTACGGGTTCAATAGTGCCAGTGAGTTATTATTATTATTATTATTATTATTATTATTATTATTATTATTATTTATTCCCTCAGGGGTCCTCATCTAGGGGATATGTGGATGGCGACCACAAGGTGCCCAAGCTGAGCAAAACATTTCTTCCACTTGTGTTTTGCACTCTTTTAACTTTACTATCTAACCTCTCTTGGTTAACTCTTGTTTTTTTCGACTCCGACGCTATTAGGGCATCCGAGGTCTAGGGAGTATTTCCTTTCTTCCATTTCTTCTTTCCTTTATTTTCTTTTCTTCTTCAGAAAAGCCTGACCAGAGGCTATAAGATGGCAGCCCCATCACTGGTCTTGCCTTCCTTTGGCCAGCAACCAATCGAAGGGACTATTATTATGCTTTCAAGTCTTATATGAGAATTTCCCGGAAGGATCAAAACGCTGGAGGGAAAATTTTCTATAGGATCGTAACAGGCCTTGGCCTAATACTTGGAAGGAAGAAGAAGAAGATTAATATTATTATTATTATTATTATTATTATTATTATTATTATTATTATTATTATTATTATTATTATATCCACCGCTGTGGTCTCGAGGTAGCGTGCTGCCTGTCACGCAGCGGACCCGGGTTCGATCCCCGGTCGAGGAAGTTTTTCTGGGTGAGGTTTTTATCGGGGTTTTTCCTCACCTGTAAGACAAATGTCAGGAAAACTTTAAGGCCCAAACGGTCGCCGAAATCATATGGCTATCATCATTATCATCACCCTTATCATTATCATCTTCATCCTTCACCGGTGTGGAAAGCAACGGGAAGCTACCACACCTACACAATTCCCTAGTAAAGCTGCAAGCATAGTATGAAAATGCAGTGAAGGAGCTGTCTTCGGGCAGAATTACTATGGATGGATTATTCTTATTATGATTATTATTAGTATTATTGTTATTATTATTATTATTATTATTATTATTATTATTATTATTATTATTATTAAAAAAAATAAAAATCTTTAACTGTTACTTGTGGACACACAAAGAGCATAATCCTTAAAGGCGGAGCTTGAATTAATCCTCTGAAGTAGGATACGGTTGATATTATTCAAACAGAGAATGGAACGTGGGGAATGCATATATATTATTATGAACTTAATCCTTATTCCAATATAAAGGTACGCAGGGAAAATTCTGTATGAAGATATCGCATTGTATGCTTAACTGATCCAAGTGGCTTTGTCCACGTATAAATTCAAAGAAATTGTTTTAATTTTAGCTTATCAATGAGGTGTGTCCTCAACGTGATAGTAGAAGTGCGATTGCGATGTACTGTAAGATAAACATTACCAAAGTATAGGAATGATAGACAAAAACTAATCAAATATCAGCATGCGTTTCCAGAATTGAGCCTATATATAATTTATTTGTGCATCTCATTCTTATTTGTAACTACTATACAAGGTATAACATAACACAACGGCAAAATTTGAGGAATAAGTTCCTCATATGGAGAGAATAAAAAAAGTGTATTACAACATGGGTCCGGAAACTGATAATTACAGAGTTATTCGAACTTTTATGAATGTTAGTAGGCCTACAAGGCGACAAAAATGCAAAGGACTTGTTGGAGCGCTCTGTTCCGTCAGATGAAATGTTCAAAGTGACCTCCTTGTGCCTCAATACAGGCATATTCTTCATTTGTGTACATCTTAGCAGCCTACAATCAGCAGAAAACAGACTGTTAATAACTACTGTAAACCTTTATAATTCATAAAAGTTCGAATATCTCTGTAATTATCAATTCCCGGACCCATGTTGTAATACAC